>OZ024879.1:37458882-38058882 GCA_964017185.1 Rugalucina vietnamica
GAGAGAAACCTTACAGTTGTGAGATATGTGGGAAAGCGTTCGCAGAAAAGGGACACATGAAATCTCATATGATTGTGCATTTGGCAGATCGGAACCAATTTTAACTGATGACAGAAACGTGTCATCGGAGTGATGCTTGTTTGTTTGTTTGTTTGAATTGATGCTTTACGCCCCAGTCAACAGCTATGGTCATGTCAGGACGTTGCCTCCATTTTATGAGACATACTTTTACTCAAAATTAGGATGTCATAACATACAAAATGTGCTTCAAATATAACCACCCAACTAAGCCACTAGTACTTTGCTTACATGTATGGATGATTTGATTAGAAACCACCTTTCCTGTCCAGGCTCAGACCAGAGCGGTTAACCAATAATCAGATGGCCAATCATTAGCGTATAGCTTTTGCCATCTATTTCTTTAGGCCCCGATGGGCGGGCCACTTAAGCTTTTGTTAAATGTAACTTATTTATGCATTCGTGGCTTACGTGTAGTAGTTGAACTATAGATATAGATGCACGCAGCTACAAATGACCTGGCCCCGAAGTTATACTTTTTTCATGCTTAACTCAGCTGGGCATAAAATTTTACACTGCTCATAAATGCTAAAATAGGCCAAATATATTTAAATTGAAGATTTAGAATCCCAAAGCATGTACAGGTAATTTAATATGAGCAGGATCAATAATTATTTTAGTCTCAGCTGAGCTGAGCATGAAAAAAGTTTTATTACCTCTGGGCTATGTCAGCAGAGACTTTCACTTCCTAAGTTCTATTCTTACAGTACTGTACTTTGTTGTTCATCGCAAGCTCAAAAAATGTTTTAACAATATTTGAGCCGCCTGATGAGAAAACCAACAATCTGCATATGCGAAAACAAATGCGCAGATCAGCTTCGCAGTAACTGCGAAGCTGATCAGCGCCTTTGTTTTCGCTACACGGATAGTACAATTCATCTTCTTTCTAAATCCAAAATGTCCAGCCTCTAGCCATCTTCTGTGACAGTACAGGCCGGTTTGTGTCGGACCTGTTCGGAAACCACGGTGATGGTTTTCCCATGAGGCGGCTTATTTTTTAAGCATAAAGTGTACATGTATCATATGAAACAGGATCTGACAGTAAGCACAAAGCTTTCCCTTTGTCAATTTGTAGCGATCAGTAATAAAAAGGCATATGAGTCTGTGCATGAGAAAACCACAATTTGGGTTTCCGACCAGGACCAACACAAACCAGCCTGTACAGTCACAGCATAAAGCTAGAAGCTTTGGATATAAGTAGAAACGGAATAGTACTATCCATGTGGCGAAAACAAAGGCGCTGATCAGCTTGATCTGCGCCTTTGTTTTCGCATATGCAAATCGTTGGTTTTCTTGCGCGGTAGCTCATATGTCAGAAATCTTGTATTTTGTTGTTTAAATTAACTGTTGAAGGCCACACAAAGGTAGCCCAACATTTGACCTCAACTGATAAGTGGGCCGTAAATCTTTAACACGAAATTAACCAATTAAAATTCAGTTATGAATCATGTACAGCAGCAACAGCCGCTATATTTTCAAACTTTCTTTTGTCTGATTTAGGTTTAACGTCCCAGTCAATATTTTTTAGTCATGTAGGGACGGAGCCACTGCTTCCTGAGTATGAACAATAGATTGTGAATGTGCTTTGTTCAATGATACAACCCGTTGCCAGCGGGGCTCGGACCGAGGGAATTTTGATTCAGAGTCTGATGCTCTCTCCCACTCGGCTTCTGCGCTTCAAGAACGATTCTTTCGATTCATCCATCTCAACACAGGCAAATAAAATGTAAATGTTTAAGCCTATTTTTCCGTAACACATGATGTAGTTGGTGACCTGTACTGGTATATACATTTTCCCACACTGTGATTATTATTACGAGAAGCACAGTCTCGCCGCAATCATCAGAAAAAACAACAACAAAACTTATTTTACCTACAAAGTCAATAAATAGAGAAAAGTTAAAGTAAAATAGCCGTCACACAGCGTATAAGTGAAACGCGCGCCGGGCATGTTGAAAAAAAAAATTGCAAAATTCCAAATACGCCAGATGCACGTCGGACACACGTTTAAAACGCGATACGTGTGCGTTGGGTACGCTTGGTGTACGACCGCTGCGCGTCACTGTACGTCGCTAAAAGTCGGTGCGCGTTTCGTGCGCGTATGGGCTAAAAACTTTTCTAGATAAAAGTCTCGGGTGTGTGTCTTAATACGTTTCGAATAAATTCCCAAGCGCGTAACATGTTGAATGCGTTTGGCGCACGTTTAAAGCACGCCAGTGTACGCTATATGCGCTTTCCCATTTTACGAGTTATTGCTTCAGTAAAAATTTAATGGGCGTAACACAAACGTACTCCAAAATTATTTTCAGCGTTTTGAGATTTTTTATACGTCCGACATACCATATGGGCGGTTCGCCTTTATTACGTCAGGGTGAACATGACAGGCATATGTACCAGCCGGGTTTCGAACCCGCAACCTCTAGATTGATAAGCGAATACGCTATCCATTACACCACCGCGGCTGTACATACGCCTCAGCCAAACGCTAATATGTGACTGCTAAAACAAGTTTAAAAAAATATTTTTACGTCCAAAATCTTCAGCGTTTTGAGATTTTTCAGGTTATACGCTAATGTGTGACTACTGTTTAGCAGTAATCAGGAAATGGTGCAATCAGAACCAAACCCCCATCCTAAAAAACTTACATGTGGGATTGAATTATGCGATTTATAAAGATTCAAAGAAAAAATGTTTTTGTCACAAACGCCTTTGTTCTAATAAGCTGGAAGAAATTTAAGCTGAAAATATCCTTCATTTCCCTATGAAAACAAAGTTATATGTTACGCAAACCATCGTATCATCTTATCCACCCTGGCACTGTCTTATTTCTTGTTATGGATCAAAAAGCCCAGCCAAATTTATTCAGTCATATACGGATGGACATTTCTCTTGAGATTTGGATGCACAGATAAAAAGGTATTGAACGCGGTGGCCTACTTATATGACTACATGATTACGAAGTGATGGGTCCTTGGTTCGATACTCGCCTCCATCATGCACTTTCCTTGTATATGTATAATGTAATTAATCACCTGAGAGTCCATAGTTATTAAATGAATACAATGGATAAAATAATAAATGTAATTATACATTTCAGATCTATCTGGCGCTGGTCTACCCCAGGAGGACGGAACTCCCGGTCGCCTGTCATGCGGGGTGTGTGGCAAACTTTTCCGCCGCCGCTGGGATCTAAACAATCACATGAGAGTCCATACTGGAGAACGGCCCTTCGAATGTTCAGTGTGTAACAAGCGCTTTAAGGTGCGCAGTAACATGCGCGCGCATTTAGTCACTCATTACAACTAGAAACCTTTTGAGTGCTCAATGTGTCAAAGATGCTTTAAGGTTGACAAAATTATTTTGGTCCAACTTAAGCACGTAACTTTGTCTGAGATTCAAGCTATGTTTAGTGGCTTTGAAAATTAGGAAAAAAAAACAACAACAACAAACAAACAAACAAGGCTTATAGTTGAATGTATGTGCATTTTATGCCTTAGATATAGTTATTCATACCGATAAAACTTATTGGAGGGATGTAAATAGTAAATAAGGAACTGCTACAAAATGAAACATCCATCAAGATTGCAGATTATGCATCTTTAATTTTATACAATTGTTGCCCTTGAGTGAGGGTGACATGACGATTTGTTCACCCGAGGCAGGGAATATTGCCCGAGGGCAATATAACCTGTCGAGGGTGACCAAATCGTCATGTTACCCTCACTCAAGGACAACAATTGTTTTATTATACCGAACCACTTTTGAAACAAATAAGTGACATGCCACATTACAATGGCGTGTTACTACACGTGCAACTTCACATTTAGGTGGATATGACGTCAGAGGGTAATATGATCAAAAAGTTGAAAAGGCAAACACGTTTTCGGCTGAATAATCGAAAATTGTGGTCCGGCCATGGCCGGACCGCCGACGACGTCCTTGATGATCATGCGACATGACAGAATAGCACCCTCCACGTGCACTGTAAGCAAAAGCATGTGACTATAAGTGCGCCTGCACTTTTGATTTTTTTTTTTTTTTTTTTTAATTCAGTTTTACGTCCCTTTAAAGATTATTTCAGCTCATATGAGATGGGCCAATCAGTAGGTGGGGCGAAAACGGGAGAACCCCGAGAACCCTGCACTTTTAAGGCAGATATGACGTCACAGGGTAATACGATCATGCGACATGACAGAATAGCACCCTCCGCGTGACCTGCTCTGGTCCAATCAAAATCCACACTTAGCCAGTGAATATTTATGAGGTATAATATTTTCATTTGGTTTCTTGTCATCATCATCATCATCATCATTATTATTATTATTATGATTATTATTATTATTATTATTATTTTGCAAAATCATCAAGAACTGCAGAGAGACGTTGGCTAAGTCAGAAGTTTTGACCGTAATGGCTCCTTACCCGTCCCTGGTGGCTTTTTTCATAATGGTAATTATATATTATGAAAATTTGCCCATACAATATACAGCGATTTTTATAGCAACAAAAAAAAAAGAAGAAAATTTTCAGCAGAAAAATTTTGCTATTTTTCTTATTTTTGCTTAAAACATAGATTGTTGGTACACGTTAGAACCGCCTCGCCGAGGCGGTTCTAACGAGTACCCACAATCTATGTTTTGGAGCAACAATAAGAAAAATAGGTATACCCCTGCATACCCCAGTTTTGCTATATAGAAGTGGGGTTCAAGGGGTTATATATTACACGGACTTGTTTTCCTGATGTTTCAAATTATTGTTATAAGTGCAAAAGATAAATGCAGTAAGTACACTGGATGACTGTTCCAAGTGAAACATTTTCTAGAAATCCGCAAACGATCGAGAACAATATATGAGCCTGTGCGTGAGAAAACCAACAACTTGTTCAGACCAGGTCCGACACAAACCAGCCTGTACAGTCACAGAAGTTGGTTAGAGGCTTGAAAGTTTGGATTTAGATAGTAGAGGAATTGTACTATCCGTGCAGCGAAAGCAAAGGCGCTGATCAGCTTCGCAGTCATTGCGAAGCTGATCAGCGCCTTTGTTTTCGCCTATACAGATTGTTGGTTTTCTCATGCGGTGGCTCATATCATCAGTAGGCATATTGTTGAATGCGGTTCAGAGTGTTGTAATCTACAAATATTCCAGCGGTAAGTTTTTTTTTTTTTTTTTTTTTTTTTTTTTTTTTTTTTTTTTTTTTTTTTTAAATTCAGTTTTACGTCCCTTTCAAGATTATTTCAGCTCATATGAGACGGGCCAATCAGTAGGTGGGGCGAAAACCCAGCGGTAAGTGTAATATGAAGATGAATAAAGAGGGTTCTTTGTTTTGTTGTCTAGTTCATTTCGAAAACTTGCCCATGCAATATATAGAGATTTTTTTTTCAAAAGCAAAAATTGAAAATTTCATTGGAAAAACGTTGATATTTTTAAGATTTTTGCTCAAGACATTGATTGTGGTGTACGTTAGAACCGCCTCGCCGATGCGGTTCTAACGAGTAACCACATTTTATGTTTTGAGCAAAAATAAGAAAAGTATCAAAGCATTTCTACTGAAAATTTTCAGTTTTTACAACATAGGAAAATTCTGTATATTACAGGGGCGTGCTTTCATAATGTCATCACTAGAAAATAAAGTAGACACATTGTTGAATGCAATTTAGAGTGATGTACCCGTAATCTACAAAGATTCTAGCGGTTTATATATACATATGAAGATGAATAAAGAGTGTTCTTTGTTTAGTTGCCCAGCTATATTTTACCAAGGGAAATGGCGTGTAGTCTTTCTCTAAAAGCCTCAACACTGTTATGGTTGTGACAACGGACAGCATACGCTAATAAGATAACCTGACAGCTTATCAGTTTTGCTATTCTTTTTTTCTCGTGACGCTGTTCAGTTTATCTTGAAGTCAACCACTGTCCATACATGTAACATCACGAAAACATGTCCGTGTAATGTATACCCCCTTGAACCCCACTTTTATATATAGCAAAACTGGGGTATGCAGGGGTACACCTATTTTTCTTATTTTTGCTCCAAAACATAGATTGTGGGTACTCGTTAGAACCGCCTCGGCGAGGCGGTTCTAACGTGTACCCGCAATCTATGTTTTGAGCAAAAATAAGACAAATATTTAAAAAACAATCTATTGAAAATTTTAAATTATAACAACTTAAAAAATCTCTGTATATTGCATGGGCATGTTTTCGTAATGGAAGTTCTTACTTTCCGTCACACATAGAAGCTCTAAGAAGCAAATTGCCGACGCGTATGATCCATTAACAGAATGTCCTCGCATCAGTTATGCAATATATAGAGATTTGTTTCACCGTACTGCGTTTACACTATGTTCCCGGTGGTCACGGCGGCCACGTTTCAGACAACCGTGATCAAAACGGGATAACCGTGAGGCAACGCAGGGGAACGGGATAGGCAAACGTAGCACGCCGGGATAACCGTGGACACCGTGACAAATTTTTTGACAGTTTAAAAATCTGCCACGGCAGTCACGGCGGAAATGAGAAACGTAATGGGCCGTGATAAAACGGGCTGAACGTAACACGCCGTGACAGAACGTAACAGTACGTAGCGAAACTTGGAGGCGGTCCGTAGTGCAACGGGAGGCTAGTGAATAGCCCGGCAAGCTACGGATCTTCCACGTTCTGTTGCGTTTGGGCACGGTCGTCTCACGTCTCGTCCCGTTTCCAACGGAATACTCAACACGTTTTGTTGCGTTATGTTACGGTGCGTTACGGTCTTTGACGGTGTTCACCCCGTTCTACTACGTATGTCACGTTGTGTTACGGTTATCACGGCGCGTGAAGTTTATAGATATAAAATTGCATATCATGGGGACAAGTTCCTTCATATTGGAGCAGTCACTATAGTGAACAATACAGACCATACGCTGCATTATGCAATTGAAGAAGAACTACGATTCCGAGCTTTCTTAATCACCTCTGCAGTCAGTTGTTGAGGAGCGCGGTTGTTATTATTTCAAAGGACTTATTCGTTAACAAAAGGGAAAAACTGTGCTTTATACTGTATGGTGTCTACGTTTCGTCCGTAGCTGACCTTGACAGACCGAAAAAAAAAGTGTTACGCCTTGGTCAAAACGCAACTGACCGCAACAGAACGTAACAGGCCGTAATAGAACGTGCTAATAATCGTGATAGATCGTGGTAAACCGTAACGTACCTTAGCACCGGCTTATCACTAACACGGCTTGTTACGGATATCGTAATACAACGTAAGAAAACGTAACAAAACGTGATAGATCTTGAAAATCAGAGAAATAGATTAACAAAACTCCACGGCACGCTACGTTTCTAGCAAACGGGGCTGCCGGGGCCGCCGGGAACATAGTGTAAACGCAGTATAATAATTGAAAATTTCAGTAAAAAAAAATGTTATTTTTCTTATTTTTGCTCGGGGAGGCGGTTCTAACAAGTACCATCAATCTATGTTTTGGGCCAAAAATAAAAATAACAGGTATACCCCTGTATACCCCAGTTTACTATAATAAAAGTGGGGTTCAAGGGGGTACATACTGTACATTTCATGGACATGTTTTTTTTTCTGATGAAAAATGCGTGGCCGTCAGAATTTATGCAATGAAACGTCGCAATATGACCTTAGCTGTGAGTTGGACGTTAAAACCAAAGACATACAAACAAACCATGGTAGTTTTTGCACATGTGTGATTAAGTAAATAACTTTCACAGCGATATACGTAACAAACACACACTTTATGTTTTTTTTTACCCTGTCTGCCTCTATTGTGCTCGCCACCTTTGTTGGTTCAAAGCTAATCGGGGGACCAAATTGGTGTAGCATATTCAACATGGGGGCGGATCAAGCTTTAGTATAGATTCAGGAACATCCCTTCATCTATATAGGTGAAGTCCTAAATATGATACCCGTTTCTGTTTGCTATGTTGACTTTAGATGTGATATGGTCTCGAAAGGTTAAGTTCTGATCTATAATGACACCAAAGTCTTTTTCATTTTTGACCTAGTTCAATTTCCTCATTTTCTGATACCATCGTATATCTAGTCCCAGTAATGTTCTTCCCAATGTGTAGATGGTGGCATTTAATTATATTAGATATCATCCTCCAAACATTAGCCCAGTCAACTGCTCTATTGAGACTGAATTGAACCCGGTTGTCGTTATCACTGGTAACGATAGAATACAGTTTTGAGTCATCGGCGAATAATTTAATGAGCACATTTATAATATCCGGAAAATCGTTAATAAAGACTAGGAATAACAATGGCCCGAGTACACTGCCCTGTGGGATACCACTGATGGCATTTTTTCCAAGTTGACTGCGAACCGTTTACTATGACTAACTGTTTTCTGTCGGTAAGAAATTCTTGGACCCAAGAATGTACTTTGCCACGGATGCCATATGCATAAAGTTTCTGTAAGAGCCTTCGATGGGGAACTTTATCGAAGGCCTTACAGAAATCAAGATATATTATATCTACTTCATCACCAGTGTCAATAGCTTGGGTGATTTCTTCCATAAATTCTAGAAGTTGGATGACACAGGATTTACCCTTTATGAAACCATGCTGAGCGTTAGAAAATAGATTGTTTTCAGTCATGTGGTTCACGATTGCATCCCGAACAAGTTTTCCCATCAATTTACATGGGACGGAGGTCAGACTTATAGGGCGATAATTTTTCACCTTTTTTGAAAATTGCGCTTACATTGGCCCTTTTCCAGATTGGTGGTGTTAAACTCTCGTCCAATGATTTTTGAAAGATGGTGGTTAGTGGCCGAATGATGTAATCTTTTGTTTCCTTCAGGAATTTTGGGTGCATCAAGTCTGGTCCCTGACTTTTGCCTGGCTTAAGTGCTGCTACTGCTTTTTCAACATTATTTTCATTTATTATCAGATTGTCGGGGAATGGCCTGGCTTCGAAGTTTGCCGGGCAGTGGGTCATCAGGCTCGATTTCAAATACTGTTGAAAAGTATTCATTTTTAAAATGTATTGGCAGTTTCTTGGTCACTAGATGATAGTTACCCATTGGGCATTTCCAATTTTGAAACAACAGACTTTGTTTTTGTTTTGGTTCTTACATAGTTCCAGAAGAGTTTATTATCAGTTTTGATTTTCGAAGCTAGATTCTTTTCAAAGTCATAACGTGCTGATCTTAGTTTGTTGGTTACAATGTTTCTTGCTGCTTTATATTTTCTGAAGTTAACATCTGATTTAAGGTATGTATACTTTAACCAGCGTGTCCGTTTTTGTTTGATGGCGTCAAGACAAGACCGATTGATAAATGTATTACGCTTCCTGCCTTCAGGAGGGTATGTTATTCTTGATTAAGTTGTTAGTTTTTTCAGCAAATCGGTTCCATGATTGCATTAAATTTAATCCATCTAATTCCTGATGCCAGTCAATATCTACAAGTTGACTTCTTAAGTTGACAAAGTCACCTCTAAAGAAGTTAAATTTTTCAGATGTTTTCTTTGACATGTTCACTTCTGTATAGCAGTCAAGACTAAACTCAATGACTAAATGGTCACTCTTCCCTAGACCGGGGCAGTAACTTATGTCATTGACCATATCTTCTTCAATGGTAAAAATTAAGTCTAAAACTGATGACACATTCCCTTCACGGTATCTCGTTGGATTTGTTATATGTTGAGTAAAATATGTGTCTCTAACACATTCAAGAAATTGGCTTGCTATATGATGTTCATTTACAATAGTTGTCATCTCACACTAGTCTATATCGTCTTGCTCTTAATGTGTTGAAAATACATTACGAAAACACGTCCATGCAATATACAGAAATGATAATAGAGATGCAAAAATTGAAAAATTTCCATGAATAAATTCTGATGTTTTTCTTATTTTTGCTCAAAACATTGATTGTAGGCACACGTTAGAACCGCCTGGTCGAGTACCCGCAATCCATGTTTTCGATCAAAAATAAGAGAAATAGGTATACCCCAGTAAACCCCTGTTTTAAGAAATATGGGGCATCAGGGGAGGGGGTATATATTACATGGACATGTTATCCTGATGTGAACATATTTGTAATGTTTGGTGCTGTTCTTTCGTTTCCGCCTGGTGTCTATGATGAGATTTAAATCTAATTGTATCGATTCCTGGTCCCTTATTCGGCTGACTTTATAAGGAGAGAGCCCCGCTCTGGCCACATGTGAGACAAACCAAGTTCTGCTTGCGGGTGTGTCAAGTGGTTTTTCTCGGGGTTCTCCCGTTTTCACCCCACCTATTGATTGGCCCGTCTCATATGAGCTGAAATAATCTTGAAAGGGACGCAAAACTGAATTAAAAAACTGAAAACAGAGAGTCAGGGAGGTCATTCCAGTCTCTGATAGCATTGGGAAACTTCCATTTATATGTCTCTATACTGGCAGATGGTATCTGAAATGCCATGGAGTGATTATTTCTGCAATGCCTAGTCTTAGGGATAAGGTCATCTGAAGGTATTCTGGCTTTACCCTTCAAATCTTTGTATAGCAATAATTATGAGTCGATTATCTGTCAATGAAGTTCTCCAAGTAAACACCATTAACACATTTGTATCTGCCAAGTACACCACTCACCATTGCATAACCAAATCAAGATATTTTAGAGCTTCTTTCGCCTGTTCAGTGGAATATGATATCTGCTTTGTTTGAAAAGATATACACATCTACATCTGTATCTATCTTGCTATTCATGGGTACTACAGGTAGCTTTTACATAATGGGGAGTTCCAAGTACATTTAGCTTATGAGGGTTGTCATGTGCCCCTTGGAGTGTACATTGACATGTACTACACGTAGTCAGAATTTATCTATCTATCTTCTGATAGTGAGTCGATCAATTTCTGATCATCACCTCAGGTGTGGGATGGGTGGCTAAATTTAGAATTTAGTCAAGGGAAATAAGAACATTTGGGGTGGACTATTAAAACTATTTACAAGGTATAGATGAGAGGCATACTAAAACGCATGCCTCTTGGCCAATGATTTAAATAGAAGCCTTAAATTTCCCAATGGTCTTGGATGAGACCGCTGAAGAAGCGAGACTATTCCAAATCGGAATAGTTCTTGGGAAAAAGGAATTTTTCAGGGCATCACTATAGGCAAATTGTGATTCATGTGATGCCCGAGTACGCCTTAGGCTGGGTGCCGGGGTCAGGTATTTGTCTTTATCAAGAGACACTGTACCGGAGTGTATCTTGTAGAAGAAGGTTAAGGAGGACCGCTCCCTGTGGGACTCCAGGGATGGCCACTCAAGTTCGTCTAGCATTTCACCGACGCTACTGGTGTTCCTCCATCTCCTGCAGGTCCACCGGGCAGCAGTCCTCTGCACCTTCTCCACCTTAGCAGTCTGAGTTTCATTATAGGGATGTCAAATAGGAGCTGCATACTCAAGTTGAGGCCGAACCAATGTTTTGTATGCAACTTCCTTAGTATGCCTAGGTGCCAGTGCCAAATTGCGCCGAAGAAAACCCAAAGTCTTAGTTGCCTTGCATGTAATTTCGGAAATATGTTGACCCCAATCAAGATCATCTGTGATAGTTAAACCTAGATATTTTGCGGACTGAACCTGTTCTAATGTTTGCTGATGCAGTGTGTAATTGAATTGTATATGCATGCTTGGATGTAGCCGTGTCACCCTCATTGAATGACATTTGCTAACATTGAATTTCATTTGCCAATCCGTTTCCCAAGCTATTCATGTCATCTTGTAAAATCTGACAATCCAACGATGACTTAATATTCCTGTACAAAACACAATCATCAGCAAATAGCCGAACAGATGACCTGATATTGTTAGGAAGATCGTTAATGAAAATAAGAAATAGGACCGGTCCTGAGACCGATCCTTGTGGGACTCCAGATAGAACCGGGACTGGATCTGAGGCACGGCCATCTAATACCACTTTTTGAGAGCGCTCAGAGAGCCACGAGTCGATCCACTTATGTGTAGATCCTCTAATCCCGTAGAAGTCAAGTTTATATAATAACCTTTTATGAGAGACCTTGTCAAAGGCCTTAGCGAAATCCATGACAATCACGTCCGTCTGCCTGTGGCCAGGACACACAGCTCGATCCAGATTACAAACCAAGTCATGATAAAACTGAACTAACTGGGTTTTGCAAGACCTTTGACTTCGGAACCCATGTTGACAGTCAGCAAGAATGTTTTCAAGAGCCAAGTGTTTGTTTATGTTGCTGACTGTTATATGCTCTAGAGTTTTGCAACAGATACAAGTAAGCGACACCGGTCGATAATTAGCTGCATCATATTTCTCATCTTTCTTAAATACCGGGGCTACATTTGCCTGTCGCCAATCGTCTTGTACAGCACCCTGAGCAAGCGACTCATTGAAGATATATGTCAGGACAGGAGCAATTTCAGAACTACATTCTTTCAACACCATAGCACTCAGGCCATCTGGCCCTGGCGCCTTATGTATATTCAGATTATTCAACAGTTTAATGACCCCTTTGAGGTCAACTGTAATTTCACCCATAGCGGTGAAGGGACTTGTGCCTTTGGAGGGGATTTCATCATTTGATTCGCGAGTGAAGGCTGACTGAAACTGCCTATTACAAATATTAGCCTTATCCAAAGTGTCAGTCTTCAAGATACCGTTTTCTTTAAGGGTATGGATCGCAGACGCATCTTTTTTAAGGGACTTGACAAATGACCAAAACGTTTCTGCCTTTTCATTTTTTCGGGGACAATCGGGATCAGGGTTATCATTTTCAAAGGAGAAGATATTGGTAACATGCTTCCAATATGCATCTCTAATGCTCTTTTGAACATGTGCTCTGAACCGTTTGTAATGGTTCTTAATGTCAGGGCAACTTGACTTACGAGCACGAAAATAAAGTTTATCACGTTTCCTAATCAAGCGTTTGATCGAGCTATCGATCCATGGTAAACTATATTTTGTCTTGGTCATTTTTGATGGAATAAACCTTTCAATAGCCGTGAGAACCTCCGACTTGAAACGGACCCACATGTCATTGACTGACACATGACTATGGTCAGTTGAAAGGAACGAATCCCTATAGCGCGCTAGATGGTCATGGAGACCGTCCATATCCGCTCGTTTATATAGAAAAATCTTACGCGGGGCCTGCTGGATCCGTTTAGCCTTAATGTCATATTCAATATAGACAATGTCATGATCTGCTTTGCCGATCGGGGGCATCCCTTTAACACGGTTAATTGGGGATGGCGAGTTAGTGAAGAGTAAATCAAGGGTCTTATCTTCTCGGGTGTGTATATTCACCATTTGGGAGAGGCAGTGATCCTGTATTATGTTTACGAGTTTACTCTGAACTGGCCTCTTTGGGACCCCTCGGGTACCTGCATTGTGCTCCACTCAATATCACCACAATTGAAGTCACCACCTACAAGAACATGGGCATTTTTATTTGGCATGATCCGAGAGAGTGAAGTATTAAAATCCTCAAGATATTTCAATTCAAGCTCCTGAGTTGGAACCTAGGGGGGTGATAGAATGATCCAAGGTACAAAGTCCTACATCCAATAATGTTCAACTTACACTAAATTATTTCACACTTGGTGTCCAATTCCGGAGCTTCAGTACAGAGAAGATCGCGCCTAAAAGCAATGAAACCACCACCATGCGCACCACTAGCTCTGTCTTTCCGGATAGCATCAAAAGAGTTTTTTTTATGTCGGGGGTTAACCATGACTCATGCCCCAATATGATGTCAGGTTTAGCCGATTCTATGACAGTGTGAATTTCAGCCTTTTTATTTTTAATTGACTGACAATTCATGATCAAAATTCTCAAGTGGTGGTTCAGGACCGCCTTTTTGGTCCTAGGTTTTGCTTCTTTTGTTTGCACAATAGGCGAAGAAGCTGCATGGGGGTGGGGGCGATATTATCTGGTATCGGACTGTCAGGCTCGGACAGGGACGAAAGGGTCTCAAATCTGTTGGATATCTCAAGAGAAGCTGTAGTGTCAAATAACGAAGTGGAAAAGTTTGGCATTCCACAACACATTTAAGTCACATTCTGAGACTCTCGACACAGAATATGACTACTACAACCACTACTCTCTCTCTCTCTCTCTCTCTCTCTCTCTCTCTCTCTCTCTCTCTCTCTCTCTCTCACCTACGCTGACACGCACACACAGAGATTAAATGAAGAAGCTCAGAGTGAAAGCAAGCGAATGATGAACAACAAGATGTCGAATTTAAATGCTGAGACTGTTGGCACAGAATAGCTACTCTCTCTCTCTCTCTCTCTCTCTCTCTCTCTCTCTCTCTCTCTCAAATGGTATGGGTGGTTTTGGGCGTTTCGGTGATGTTTCGGGTGTTGACACGATCCGTCTGTCGCGGAATTTGAAGAGAGCTCTATGAGGGGTGCGTTCCTTTACCGGAATGGGCCTAATTACCGGAATGGACTACCGGAATGGACACCACGCTATGGCTTCGGGTGCTTTAAATGCGTCTTATCTGCATATAATGTACTTCTATAGTCATATGAATAGTTTGCATAAAATAAAATTCATCTCAATGTAGCAAAACTGACTTCCCAGGGTGGTTAAGGTAACTCAGTGGTAGGGTCCGGGGTGGGGCCACTGTTCGGAGGTTTCTTTGATTGAAACGTATAGAGGTCATCAGTGATTGTTCTACAGTAAATGCAGGGGTGAATAGAAGAAGAAATTAGTGAAAATGTACTGACACTGTGACAGGGACCTATATAAGCATATATGAACACCTGACCTAGGCGACCCCACCGCATGGAGCACACTTTAACTGTACTTAAATCACATGATTCTCGAATTTATCACCGTCTATGTATATTCTAGGTCAATCTGTCATCAAAAAATCAAATGAAAAGTACTCAAGGACACATATAAATGTCCATTCCGGTAATCAGGCCCATTCCGGTCCATTCCGGTAAAGGAACGCACCGCTCTATGAGAGCTAGCAGGCGATCTGGATTTGGGGGTAGTTCAATGGACCAGGTTCGATTCTTTACCCAAAGTTTACTCAGAGAGTTATTTCCCTTCAAGAAGACCAATTACAGAACAATTAAACTTCCCATTTGATTGATATACCAAACCATGCGAAAATCAGGAAACTAAATTGGTATTGTTCAAACTGATTGATTTGCATGTAACAGTTACTTTTGTCCCTTATTGTTTTCCTCAACTTATATTGACCCAAAATCCAAATGTAATTAGTTTTCGTGGTTGCTGTAAGCGGCTATTAGAAGCAAAAGGGTTGATTCCACAAATTTTAAAGAAATAAAGTGCCAGAGAAATGCATACTATGCTATAATCTTTTTCTCTTACAAACATTGATCAAGTTTGAGAGGTTTGAGGTTTGTACAGTTGTGAAAAGAATAATGTTTCGTTGTTTATCAGGTCCGGTGCAAGTCCAGACAACGAAGCACCATTTGGAAATAAACAGTGATTTGTGGGTATGCATTTGTCCATGGCCGAGAAGCTTTGGGTCCAAGATGACCTAAAACAATGAGTAATGCTGGAATATGTTTTGGGTTATATCCAACGGATGTGTAAACTGCGCATGACCAGAACTAGCTTTCAGTTGGAGACACATATAAGTCATGTCAGGACGGAGCCACCACTTCCTGATTTTAACCAATACTCTGGGGAGTTAATGTGTTTTCCTCAAGAAAGTGTCTAGCCGTCCGGGCCCAGACTTTTAGACCGATAGTCTAGCCGTCCGGGTCTGTACGTTTAGACCGGCAGTCTAGCCGTCCGGGTCTGGACGGCTAGCATATATCTACCTATAGGCTAGCCGTGCGGGTCAAATATATTTATCGATTTTGAAGTAATCATTTGCAATTAACGGGCAATGTTCAGTGTTATTATGACAGGACTCGTATTTGTTATGCAAAACAGATTGAAATAGGCTTCATTAAATGTATATGGTCACATAGACTACATGTAATGTATGCATACAGAAGACAAAACGCTAACACTAATTTCAACTACGCCTAAACAAACAAACAAACAATTTCTTAAACAACTTCACTTTCGAATGAATGAATGTAGATGCGACAAATATACGAATAAAACATGCGTAGAACTGATGTATAGTGCAATTTCCAATACTTTGACCGTGCCTCTTTACCTCTGACATATATTGTTTTGCTTTGTAACGGACTGCTTCAAATAAGCATGTTTTCGTTAGTGCCACTATATCACGTTAAGTATGTGACCAAGTGCTTCTCATAGTGAAACGGGCCGGTGTCCTTTTGCTTGTGTTTGCATGGCTTCATCAAAAAAGGTCAAGTGGCATGGTTAAGGTAATTGCACTTAGTCTATATATTTCAAATACAATTTCAAATAAAAATAAACAAACAAATAAACAACTTCTTAAACAAGTTTGATTCGCTTTGAAATGAATGAATGAATAATTTAATAAACAAACAAATAAACAATTTCTTATACAACTTCGTTTGGCTTTGAAATGAATGAATGAATAACCTGACACGTATAAGAACAAAACATGCGTAAAATTGTTGTTTACTCGTCATTTGAACTACACTATAAATAACTTCTTAAACATGAATGGGTGAAGGAAGGAAAAGGAGGAAGAAAGAAAGACCCGGACGGCTAGACTCCCGGTCTAAACGTACAGACCCGGACGTCTAGACACCCGGTCTAAACGTCCGGGCCCGGACCGCTAGACACTGCCTTTCCTCAAGGACACAACATTGTGCTGCAAGTGAACCTCTTAATTCAGACTGACTCTCTACCGCTACGCTACCACACTCCCAAACAAAGTAGGAAAACCTGAAATTCCAAATAGGTTAATAGGGAAATGTTTAAGACATGATGCACAGGATTCCAAATAGGGAGATTTTCTCAGAAATAAGGAGATATCTTCTTAATAGGAAGATATCACTATGAGCCAGACAGTGTATCTCATGATTCAGCATCATTCAGCAGGGCCAATAGTGGTGGAGTGGAGTGGACTGGTACAGCATCAAGTTGTCCATAGTTCTGGTCTCAGCTTTGGCGTGGTTCATTCATTGTGGTCTTTAGCAAGTCACATTTCTATGGTCTGTATTGATCTTAATGACCATATCTTTTTTTCCCCCCTTATTTCCATGTTTGCCGGTGTTGTTCAGAACTTTGTGTCTGGCAGATGTTTTTTGTTTTTTTTTTCATTGGTTTATCCCATTTCTGGCTCAACTATACTGATTGATTTGCCTCATGATGAGTAGATTAATACTGAACATGTTAAAAGAGACCAAACTTAAATAAAAATAAATGTTTTTGAAGTGTTATGCTGTTTTTCAGAAGTATTGAAAATGTCAGCAGATTTACAAGTGATCAGGGAGATCCCAGGTTACAAGGTGATCCTGAAAGCTGTCCTCAAGTCACAGATACAACAACTGGTAAGTGAGAAAACCGTGAGAAATCCGAAAAACTGGTAAGTGAGAAAACCGTGAGAAATCCGAAAAAATATTCAAATTCTCCCATTAATAAAACTTGGCCATGCAATATACAGAGATTTTTTCAGCTGTGTAAAAATTGAAAATTTCATTGGATTTAGTTTTCTTATGTTTGCTTAAAACAGAGATTGTGGGTACATGTTAGAACGAGTACCCACCATCTATGTTTTGGACCATAAATAACAAGAGGTATACCCCTGCATACCGCAGTTCAACTATATAAAAGTTGGGTTTAAAGGGGCACCTGGACTATAAAAGGCTGAATTAGGGGTCTTATCTCAGTTTTACATAAACCAGGTTTAACGGACATATACTAGGTTTCTCGATCGTTATCCTAAGTTTCATTACATAAACCAGGTTTAACGGACATAAACCAGGTTTAACGGACATATACGAGGTTTCTCGATCGTTATCCTAGGTTTTCTTCCCTAAACCTATGTTTCCGATCGTTATACCAGGTTTCTCTTTGTGAAACCTAGTATATGTCCGTTAAACCTGGTTTATGTAATGAAACTTAGGATAACAATCGAGAAACCTAGTATAAGGCCGTTAAACCTGGTTTATGTCCGTTAAACCTGGTTTATGTAATGAAACTTAGGATAACGACCCATAAACCTAGTATATGTCCGTTAAACCTGGTTTATGTCCGTTAAACCTGGTTTATGTGCGTTAAACCTGGTTTATGTGCGTTAAACCTTGTTTATGGACTGTTATCATAGGTTTTACTTAAAACTTGCGATATCACAGGTAAAAAAGTGTTAAACCTGGTTTAACAACCCTTTCGTAAAATCTCTAGTTAGGCTGCAAGCCAAATGCACACTAATTCCGTTAAACCTGTCCTCCGGATAGGTTTCTTTCCCTAAACCTGTGCGGAGGATAGGTTTCCTTCCCTAAACCTGTGCGGAGGATAGGTTTCCATAAACCTATCCCGAGCATAGGTTTTTCTCCCAGGTCACGTGTTTTCATATCACAAGTTTCTCGGTATTCCATTGGCCCAAATGCACACTAATTCTATTGAACCTGTCCTCCGGATAGGTTACCTTCCCTAAACCTGTGCGGAGGATAGGTTTCCATAAACCTATCCCGAGCATAGGTTTTTCTCCAAGGTCACGTGTTTTCATATCACAAGTTTCTCGGTATTCCATTGGTCGGATCGTTCATCCAGGTAAATATGTCACGTGTTTCGTTAAACCAGGTTTCTCACAATCTGATTGGTCAATATGCTTGTCCCTGCGAATTCTTTACAAAATATATCAATGAACTCTTTGAAATAAATAAATAAATGAATAAATAAATAAATAAATAAGTTTCGATACGGTGTAAATTACGCGGCTTCTGTAAAAAAAGATGCTACGTCGGTTAGAATCCGAGGTTCCAGATTTTATTTTTAGTTGAAAACAGTAGGTCATAATAAATAGGAAAGCATGATAGAGCGCAAAGGAAATAAAAATTAACAGGAGCCGCAAAATTTACACCGCATCCAAAATATATACGGTATATTGAAAAATAAAGCTGTGATCTGCCTTGATGCGGTCATATTTAACAAATGTCATAGTTGGCAATTACTTATGTGTCATTATACATTCACACCTTCGCGCCTTATGGGAATATGGGGATATGATTAATCAATGCCCAATTGTTTTGCCAACATGTCGTAAAGATCGATCTGTTTGGCAACTATACTGTATATATACATGTAGTTGGGACCGAAACACTATCTTCACTTGAAACACTAACTTCGTTTCATCAAGTCTCTTCATGCCCTAACCCCGTATTAACCGGAAACCCACAGTTTGAAGCATCATATGAGCCATCCCCGTGTTAAAGTTTCATAGTTTAATAGTTTATTTGAGTGACACATATCAAATACATACAATATATACATTTTAAGACATAATAACAACATTGATCACATACTTATTATACCCCCGGCATTTATGCCGACGGGTATATAGCTTTTGCTTTTCCGTTTGTCCGTTCATATGTTCGATAGTTAGTTAGTTCGTTCGTAATTCCGGAACGTTCGTAGAATTTACGTCAAAGTTTTGGTTAAAGTTTCTCTAGTGGTGTATATCTCATGAACTAGTGGTCAGAAACCATTCATATTTGGACCATAGGTACCCTATAGGGTTTGCTTTGTTTCCATGAGTTCGGACCCCAGGGTCCATGCCCAGGGGTGGGGCTGGAGGTCAAAATCTAGGTCACCTTTAAAATTTGCTGTTTACAATGTTAATGTTTCTTCTTTTAGTCCATATCTTAACACTCAATCATAGGGATGTGCTCTTATTTAGTTCATAGATACCCGATAGGGTTTGCATTCATATTCCATGTCACCATCCCAAGGGGTGGGGCTAGAGGTCAAAATCTAGGACACATTTGTAATATGATAGATACCATGATAAATTTTCTGTAAGTCTATTTTCTTGACATCTAGGATCACAAAGTCTTGTCAGAAAGCATTCATACTTAGAACATAGGCACCATGTAAGGTTCAGACTCTAGGGTCCATGTGTGGGGGTGGGGCTAAAGGTCAAAATCTAGAACTTCTTTAAATATTTTATTTTTTGTACTTTTCTTCACCACCATGTTTAGAAATCATTCATACTTGCACCATAGGTACTCTATAAGGTTTGCATTGTGCCTAATGACATTAGACTTTAGGGTCAGTGCCCAGGGTGGGGCTAGCGGTCAAAATCTAGGACATCTCTTTTTTTTTTTTTTTTTTAATTAATATTATTGAAGAATGACATTCTATTTTCCATCTAGGACTGAGGACCTGACCCTCAATGTCTGCGATCAAGTCCTAGATTGAGTATACAAGTCAGCTCTGTATACTGTTATGAAATAGACCTGTCATTCTACTACACTCTTCCTCCCCATGGTTTTAGACAGTGCTTTTGCAAATACAAATTTATAAGTAGTACTTGTTGAGGTTGCTCTCTTTTATTTGGGAATGCAGGTTCATTGTATTAGCATCAGTGAGCATATATGGGTTGGGGGCTGTGGGCCTAGGGGTGTAGGGGAGCTACCAGTCGGGGGTATACGTGCCTCTCAAGGCACTTTTTCTAGTTTTTTAGCGATAACCGGCCCATGTTTTTTTTTTTTTTTTTTTTTTTTTTTTTTTCGCTTTTCGCGTGTTTCTATAAAATAATGAAATATTTGCTCTTTAATATAAAAAAAATCTTGGATAAATACAGAGTGCTGTATGCGAAGAAAGAAAGAAAGAAAGAAAGAGCATAGACGCAACCATTGAATTACGACTTTATGCTAATTTTAAATGTGAACATTATGGTGCACATTAGCACTGGGGATCTCAAAATTGAACTAAACTAAAACAGCAGTCATACTGTAGCGTATGACACAAACGCGCGACGGGCATATGAAAAATCTCAACACGCTGAAGATTTTGGACGTATAAAAATTAATTTGTTCCTTTTACTCGCTTTAGCAGTCACACAGTAGCAAGTGACTGAGGCGTGTGTGCCTGACGTATTAAAAATCTCAAAGTTTTGGAGTACGTTTTTGTGTATGTCCTAAACACGATATGCACGTGCTACATGCCGCACAACAAACGTCCATTGCGCGTCTTACACACGCTGGGGACACGCTACTGGAGCACTATCTCATAAAATCGGAACACGCATGAAGCGTACACTGGCGTGCCTAAAACCTGCACCGAACGCGTTCGAAGCGTATTCATCGCGCCTGGTAATGCGCGTGTGTAAAACTTATTCGAAACATATAAAACTCACCCGGGACACGCTGAGCTTGTAGAATTTTTTTAAGCATGTTCAAAAAAATGGGCCCAAAATGCGCCTGGAGCGCACAGCGACGTATATCAATGTGCATCAAGCGTAAACCAAGTGTTCAAAACGCGGAGTAATGCGTTTCTAACGTGTCTCCGACGTGCGCCTGGCGTATCTTGAATTTAACTGTTTTTGTCAACACGCCCGGCACGCGTTTGGCTTATATGCTAATGTGTGATTGCTGTTTAAGAGAGAGAGAGACAGAGACAGAGAGAGAAGGAAGGAGAGAGAAAGAAAAGGTCACATAAAGAAAGAGCATAGTCGCAAACATTGATTTACGACTTCATGCTAATTCTAAATGCGAACATTATGATGCAGATTGGCACCGGGTGTCTTAAAATTGAAAAAAAAGACAAAAAATAACAAAGAGAGAGAGAGAGAAAGAAAAAGAGAGGATTATATACGCATTGTTAAACAAGAATCGGCATTGTGCATATTTTGTGCTTAGCCCTGATATAACCACCAAGTACATGTAGCAGCGTCCTTGGTTTTGTTACAAACATTTTCCAAAACTACTTTGTTAATTTATAGTTTCATTGCAGTCAAATCGCGGGAACCTACATTCTATGTTACAATTAAACAATTAACATCTTCAAAATACTAAATCGCAGTGAAAGCCATAAAAATGTTGATTACATCCTTATAAAAACACTAGAGATAAATGGATTAAAGTCATCATCGGGAATTCTCGTGAAAGTCTCGTAAAATTACCGGAGATAGTATGCTTATAATTACCTGGGCTAGCTCAGGTAAGGCCTGTATGGGACAAAAACAGATATGACGCAGATTTCCCGAACAGATAGCTAGCCAATCGGATTCATAGAAACCAGGTTTAACGTTTTCGGCGATATCTAGGCTAGAACCAATGAAAAATCGAGAAACCTGGTATATGTAATCACGTGACGAAGGATAGGTTTCCTTCCTTAAACCTAGGCGGAGGATAGGTTTCTCGAATTATTGTGCATTTGGCTTGCCTACTATATTAAAGAATATGACAAAGTTTGTAAAACCTGGTTTATCTCCACATTTACTAGATAAACCTGGTATATGTGCGTTAAACCAGGTTTATGGACTGATATCATAGGTTTTGGCAGAAAAGCCTACGATAACGAACATAAACCAGGTTTAACGGACATAAACCAGGTTTAACGGACATATACTAGGTTTCTCGATCGTTATCCTAAGTTTCCTCACTTAAACCAGGTTTAACGGACATATACTAGGTTTTACTGGCAAACCTATGATAACAGTTGTTAAACCAGGTTTATCGCACATAAACCAGGTTTAACGGACATATACCAGGTTTATCAATCGTTATCCTAGGTTTCATCACATAAACCAGGTTTAACAACTGTTATCATAGGTTTTGTAGTTAAACCTAGTATATGTCCGTTAAACCTGGTTTATGTAATGAAACTTAGGATAACGATCGAGAAACCTAGTATATGTCCGTTAAACCTGGTATATGTCCGTTAAACCTGGTTTATGTAATAGATAAACCAGGTTTAACGGACATATCCTAGGTTTCTCGAATTAGTGTGCATTTGGCTTGCCATACCTGTTTAATGTATACACACTCCACATAATTAATTATGACCTGTTAACCACTTTGAAAATAACATGAAAAGGGTCAAATGGATACTTTCTATGAGCAAGAAAAATCCTGCACTTTTAGTTTCATAGAGAATTTCCAGGCTCCAGGTATTTTGATACCTAACTGGAGAATAACTGAATAAAATTTTCCTTAAATTAAGTAGTATCCCGGCTCGCATATTTGCAGAAATATGCATCAGTCTTATCTGTTTCAGCACTAATTGCTATCTTTTTTAAAACATGAAACTGTTGTTTTTTAATCACATTAAACATGATCGATAGAAACAGTTTTCAATCATAGATCTAAATCATTAGGAGCTTTACTGTATTGCATTGTATATTAGCCTCAACGCAGAAAGTCCCTTCAGAAGCTCTGAAATGACCCCTTCCAGGGGTTCAGGCCTGATTCTGTTATTGGGGCAATAGCTTCTATTTGGTCCACAGATTACCTCAGAGAAAAGCAATGATTCTGATGAGATTATGGATGCATAGGCTCACCTGAACCATTGCTTTTTGCATGCCGAAAGGGGTATTTTCTCTCACTGAGACTAATATTTATTCTTATGTTGTTTTAAAATGAAATACTTATGACTCCTGAATTCACTTTTGCTTATCTAATGTTCATGTTGAATAAAGTTAAACTCTGACAGAAATTATGTGGTCATTTAGTTTCCAGGCAACTGTTGTAAGTTTCTAGATGGACATGGTGCTATAATTATACCATGTATCAATTATAAAAATGCAAAATGTATTGAATTTATAAAATAATGAAGATACAATAGCTATCCACTCAAAGACATTAGTATGTTTTATGGTATTTGGCTGTTGTTACATTAACTCAAGTTACAACCATGATTTTGTATGCATATTCAGTGCGAAACAGTTGTAACTCAACTTACAACCGTTTCGCGCTGAGAATGCAATGGATTTATACAACATTTCAGCGGTGAAACGGTTGTAACTCAAATAATATCAAATAACTCTTTTAAAAATTAATTTTTTTGCAAACTTAAATTTTCCGATGTTTTTTAATGACATTTTACATCTTACATCTAGTTTACATCCCTTGGATTCGCTTTGAAGAAAAATGAGAATACTTTTTGTCTTTCCTGAAAAATTATGAAAAACACAGTTACAACCCTTTCGCGCTGAGCCCACGACATTATTTTTATTGCAGTTTTGAGGGTTTCAATGGGACTTTCCCACACAGCCATTTTGTTTTTCTAACTTATCTATGTAAAAATATAGAAAAAAAAGTTTTCCTACCTATCAACTATAACTTTAAAGTCCATGTAACTGGAACATTTTTAAGGCCTAAAGTGAACATTTCATGTACCGACTAGATATGGGGAGTATATTACTATATAATCATTTTACCTGAGCCTGTGCATGAGAAAACCAACAATTTGGGTTCGGACCAGGTTAGACACAAGGCAGCCTGTACAGTCACAGAAGAAGACTAGAAGCTTGAAATTTCAGGTATAAGGAGAAGAGGGATTGTACTATCCATGTAGCAAAAACAAAGGCGCTGATCAGCTGTGCAGTTGCTGTACAGGGGTTTGCGCCTTGGTTTTCACATATGTAGATTGTTGATTTTCTGGTGCAGTGGCTCAGTCCTATTTGTTTCATAAAGAAAACTATGTTTTCGGCATAGTACACACTTAGGTGATTCAAAAAGCCCCAAAACAAGAGCCACATTATGAGAAAGCCAGATTTTTTTCCTATGCGAAAACAAAGGCGCTGATAAGCTTTTCAGTAACTACACAGCTGAACAGCGCCTTTGTTTTTCGCTACATGGATATTACAATTATGTTATTCCTCTATTTCAAAAATCTGAAATTTCAAGCTTCAAGCCTTGTAGTCCTCTGCTTCAACTACTGGCGGGTTTGTGTTGAACCTTGTTGGAAATTCCGAAGACCAGTTTACTCGCGTCACGGCTCATATACAAGTTTTCTCTTGACAGGATATCATAATTTGACACTGTAACCCAATATTTTCTTGGGGCATTTAAATTTTGCCCTCATGACTTTGATTGTGGGATATATGAGCAACATTATGAGATAACCAACGATGAGGTTTTTGAACAGGTCTGACACAAACCGAGCTGTACAAGCATAGAAGATGGCTACATGCTAGAAATTTTGGATTTAGAAAGTACCATTAATTATACTAGCCATGTATTGCAAACTGCAAATGTGATCTGTGCCTTGTTTTCACATAATATATGCAAAATGTTGGTTTTCTCATGACGTGGCTCATATTTTTGTGGACTGAGTAACTGTTAAATGCAAAAATAATGTACAGGAAATCAGAAAAGTTGGAACAGACCTTATTGGAGTCAATTTGTTTTCATGCATTGTTCTTTCTTGAGAAATTTTCAATAAATAAATAAATGTCTCACAAAAAAAATCCCTCACAAAGGCAAAAATACATTAGCCGTGACGTAAGAAAACCTGTCTTCGGGATTTCCGACCAGGTTCGACACAAACTGGTCTGTACAGTCTCTGAAAAAGGCTAAGAGCTTGAAATTTCGAATTTGGAAGAAAAAGGATTGTACTATCAATGTAGCAGAAACATAGGTGCTGATCAGCTTCACAGTTACTGCCAAGCTGATCAGTGCCTTTGTTTTCGCATAGGCAAAAATCCTGTTTACTCATGGTGCAGCTAACATAGGATAATAGTAATAAATGTTCACTTCTAGGTACAACAATTGGAGACAGACATTGGAGAGGACTTTGTGTTGCTAACCACATCTGTGTCAGAGGGAAGCTTGTGTCATCTTGGATCTGAGTCAGGGAGATGCTTTCTAGAGAATAATGAGGACATCAAAGCTAAGTTTCTTGCATTCTGTCTGAAAAGTAAGTACCGGTATTATATCGTTTTAACTTCTTAACAAATGAGCTGTCTCATGAGAAAACCAACAATGTGGTTTTTGAACAGGTCCAACACAAACTGAGCTGTACAGCCACAGGAGACAACTAGAAACTTGAAATTTCAGATTTAAGAAGAAGAGGGATTGTACTTTTCGAGTAGTGAAAACAAAGGCGCTGATCAGCTTTGCGGTTACCGTGAAGCTGATCTGCATCTTTGTTTTCGCATATGCAGATTGTTGATTTCTTCATGAGGCGGCTCAAATGATAAGCATTTAGAAGAAATGACTTGCAGATTTCCTTCCAGGCCCCAAGGTTATAAAACTTTATTCATGCTCAGCTCAGTTGAAACTAAAATTTATACTGCTCATAGTTGTTAAATGCCATAAATTTTTGGTATTTTAATATCTATGATTAAGATAAATTACCGTTGATCTTAACCTTAAATTATGTCCCCGCTCCGAAGGGGTGGGGGACATATTGTTTTTGGTGTGGATCCCGTCGGCGTTGGCGTCGTCAGCGTCGGCGGCATCGGCGTAGCTTTTTGTCTGCACTATATCTCCTGAACCACTGGATGGATTTAGACCAAACTGGCACAGATACTTCAATGGGGCAGCCGAATGGAGTGATTAGATTTTGGTGACCTTGACCTAATTTTGAAGGTCACAAAGGTCAATTAACTGTTTGAAAATCCAGGTGTCTTCATTCGTTTCCGCTCTCTAACTTGAGTAGTTTTTGACCAATTTTCTTCAAACTTTGCATATGAGTTGATACCGACAAGGAGTGGTTTGGGATTGTAGATGGGTAAATTTCGTCAAATGACCTTAGAGTTATGCCCCTTGATTGAGGTTAAAAATTGCATTTTTTTTCGTTTCCGCTCTCTAACTTGAGTACTTTTTGACCGATTTTCTTCAAACTTTGCTTACGAGTTGATACCGGCAAGGAGTGGTTTGGGATTGTAGATGGGTAAATTTCTTCAAATGACCTTAGAGTTATGGCCCTTGATTGAGGTTAAAAATTGCATTTTTTTTCGTTTCCGCTCTCTAACTTGAGTAGTTTTTGACCGATTTTCTTCAAACTTTGCATATGAGTTGATACCGACAAGGAGTGGTTTGGGATTGTAGATGGGTAAATTTCGTCAAACGACTTTAGAGTTAAGGCCCTTGATTGATGTTAAAAATTGCATTTTGTTCGTTTCCGCTCTCTAACTTGAGTACTTTTTGACCGATTTTCTTCAAACTTTGCATATGAGTTGATACCGGCAAGGAGTGGTTTGGGATTGCAGATGGGTAAATTTCGTCAAATGACCTTAGAGTTATGGCCCTTGATTGAGATTAAAAATTGCATTTTGTTCGTTTCCGCTCTCTAACTTGAGTAGTTTTTGACCGATTTTCTTCAAACTTTGCATATGAGTTGATACCGGCAAGGAGTGGTTTGTGATTGTAGATGGGTAAATTTTGTCAAATAACCTTATAGTTATGGCCCTTGATTGAGGTTAAAAATTGCATTTTTTCGTTTCCGCTCTCTAACTTGAGTAGTTTTTTTACCGATTTTCTTCAAACTTTGCATATTCACGGCTAACAAACCTTTAAATGCGTAACCGCCGGTTAAGAAAGAAAATCCGATTCACGCCCTTCCGGTTCCGCATATGAAGACCAAGAAAATGTAAACAAACCATACACTACTAGGATCGATTGATGATTATATTTTAGTACAGAAATATATCGATTATCTATGAATGCTATTTTGTCACTTATTTACTATTGTAAGTCAACACCGAAATAGCTCGCAAAAATATTTTGATGGTCTTTGAATTATTTATTCCCTTCTTCGAACCTGGTGTTACAACATGGCCAAAGTCGGCGAAATACAACTAAAAATTGGACAATTTGCTGGTAAATGTCAAATTTTTGTGATTGTTCCACAACAAATTTACAAATATATATTAAATAAATGGCAACTGATGTCTGAACCAGTATTTCGTTGTGTTAGTGCCTGGAATTACCGATTTGAAGGGAAGGAAAAAATGGTTACGCATTTAATCATTAAACTATGAAGGCTATATTTCAAGATACGTTTGAAAACCTATACCGGTTCAAGTTGTGGTATTTAATTTTCTCTGCAAAGCGTTTTGAATGACATAAAAGCAGGAAACAGGCAAAATAAAGTATACAGAATGCTGTAAAAACAAAAACTTCAATACATGTGTTTTATGTTGATTATATTGCTATCATTCTAATGATTAAATTCGTAACCGAAATGTTGACACAGTTTTAACCACATATGCATAGAATGCAGTGGCCAGAGGCAACGAAACTGTCAACAGACCTCACACAATGCTAAAATCATCTCCGCGCGGTATTGCTTTCCGTTAATATGGGCGTAATGAGCGGATATCTAAAAATATCCCTGCGACTGACCCACATTTTCATCGTGTACAATGCAATCCCAACACGTGTTTTGGGGGAAGGGAATAAAAATCATGATTATAAAGAAAAGTTCCTGGAAATCCTTTGGGGTCCAAATTTAGTAATGTCTAACTGATAAAATAGCATTGAGAGAATTATAATATCTGTCTTCGAATCGAAATATTTTACTCGGAAACACGAGCTGCAAAAGTTTGTTTATCTTTTGTTGGTTATCTGATGCGAAACCGGAAGGACGTGAATCGGATTTCTTTTCTTAACCGCGGTTACGCATTTAAAGGTTTGTTAGCCGTGATATTAGTTGACACCGGCAAGGATTGGTTTGGGATTGTAGATGGATAAATTTTGTGAAACTTCAAACTTTATAAATATGGAAAGCTGAAACATGTGATATTTTAAAATGTCTGTCGGTATATATTGGTTTTAATTTAAAATGTCTGTTGGTATATATTTACAAAATTAAAAGTAGGTTGGAGCAGAGAGGGGGGACATATGTTTTCCTCTGAAAACTCTTTCTAGTTTCAATTTATTTTGGCTATTTTATCATTTATTAATTTGAGCAGTTCAGGTTTTATGCTCAGCTGTGTTGAGCTTTTATGCTCAGCTGTGTTGAGCATGAAAAAAAGTTTTATAACCTTGCCACCAGATGCATCGCCGATGCAAACTGGGCTGTACTTCTATAAAAATGCAGAGGCTTAAAATGATTATCAGATTGACATTACGAAAACTTATAAAAATTGAAAATTTTATTGGAAAAAAAAAATTACATTTTTAATACATTTGCACAAAGCATTGTTTGTGGGCACACATTAGAACTACCTCGGCGAGGTGGCTCTACGCCGAGGTAGTTCTAACGAGTATCCACAATCTATGTTTTGGAGCAAAAATAAGAATAATAGGTATACCGCTGTAAACCCCCGTTTTACTGTATAAAAGTGGAGTATAAGTTGTATACACTACATGGATATGTTTTTGTGATGACTACCTATCTGTCAGGTACATAATTTCGTTCTGATAAGTAAACATTTGTAAAGATTTCTTACATAAGATAATATAAAAAAAAACTTAACCCACTTACAGCATGGTGTGACTTAAAATTAATTTGTATTTGAGTCAACATTGTGGCCTATGCAATATATAGAGGATATTCAAATGTTTCTGTTGAATATGACTTTTATTTCATGAGTGAAGTGAAAAATTTTATATTTCATGAGAGGACTGAAGACCTGACCCTCAATGTCTGCGATTAAGTCCTAGATGGAGTACATTGGTCAGCTCTGTGTACTGCTGTAAAGTAGATCTGTCACTCTAAAACTACACTACCCTTTGTCTGTGGGCAAGTGCTGTAGAACGATCATTTCTAAAATGTATTTGATAAGGGTACTCTCTTTCCTTCGGGTATTTTCAATGTCTGGGGTGTGCATGTGCTGGGTGGTTGCATGAGGGGGAAGGGGAGCTGGGTGTATACGAGCCTCTCAAGGCCCTTTTTAGCTCACCTGAGCCGAAGGCTCACAGGTGAGCTTATAGTATACCCATGCTCCGGCGTCCGTCCGTCGTCGTCCGTCCGTCGTCTGTCGTCCGTCGTTCACAATTTCAAAGATCTTCTCCTCTGAAACCGCTTGGCCAATCAAAGCCAAACTTCATGTGGAGCATCCTTAGGAAGGGGGAACGAAAGTTTATATAAATGGTCCAGGTCACATGACCAAGATGGCCGCCATGGCTATAAATAGCAAAAACCTTTAAAAATCTTCTTCTCAAGAACCAGTGGGCCGATTTCCATGAAACTTGGTATGTAGCATCGGGGATGTGGGCCCATCATAGTTTACATAAATCATGACCCTAGGATGACCTTGACCTACTTTACGGCAAGGTCAACTTAGGTCGCCAATGCATTTGAATGGGAAAAAATGGTAAAATGCTATTTAATGGGTAAAACTTACTGGGAATAGGCAAATGGACAGAAGATTAATGTTAATGAAAAATTTCAGCCCTTGGGGGGTTGTCTGCCCCTGCCCCGGGGCTATATACACGTATATTTCCAAAATAATAAAACATCTACTCCCTTTAAACCGCTTGGCCAATCAAAGCCAAACTTCATATGGAGCATCCTTGGGAAGGGGGAAAGCAAGTTTATATAAATGGTCAAGGTCACATGACAAAGATGGCCGCCATGGCTATAAATAGGAAAAACCTTTAAAAATCTTCTCCAGAACCAGAAGGCCAATGATTTTGAAACTTGGTGTGAAGCATGAGTGACTGGAGCTCTACAAAGTTTATATAAATCATGACTCTGGGATGACCTTGACCTATTTTACGGCAAGGTCAACATAGGTTGCTCATGCATTTCAATGGGGAAAAGTGTTAAAATGTCATTTGTAGGGAAAAACTTGCAGGAAATGGGCAAATGGACTTAATATTGATGATTCTGAAAAAATTTGGACCCCAGGGGTCTGTCTGCCCCAACACCGGGGAAATATACATGTATATTACAGTGATATTCAAACATGTTCTTCTCTGAAACTGCTTGGCCAATCAAAGCCAAACTTTATGAGGAGCATTGTTAGGAAGTGGGAATGAAAGTATATATAAATGGTCAAGGTCACATGACCAAGATGGCTGCCATGGCTATAAATAGAAAAAACCTTTAAAAATCTTTTTCTTCAGAACCAGAAGGCCTATGATATTGAAACTTGGCATGAAGCATCAGGCAATGGAGCCCTATATTGTTTATATAAATCATGACCCTTGGATAATCTTGACCTATTTTACGGCAAGGTCAACTTAGGTCGCCCATGCATTTGATTGGGGAAAATTGTTAAAATATCATTTGAAGGGCAAAACTTGCAGTAAATTGGCAAATGGACTGCAGTTTTATGTTTTCAAAAAGAAATTGACTGAAGGGGTTGCTCTGACCCAGCCCTGGGGTTATATACATGGGGTTATGTACATGTATATAACAAGTTTATTGGTATATATCTCAGGTTTCAGGTGAGCGTTTACAGGACCATTGGTCCTCTGGTTCTAGCTTGGTTCAAAAATAAGGAAAATAGGCAAACCACTGTATGCCCCAATTTTACTGTAAAAGTGGGGTATAATGGGGGTATGCATTACACGGACATAAATATCCTGATGAGATATTGAAAAGACATTTGAGACATCGTGAGCAAACCCAACATTTCGCATATGGAAAAAGGAAGGCGCAGATCAGCTTTGCAGTAAGCTGATCAGCTCCTTTCTTTTCACTACTTGGATAGTACAATTCCGTTTCTTCCTAAATTTAAAATTTGCAGCCTCTAGCCATCTTCTGTAGCTGCTTAATTAGCCTGGATTTGTGTCAGACCTGTTCGGAAACCACATCGTTGGTTTTATCATGACACAGCTAATTTAAAAATTTTCAAGATGTTAAAAGACTGACATTCTGGGTGTGGTTTAAAAAATAAAAAAACATTGAGCAGTCTGCTTATACCTTATTTGAGCCCCAACACGTTGAAAACTGCTCTTCGGGGTTTCAGACCAAGTCTGACACAAGTCAGTCTGTATAGTTATAGAAGAAAGCTAGAATCTTGAAAGTTTGGGTGTAAGCATACATGTGATATCTCCCTATTTCAGAGGGATCTCCCTTTTTTTGAGCAAATCTCCCTATTTGGAATTTCAAAATTTCCCTATATAACTTATACATCTCCCTATTTCTAATTTCAGGTCTCCCTATTTCAAATCAAGAATTTCCTTCTTTGTTTAATCATTCTCCCTATTTTGAAAACTAAATCTCCCTATTTGGCTTCTCAGATGTATCACATGTATGTGTAAGTAGAGGAGGAAATGTACTATCCATGTATGCAAAAATAAAGGCACTGATCAACTGTGCAGTTACTGCACAGCTGATCTGCGCCTTTGTTTTCGCTTAGGCGAAAAATCTGGTTTTCTCATGACGTGGCTCATTTTATTTCGTTTATAGGGCAGCACTCACTGAAACTGGCTGAGAAAGAAAATAACCAGTGGGAAGCACAATCAACACATGATTCAGTAGGTCTTGGAAACTGTGAACTAATAACAAGACACCAGCCACCAGAACCTAGCATCTCTCCAGGCTTGGCATTGGCCTCTTATTCACAAACCACATGTACAAATAGTGCTCCTGCTTCTGGAAGATTGACTCCTAATTCACAACCAAATATAGAAAGGGCCAAGACCAGTAGGCCTCATGTTAGGCATAAACCTTATTCTGATGTGAGGCATAAAGTGAATGGTGATCCCAATGCTTCCTCCAAGGGCAAGAAAACTATTAGAATTGTAGTGCATGATGATGATGTTGATGATGAATCAAATATGGATACTGAAATGAATGGAATTCAGGCTGACAAGACACAACATGTGGTTAATTCAAACAATAGTGATTCATTTTCAATGGTACCATCAGAAACAGTTATAGGAGAAACTGGAACATGTATTGCAAATTCAGAAGTGAATTCGGAATCACATTTCAGGAATAATTCAATATGTACTAACAAGGCTCAGAATATAGATATTTCAGGACTGGATATGTCAGTTACAGATGAAAATACTAATGGATCAGGGAATCTAGACAGTATGAATATTAAAGTAGAGACAAACACAGTGTATGACTCAGATTTAGAAATATCGGGTGTTGAGCCTGCCAATAGTGAATACGGTAAGCTTGTGTATACAGGTAAAACAGAAACTTACAAAGCTTTTTAATAGATAAGGTATTGGTTGCATAAAATGAAACACGCTACATTAAGATGATTATTTTTCCTTTTTTAGCTCGCCAGTACGAAAGTACAGGAAGAGCTATTGCAGTCATCCCGGCGTCGGCTTTACCGTTAGCGTTAGCGTTGGCGTCGGCGTTGCTCTAATGTTAAAGTTTTTTGGTTAAAGTTTTTATAAGTCTATATCTCTTGAACATGTTGATGGATTATGTTGATACTTTGCATGTTGGTAGATGTTGGTCTGAAGTTTTATTCTGTACTATCAAATCCACGCGAGTGACCTTGAGGTCAAGGTCACAGACTTAGAAATTTTGTGTTAAAGTTTTTGGTTAAAGTTTTGTAAACTATATCTCTTGAATGTATGGATGGATCAAGTTGATACTTTGTATATTGATAGATATTGGTCTGAAATTTTATGCTGTACAATCACGACCCACCTGAGTGACCTTTTGGTCAAAGTCATGGACTTAGAAATTTTGTGTTAAAGTTTTTGGTTAAAGTTTTTGTAAGTCAAGGTACATGTATCTTTTGAATATGTAGATGGATCAAGTTGATACTTTGCATGTTGATAGATATTGGTTCCATCATGACCCACCTGAGTGACCTTTAGGTCAAGGTCACGGACTTAAAGGAAATTTTGGGTTAAAAATTTTATGTCTATATCTCTTGAATATGTAGATGGATCAAGTTGATATTTTGCATGTTGGTAGATACATGTATGTATTGCTTTGAAGTTTTATGCTGTACCATCACGGCCCACCTGAGAGACCTTAAGGTCAAGGTCATGGGTGATAGATTTTAATAGATTTAGTGACAAAGCACAAGTCAGGCGAGCTATGCTGTCCTGCGACAGCTCTTATCTACTGTTCTTAGACCATCTTTCAGAAACAGCCTTTTTTAAATTACAACTTTCTGAAGCACCTCAAAAAATCATAACCCTATCACCCTTTTGCATTCTAAAAGTCTTAAAAAGCCCCACAACAATTAAAATGAAAATGGTTCACTAATAAAAATCTGATGCCAAAACATTATCATTTGGTTTTGGTTTGGTGTCTTTTATACTAAACATCAATTTGACAACCTACCCAAAACTATTTTTGGCATAAAATTATTTTATGACATTTGGGATGCAAAAGGATGACATATTCACATTTGTCTATTCTTGTTTCAGAAAAGTGTGACTTTGAAAAAGGCAGTTTCTGAAAGATTGTGTAAGCACAGTAATTGTGAGTTTGTACTGCTTGTGAAGAGTTTGTCAGAAGCAAAAATCTGTGGCCCCTGAGGCCGAGTGGCTAAGAGCGCTAATATTTCATTACCGCACTTAACCATTTGATCATCTCACCGCTGTGTCTTGTGTGGGTTTGAGCCCCTCTCTGGCCACATGTGAGACAAGCCAAGTTCTGCTTGCGGGTGTGTCAGGTGTTTTTTCTCGGGGTTCTCCCGTTTGAGCCCCACCTACTGATTGGCTCGTCTCATATGAGCTGAAATAATCTTGAAAGAGACGTTAAACTGAATCAACAAAAAAAACAAAAAAAAACAAAAGAAGCAAAAATCTCACTGTAAACATGATAACATTTGAATTTCAGATCTAGCCACTGATACACAGACAATGTCATTTGATATGCAGCAAAAATTAATGAAAGCAGAAGCGGAAAACATGCCACCTGACATTCAACCTGCTTACATGGGCCACACTGGTAACCAACCAAAGAAAAGGGGGCGACCAGCAGGACCATCAAGGGGAAGTCATCCTGTCACTCCTCAGGGACCAGGGACTAAACTCCGATATGCCTGTAATTCCTGTGGAAAGCGATTTACGAGACCGTCACACGTGGAGATTCATCAGAGAATACATACAGGACATAGACCTTATCAGTGTAAACATTGTGACTATTCGTGTGCACAACAGGGGAATTTGAAATATCATATGTCATCACACCATGCACACAGAGAACATAATACTTCAGACGCTTCACTGTTCACGTGAAAACTGAAAAAAAAAAAAACAACATCTAAAATCCTACCAAATACTCATTACGAAAACATGCCCATGCAATATAGAGAAATTTTTTTGGTTGTAAAAATGAAAATTTTCGGTAGAAAATTTTTGATATTTTTCTTATTTTTGCTCAAAACATAGATTGTGGGTACATGTTAGAACCGCCTCGCCGAGGCTGTTCTAATGAGTACCCACAATCTATGTTTTGGAGCAAAAATAAGAAAAATAGGTATACCCCTGCATACCCCAGTTTTGCTATATAAAAGTGGTCTTTAAGGGTGTATACATTACACGGGCATGTTTCGTGATGACTCAGACTAGACAAGGGGAGATTTGATGGTAGTTAAGAGATAATATTGCCTATTTGAGCCGCGACGTGAGAAAACCGGTCATCGGGGTTTCCGACCAGGTCTGATACAAACCGGCCTATACACACACAGAAGAAAGCTAGAATCTTGAAATTTTGAGTTTTAAATAGAGGAGGAGTTGTAATATCTGTGTAGCCAAAAACAAAGGCGCTTATCAGCTGTGCAGTTAAATGTACTTTGTTTTTGCATAGGTAATAATCATGTTTTCTCGCGACACGGCTCATTTCTTCTTAAAACCTATGTTGTAGATTTATTAGCAATGCTCAGGTCCCGAGGTTATAAAACTTTTTTCATGCTCAACTCAGCTGAGCTTGAAATTTCAATTCCTCATAAACACTGAAATAGCCCAAATATATTGAAATTGAAGGTTTAGATCTCCAAAGCATGTAATTTATGGTTTAGATCTCCAAAGCATGTAATTTATCCTGCTAATAAATGTTAAAATGCCAACAATTGTTGGCATTTTAACATTTATGAGCAGGATAAATTTTAGTCTCAGCTGAGCTGAGCATGTAAAGTTTTATAACCTCCGGAGGCAATTCTATTCAGTACCCACTGCATAGGTTTCACTTAAAAGCTAAGAAAACCTATATTTCACTTTTCATCAAATACTTCTCTTAAATCTAGTCTTCTGGACTGTGCAGCATTTGATCATAATGATCGCATAGATTGATCTGAGCTTCAGACAGTTCACTGTCTTTTGTGGGAGGTTTGTTTCTTTGGAAATCCTGTCTTGCAATATACCATGCAATATACAGAGATTTTTAAAGTTGTAAAAAATGAAAATTTTCAGTAGAAAAGTTTTGCTATTTTTCTGATTTTTGCTCAAAACATAGATAGTGGGTTCACGTTAGAACCGCCTTGCTGAGGCGGTTCTAAAGAGTACACACAATCTATGTTTTGGAGCAAAAATAAGAAAAATAGGTATACCCCTGCATACCCCAGTTTTGCTATATAAAAGTGGGGTTTGAGGGGTACACATTTCACGGACATGCTTTCCTGATGCTTTTGACCAGGCACTGAGGTTATTAAACATTTTTCATGTTCAACTTAGCTGAGCATAGAATTTTTGAACTTCTCATAAATGACAAAAAATAGCACAATAAAACTGGTAATACAGGTTTAGATTAGTTTAGATCACCAAAGCATCTAATTTATCCTGCTAAAAATGTTAAAATGCCAACAATTATTGACAATTATTGACATTTTAACATTTATGTGCAGGATAAATGTTAGTCTCAGCTGAGTTGAGCATGAAAAATGTTTTATAACCTCGGGGCCACACAAACTAGCTGTACATGTACACTAACAGAAGATGGCTGTGGCAACAAACTGCGGAGACTGTTACTGTTGAGTAATTGATCCGCACCTTTATTTTGACATTTGCAGAAAGCGGGTTTTCTTGAAGCAAAACTAATTTATGACTGTACTGAATACTCATTACGAAAACTTGCCCATGCAATAAACAGAGATTTGTAAGCTTTAAAAATTGAAAATTTTCATCTGAAAAATTTTGATATTTTTCTTATTTTTGCTCAAAACATAGATTGTGGGTACACGTTAGAACTGCCTCAGCGAGGCGGTTCTAATGAGTACCCACAATTTATGTTTTGGAGCAAAAATAAGAAAAATAGGTATACCCCTGCATACCCCAGTTTTGCTACATAAAAGTGGGGTTCATGGGGGTATACATTACACAGACATGTTTTCCTGATGCTTTTGACCAGGCACTGAGGTTATTAAACATTTTTCATGTTCAACTCAGCTGAGCATAGAATTTTTGAACTTCTCATAAATGACAAAAAAATTAACACAATAAAACTGGTAATACAGGTTTGGATTAGTTTAGATCACCAAAGCATCTAATTTATCCTGCTAAAAATGTTAAAATGCCAACAATTATTGACAATTATTGACATTTTAACATTTATGTGCAGGATAAATGTTAGTCTCAGCTGAGTTGAGCATGAAAAATGTTTTATAACCTCGGGGCCACACAAACTAGTTGTACATGTACACTAACAGAAGATGGCTGTGGCAACAAACTGCGGAGACTGTTACTGTTGAGTAATTGATCCGCACCTTTATTTTGACATTTGCAGAAAGCAGGTATTCTTGAAGCAAAACTTTTTATGACTCATCACGAAAACTTGCCCATGCAATATACAGGGATATTCTGAGCTTTAAAAATTGAAAATTTTCAGCTGAAAAATTTTGATATTTTTCTTATTTTTGCTCAAAACGTAATAGATTGTGGGTACACGTTAGAACCGCCTCGCCGAGGCGGTTCTAACTATGTTTTGAGAAAAATAAGAACAATATCGAAAAAATTTTACTGAAAATTTTCAATTTTTATAACTTTAGAAAAAATCATATATTACACGGGCTTGTTTTCGTAATGTGTACTGAATACTGTAGAAACGCTGTTTTCACAATAGTCCTGATAGTCATGTTGAAAATAATTACATATTTCATATGTTCTATTCAATTATACAAACTTAGTATTGATTATGCAAGGTGGAAATCTTTGTTAGTCTAGTCAATCGGATGTGGGGATTCATAACATAATTAGTCTTTTCTATTTGGTCCAACACAGCATTACAAAATTTTGCCCATGCAGTGTACAGAGATGTCACAAGATTTTTCTCTGTAAAAATGGAAAATTTCAATGAAAAAAAAAAAAAGAAGAAGATATTGTTAATATTTGTTCTCAAAACATTGATTGTGGGTACTTGTCTGAACCACCTCACTGAGGCGGTTCTTACAAGTATCCCCATTCTATGTTTTGGATCAAAAATAAGAAAAATAGTTACATGCATTAAACCACAGTTTTACTGTAAAAATGCGGGTATAAGGGGATATACATTACACACGCATGTTTTCCTGATGAACTTGCACTGAGGAAATGTAGTGGGTAAGTACATGTAGCAAAGGTATGGTGTTCTCAGACTAGCTCATATGCTATAGCAGTCTTCTTAGGCAATATTTCTAGTTGTTGATTTCTACATTCACATACAGCAGTTTCAATGTAATATAGGCCATGTTCATATTAATGCCTTATTGTGCATTGGGTGACCCATTGCAGTAATACTTCACACAAATAATATACAATTTCACACTACACTAAAAACAGAATAGGAGTGTGGTGACCAAGTTGTAGACCCTTAGACTCATAATTGAATTTTTAAGAGGTACTGGCACTGGACTGTGTCCTAGAGCAAGGCACTTTCCCAGCGAGCACATGACGTCAAAATGACATATCAACGAAGCTGATCTTTGTCTTTGTTTTCGCATATGCAGATTGTTTGTTTTCTTATGGGGCGGCTCATATGCAAACAAACAAACTTTATAATGGTCTTTTCAGATGCTCCAAAGGTATTGAAACTGTATGGTAATTTGCAATAGTTGTACATGCCATTTAGCTGTAAAAACATATGTGGCATGCGATATACACCTGGCTGCTTAATAATCCAACTTGAGCTACTTTGCAGCTGACCATCTCAGAAATGGTAAACAGCTTAAAAGATCAAAGTGTGCACAAGACAGGCAGTTTTGGTGAACTTGTTGTTTTCTTTGGTGGTGCTATATTGGCAGCATTTCCCATTTTTTTTTTATTTTTATTTTTTTTTTTTTGACTAAGTTTAACGTCCCTTTCAAGATTATTTCAGCTCATATGACCTCGGCCAATCAGTAGGGGCGAAAATGGGAGAACCCCGTGAAAAAACACCTGGCACACCTGCAAGCAGAACGGCTTGTCTCACATGTGGCCAGAGCGGGGCTCGAACCCACACCAGACACAGCGGTGAGATGATCAAGTGATTAAAAAAAAGCACTCTTAACTGCTTGACAATGGGGGCCGCCCATTTCCCAATTTTAGAAGTTCAATAAAATGGAGGCAAGGACTTACTCGGACATGTAGCTGCTGATTTTATTAAGGTTAAGCAATGAAACATACAAAGATGCCTTGCTGGCATGAACATTCACCAGCATGCAATGGTAATGTGAGGCAATTCAAATTATTATTGTGTGGTGGCTGCAACTGTTTTTTGTTTTTTCACATGATTCAAAATTTATTAATTCTGTTTGATTTCAGGTAGATATGAAGAATTCGCACACAAGAAAGGGACACATAGCTGTCAGACATACTAATCTTGATGTTGGAAATGCATTATGAAAACACGCCCATGCAATATATAGAGATTTTTTTCAGTTGTAAAAATTAAAAATTTTGTTGGAAAAATCTTGATATTTTTCTTACTTTTGCTCAAAACATAGATTGTGGGTACACGTTAGAACCGCCTCGTCGAGGCGGTTCTAACGAGTACCCACAATCTATGTTTTGGAGCAAAAATAAGAAAACTAGTTATACCCCTGCATACCCCAGTTTTGCTATCTAAAAGTGGGGTTCAAGGGGGTATACATTACACGGACATGTTTTCGTGATGAATCCAAAACACAAATTAAAGGCATCACTATTCATAAAAGGCAAACATGTACATGTCTTTAAGAAACAAATCGGTATGTATTAAACTCGTGAAACGAACCTTACTTGTCTATGGCCTTGAGCAGATATTATGTGTGTTGTGCATCATTGCTCATGTTTTACTGACTGTTTGTTCGTCTTTTTCAGGTCCACTGGAAAAAAAAAACAGCCAGAAGAAGCTTTCATCAACAAATAAATATCAGTAAAATGTGACCTCATGATGAGATATTTGACCCTGCATGCTGAGGACAAAGCTTGGAAATGTTCAGCTTGTTTTCTGAGAAAGCCAATTGAAAGGCCCATACTATCAGTCATTACAAGTGACCAAAATGTCTAAATAAGGACTTGCAAGAGAATTTTAGGGCACCTGTGGCTATTTGTTATTTTAGCAATAATAAAATTTGAAAGTTACACATTTTAAAAGCATACCGTATACCGTTATTTTGATATTTAATATGACAGTGACCCAAGTCAACCAAGAGGAATTTTTCTATCTCTACTTTCCAGAATATTATAGGGTTTCATTGTGAATATTTTTTCAAAAAAAATGATTTTAATAGTTAATAAAGCAACATTGACAAACACACACAGCATCTATACTGTTTTGTTGCCTAGCTGGTGGTTCAGCTTAACCCGAGACTTTCTTGCCATTAGGCAGTGTGACTTCACATGATTTGAGCTGGGACACAAGAAAACCTGTCTTCAGCGTTTCCGACCAGGTCCAACCTAAACGGGTGTATGCAGTCACAGAAGAAGGCTGGATGCTTGAAATTTCATATAAAAGTAGAAGAGGAACTGTACTATCTGTGTAGCGAAAACAAAGGCACTGATCAGCTGTGCAGTTACTGATCTGCGTCTTTGTTTTTACATTTGCGGAAATCTGGTTTTCTCATGATGCGGCTCATTTGGTTGTTGGAATCGTTGCTTTTTATCCATGGTAAATAGCTGAGAACATGCTGAGTGATCAGTATTTAGAGCATATTTATTCTTAAGGAATTATCCGATAACAGGCCTCATTTAAGCCTGGCGTCATTAACTTTTAAGCCTGGCTTCCTTTTTATGGGACATAGGCAAACAGTATAGCCCCAGATGTGATGCCGCAAAAGGCTGCGTCCCATCTGGGGCTATTCTGTTTGCTTAATGAAAATTCATCGAAAAATGGGATAAAAATGAAAAATCACTCCCAACACCCTTAAAAATGAAAGTGGACTCATCCAATATTTAATGATGGGAGAATCCATTCGTCAAATGTGGGGATAGCGGATCTACCATTTTGGGTTAAAATAAAATGCTAACATTTAGTATATCTTCTTCAGGTCTGTGGGAAGAAGGCAGTCCTAGTAGAAAATATCCACCAACCGAGGACAATGTGTGCTACTTGTGTGATAGATCCTTTTCATCAGCTTTCAACCTACGGAGGCATTTAGCTCTACATACAGGAGAAAGACCATGGAAATGTGGGCAATGTGGAAAGTGTTTTAGTCGGAAAGAACACCTTAAAGCTCACAGTCTTATTCATATTAAGTCATTAAAAGTCATCCATGGAAAAAGTGGAGATGCAGAATGAATTCATATGAGCCATATGACAAGAAAAAACAGTCTTCGGGGTTTACGACTAGATCTGACACGAACCAATTAGAAAGCTAGAATCTTGAAATTTCGGATATCAGTAGAAGAGGATGTACTATCATTCTATGTAGCAAAAACAAAGACGATGATCGGCTTTGCAGTTATGGCAAAGCTGATCAGCACCTTTGTTGTGGCATGGGCAAAAGTCTGGGTTTTTTTTTTCTCCAATGGTCTTATTCTGCTGTTTGTTAGTAACAGATGTGTGATAGTTTTTAAAGGAAACTTTGCAAATGCATACTGGAGAGAAACCCTAAGGCTCCTATCCTTAATGATGCTAAATGTATAAAGGCAAACAATGGTATTCAATACTGAAGGTGGTGGATTGCTTTCATGTAATTATGCTTTCAAGATATGAGCCGCCTCGTGGGAAAACCAACAATGTGGTTTCCGAACAGGTCCGACACAAACCGACTTGTACAAGCACAGAAAAGAGCTAGAGGCTTGAAATTTTGGAGTAAAGTAGAAGAGGAACTGTACTATCCGAGTAGCAAAAACAAAGGCGCTGATCAGCTTCGCGGTAACCGCGAAGCTGATCTGCGCCTTTGTTTTCGCCTATGCAGATTGTTGGTTTTCCCATTGGGCGGCTCATATTTTTGAAGAAATCTGAGTAAAGTGTTGTAGGCAGTATAGAAAATAAGATCAGTATTTGTCATTTTAGCAAGGTATGAAAGCATTGATAGGGGAGTCCAAATACATCTGTTTGTCCATCCTTCATGTCACATCAAAAGTATGTTTTTCTACACATGTAGAAACTGTGAGGGAGAAATCTTGAATAGTAATTGGTATTCACATATCTCTGAAGGACACTACCTGACAATACCTGCCTGCGTGGTGTAGTGTCTTTGAGCAAGAGATTTTAAGCTCCCTAGACTACTGGGTAACACCCAGAAAGAGGTGGCACGGTGTGACATGACTGAAAAAATTGTGGACTGTGATACATAGCCATAATCAAACCAAACCAAATATCCTTGAAGCATTTACGGTTTTGGTGCACATGTATGTCACTGTAAATCATACATTTGATGAGTTTGAAAGAAGAATCAGGGAGATTTGTGTGCCATTTCAGGGAGATTTTTGAAAACTGTATATCATAAATTGAAAAGATCCCAATTCATTTTAGGGGTATTTTGAATTTCTGTTAAAACAGTGGTACATTGTAGATTTTGAAGAATTTTGACCAATTTTATGGCTCATTTCCTGGAGTCTCCCTGATCATTCATATGGTAAATTGTGTATGTCAAATTTAAAATAAAAGTGATTTTCTGTAAGTAAGCATGTATGTCTTGCAGCTTATTTGTTTTTTAAGGTATCCGACATTCATGTGCATCTGTCCATGTTCTTGATAGAAGGAGACACTGCAGAAAACATAGACCAACCAAGACAAACAACACATTACGATCACTTGCCCCTGCAATATACACACATTTTATTCAGCAGCAAAAATTGAAAATTTCAGTGGAAAATGTTTGGTATTTTCAATAATTTTGATCAAAACATTGATTGTGGGTACACTTAAGAACTGCCTCACTGCGGTTCTAACCAGTACACAAAATCTATGTTGGATCAAGAATAAGAAAAATAGGTATACCCCTGTAAACCCCAGTTTTGCTATATAAAAGTGGGGTACAAGGGGGTATACATTTCACAGATATGTTTTCCTGATGAACCATTTTGTAACTCAAATATGAAGAGGCATCATGAGAAAACAGGCCTTAGCTTATGTAAAACACAAAGACACAAAAAAAGCGCCTTTGTTTGCGCATTTACTGATAGTACAAAGAGGTACAAGTAGGCAAAGATCAGGAAAAGGTGCAATCAGAAAAAGATTCCCACTCCAAAAACCGATGCGGGAAAAAACCAAACCAACAATCAGGTACTTATACCATGAAACATATCGTAAGCCGAATGAGCAGCTATTTTCCCAATAGGTGGCCACTCAGTTACCTTAACTTAACTAAAAATATGAAAACATACATAAGGCGCCAACAGCACAAAAAATTTTTCAAACACCAAGACATAAAACGAAAAGAACCACCACAGAAGTATCGACTTGGAACGATCAGTAACACAAAGTTACTGGCGGGCTTAAACCGGTTTTACATGGCCATAACCTCACCCTCAGCTTCTGCAGTGGTTCATAACATTTAGATAGTTACAATCCCTCTTCTTGGTAAATCTAAAATTTGAAGCTGCTGTTTTTCTACTGTGAATGTACATGCCAGTTTGCATTAGACCTGGTCAGTAACCCTAAAGAATCTTTTCTAATATTATCTGAGCCGCCGCATTGGAAAACCAACAATCTACAAAGGCGAAAACAAAGGCACAGATCAGCTTTGCAGTAGCCGCGAAGCTGATCAGCGCCTTTGTTTTCGCTACACGGATAGTACAATTCCTCTGCTTTATAAATCCAAAATTTCCAGCCTCTAAACATCTTCTGTGACTCTACAGCCCAGTTTGTGGCGGACCTGGCTCGAACCCAAATTGTTGGTTTTCTCACGCATAGGCTGATCTCATATTTTTCAGATGGAACAAAAGATAACACTGACAGTGATAATCCTCGATCAACGGAGACAACTAACACATGTGTTTTGTGCCACAAAATATTTGCTAACTCGTCAAATTTGAGGAGGCATCAGGCAACACATACTGGAGAGAAACCTTATAAATGTGAGGTTTGTGGGAGAGGTTTTAGCCAGAAAGTAAACCTCAAGTCCCACATGGTTGTACATTATAGATAGACCATAAAATGTTTGTTCAGGTAGACTAATAGAATGATCTGTGAAAAAGAAAGGCACATCAGAACTGAAATAATACAGATAAAGTGCACAAACATATATACCAGAGAGAAACCTTATAAATCTGAGACCTGTGGGAGATGTTTTCGTCAGAAAGCAAACCAAGTTCCAACACAGTTGTTCATATTCGGTGACTGCACTAAGACCAACATGTTAGGTTATAAAAAGTGCACTTTAAACTACAAACGATTCAATGTTTGCCTGCAGAGGAATTCGAATGTGACAAAGCTGTACATACCATTGCAAATCAGATGTGGGAAAAGAATTTACTCAAAAAGCAAATGTTAGGTTCCACACTGTTTTCCACTAACGGTGACTTTACAGTCCATTATGTGTTTGTGATAAAGCAGATTGTCAAAACAATTTATTATAAAGAAATTCCAATAAGTTAATAAGAGAATCAAAATCAAAACATCAGGGTACACATAAGGAAGAGAAACCTTATAAATTGTTTGTTTGAATTGTGGGAGCCTTTTCATTCGAAAAGCAAATCTCAAGTCCCTCACAGTCGTCTATTAAAGTTGACCTAAAGCCAGATTATTTTTGCCTATTTCTGGACAATAGGACTGCCAGGTTTGTGAAATGATTGAACAAGCTTATACATACTGACGAGAAGTCTTGGATTTAAATGAGAAAGCAGAAGAAGCTGTAAATTATAGGTAGTCATTTGGAAAACGTCCGTGTAATGTATACCCGGTGAACCCCACTTTTACAGAGCAAAACTGGGGTATGCAGTGGTATACCTATTTTTCGTATTTTTGCTACAAAACATAGACTGTGGGTACTCATTAGAACCGCCTCGCCTAGGCGGTTCTAATAATTATATACTCACAATCTCTGTTTTGAGCTCAAATATTAAAAATATCCAAATTTTTCTGATGAAATTTTCAGTTTTTACAGCTGAAAAAACCCTCTGTTTTTTGTATGGGCAAGTTTTCTTAATGTAGGAATATTATGTGTTGGGTGAAGAAGTATATTTGGAATATTTTGGTGAATGAGAAATGCAAAGTGCACCGGAGAATTGGAAAACAGCAACAACAACAACAAACAGCAGATACACTTGGTAATGTGTGTCATAAGGAAAACAAAGTATCTCTATTGTTTGTTTAAGTTGTCATAACTATGACCTCGGCCCCCAGGCTTAGGTTAGGTCTGCTGGTGATACAGCAGTTATTATCTTTGTATCTAAAAGTAAATGGGATTAAATGGTACATTCTGGAGATAAATCTTTGGAATAGTAACAGACAGAAAACAAGTTTAAGTAAAACTGGTCATCATAATACATGTACTAGTAATAATATTAAGGGCATTATTTGTAAGATTAGTTCACAGAAATACTTTTAGCCACATCATTAGAAAACCAGCTTTTGCTTATGCCAAAAAGATGCTGATCAGCATCTTTTGTTTTTACTACACCTGTAGTACAATCATTTTCTTTTTAATTCCAAACTTTTCTGCTATTAGTCTTCCTCTGTGACTGCACAGGCCGATTTATGTCGGACCTGGTCAGGGACCCTAAATACTAGTTTCCTCACGATGGGGCTACTTGTGAATGAGAAAATATCAAGCCCATACATGTACTATAATTGATAAAACATATACCATGATCAGTACTAGAGAGGGGAACCTAATTAATGTGTGAAGTTGTAGGGAGATGTTTAAGTTGACGTTTAAGTTCATGTTTGTTTGCTACAGGTGATTTTTAAAAGACCATCATGGCTCTGTGCTTTCTTTTCCAAAACTTTGGTAACCTATGAATATGATTTAAATTTTTGAGACTAGAAAACTAAGAAAAACTTTTGAGAAATTATGTGGCATATTATATCCCCGGCATTTATGCCGACGGGTATATAGTTTTCACTTTTCCGTTCGTATGTTAGTTAGTTAGTTAGTTCGTTCATTTGTTTGTTCGTTCGTAATTCCAGAACTTTTGTAGAATTTAGGTCAAAGTTTTTGTTTAAGTTTATCTAGTGGTGTATATCTCATGAACCCGTGGTCAGAAACCATTCATATTTGGACCATAGGTACCCTATAGGGTTTGCTTTGTTTCCATGAGTTCGGACCCCAGGGTCAAAATCTAGGTCACCTTTAAAATGTGCTGTTTACAATGTTAATGTTTCTTCTCTTAGTCCATATCTTAACAAACAATCATTGGGATGTGTTCTTATTTAGTTCATAGATACCCTTTTAAGTTTGCTTTCATATTCCATGTCGCCATCCCCAGGGGTGGGGCTAGAGGTCAAAATCTAGGACACATTTATAATATGATGCATACCATGATAAATTTTCTGTTAGTCTATTTTCTTGACACCTAGGATCACAAAGTCTTGTCAGAAAGCATTCATACTTAGACCATAGTTCCATGTAAGGTTCAGAATCTAGGGTCCATGTGTGAGGGTGGGGCTAGAGGTCAAAATCTAGAACTTCTTTAAATATTTTATTTTCTGTTTTTTTCTTCACCACCATGTTTAGAAATCATTCATACTTGCACCATAGGTACTCTATAAGGTTGGCCTTGTGCCTAATGACATTTAGACTCTAGGGTCCATACTCAGGATGGGGCTAGAGGTCAAGATCTAGGACATCTCATTTTCTTTCTTTATTTTTTTTTAATTAATATTATTGAAGAATGACATTCTATTTCAATCTAGGACCTAGGACCCTCAATGTCCGCGATCAAGTCCTAGATTGAGTATACAAGTCAGCTGTGTAAACTGTTATGAAATAGATCTGTCATTCTACTAAACTCCTCCTCCTCATGGTTTTAGACAGTGCTTTTGCAAATACAAATTTATAAGTAGTACTTGATGAGGTTGCTCTCTTTTATTCGTGAATGCAGTTTCATTAGCGTCAGTGAGCATATATGGGTGGGGGGGGCCTAGGGGTGTAGGGGAGCTACCAGCTGGGTACCAGTGCCTCTCAAGGCACTTTTTTCTAGTTATATCTGTAGACAATTTAACAGGGTTCCCACGGGCACTGGAAAACATGGAAAATTCATGGAATTTAATAAATGATGAAATATCATGGAAAAATAATGGAATTTTGTTATGAAATGCTAGTTTGGATGTCTTCGGGATTCATTTTTTCTCGCTCGCTTCGCTCACCCGATACGTATTGATAAACAAGTTGGCTTCTTTAAAAAGAAACCAATGAAAAGGTCAGCAGCCGTTTGTTATAAGAGATTCCTTTTGCTCTAGATTTCTGTGTTGTTGATTCTCTGGTTTGTCATTAATTTCGATTCTCATATGTTTCAGTTTCGTTTCCTATACATGAATGTCGTTTCTTGTTATGAACGCTTGACCAGTGTGTGTATCTGTCACTCAAGGCATTGACCAAAATTTCTGATACTAAAGGGAACATGATTACAATCAATATGTCGATGTGTAGAAAACCATTTTGCAGTGCAGTCAATTTGTGACAGAGTTCTGAATTTTTACCTGCAGCCACACTACCAGAAACAGACCCATGGAACCGATGTGATGGACTTAAAGTCAGCCATATAGAGTTCCTATAGTTTCTGTACCCCTCGTCAGGGTATCTACGATCTAAACCTAGATGCGATATGATAAGCAGTCACCACGATCGAGACTTCTTGCTAGATTTTACTGCTAGTTGACGGAGAGTGTCAAAAATGGATAAATTTAATTGATTGTGGTTAACTGTCTAGTCAGTATAGACGGGTTCACTAGTTTTTATTAAGCGCTTTATGTGACAAAACGCGTTATTGAGAAAGAGCAGTCGATCATGGGTAGAATTTTTGTCATATTCAAAGTAAACACTGTGGAAAAGGTCCTGAGGGACCTTTTCCAATAAAGTTCTGTCTTTCAAAACGGCTTTCAGACTAATTTGTCCTCATCAGAAAACAAAATAATACCTTGAATTAAGTTACTTTTGTAATATAATTATCTGTTCTTGCCTTTTAAAAAGTGTTATATGACAAAAAAAAAAAATTAACAGAAAAATAAGTCCTGGAAATTTAACGCCGATCATGGAATTATCATGGCAAAGTCGTGGAATTTTATTTTATACTTTTCGTGGGAACCCTGATTTAAGCCATTGAAGCTCTACAAAATGCAGACATTCCTACTCTGGGGATTTGGGAAATGATTCAGAAAAAATGCACACAAGTTATTGTTCTTTAATGGTTACTTAAGAAATCATAGGTTAGTGATAGTAAATACTTAAAAAGGTATATATGAGTCAGCAGAGCATTTTAAAACATTTTGTTTGTGTTTTTGAAGTATCTTGTTTTATTTTTTGCAAGGCCAGTTAAACTATAAAATCTAGAAAACGTATGGCGTATGTGAAATATTTCAGAAATCAGTTCTAAAGCTCACACATTTTTTATGATATGATGTTTTTAGCTCACCTGAGCCGTTAGGCTCACAAGGTGAGCTTATAGGATGGCCATGATCCGGCGTCCGTCCGTCGTCCGTCCGTCCGTGCGTCGTCCGTCCGTCCGTCCACAATTTCAAAGATCTTCTTCTCTGAAACCGCTTGGCCAACCAAAGCCAAATTTTATATGAAGCATCTATAGGAAGGGGGAACCAATGTATATATAAGAAATCCAGGTCACATGACCAAGATGGCTGCCATGCCCATATATGGTAAAAACACTTCAAAAATCTTCTTCTCCAGAACCGGTGGACTGATTTCAGCGAAACTTGGCATGAAGCATTGATGGCGCAAGCACTACAATGTGTATATAAATCATGACCCTGTAATGACCTTGACTTATTTTACGGCAAGGTCAACATAGGTCGCCAATGCATTTGAATGGGGAAAACTTTTAAAATGTCATTTAAAGTCATTTAAAGTGAAAGTCTTGCAGGAAATGGGCAGTAGGACTGAATATTAATGATTCTGAAAAAAATTGGACCCCAGGGGCTCATATGCCCCCACCCCGAGGCAATATACATGTATATTACCATAATATTCAAACATCATCTTTTCTGAAACCGCTTGGCCAATCAAAGCCAAATTTTATGTGAAGCATTAATAGGAAGGGGTAATCAATGTGTATATAAATAATCCAGGTCACATGACCAAGATGGCCGCGATGCCCATATATGGTAAAAACCCTTCAAAAATCTTCTTCTCCAGAACAGGTGGATCGATTTCAAAGAAACTTGGCATGAAGCATCGATGGCTGAAGTACTACAATGTGCATATAAATCATGACCCTGTGATGACCTTGACCTTTTTTACGGCAAGGTCAACATAGGTCGCCAATGCATTTGAATAGGGAAAACTTTTAAAATGTCATTTAAAGTGATTACGAAAAAAATTGGACCCCAGGGGCTCATCTGCCCCCACGCCGGGGCAATATACATGTATATTACCATAATATTCAAACATCTTCTCCTCTGAAACCGCTTGGCCAATCAAAGCCAAATTGTATGTGAAGCATTTATGGAATGGGGGAATTAATGTATATATAAATTATCTAGTTTACATAACCAAGATGGCTGCCATGCCCATATATGGTAAAAACCCTTCAAAAATCTTCTTCTCCGAATTTTGAGGACCGATTTCAAAGAAACTTGGTATGAAGCACCAATGGCTGAAGTACTACAATGTATATATAAATCATGACCCTGTGGTGACCTTGACCTATTTTACGACAAGGTCAACATAGGTCGCCAATGCATTGGAATGAGGAAAACTTTTAAAAAGTCATTTGAGGTGAAAATCTTGCAGGAAATGGGTAGTAGGACTAAATATTAATGATTCTGAAAAAAAATGGACCTAAGGGCTCATATGTCCACACCCCTGGGCAATATACATGTATATTACCATAATATTCAAACATCTTCTCCTCTAAAACCACTTGGCCAATTGAAGCCAAATTTTATGTGAAGCATCTATAGGATGGGGGAACCAATGTGTATATTAATAATCTAAGTCACATGACCAAGATGGCCACCATGCCCATATATGGTAAAAACCCTTCAAATATCTTCTTCTCTGAAACCAATAGATTGATTTTAATGCACCTTGGCGTGAAGCATCCATGGACAGAATATTGATTATTCTGAAAAAAGAAAACGGCCCAAGGGCTTCATCTGCCCCTGCACTGGGGTTAAATACCATAATATTCAAACATGTTTATTGGTATATGCAGCAGACTCAGGTGAGCGTTTACAGGACCATTGGTCCTCTGGTAATTTGTCATGTAATGTGAATGATTGTAAAGATACACATGCGCATACAGAAGGGTATACCATTCAGAGTGAATCAAAAATGTTTTATTTTAGTTTGTGTATTTTTTTTTTTCATTTTTTTCTCAAGTTTTGTATATGCAAATGGAAGAGAAACCTTGAAAATAAATTTCATTCAAAGCAAGCAAACTAAAAATTCCACTTGTTTTTTTTTAGCTCACCTGAGCCGAAGGCTCACAAGGTGAGCTTATCGGATGGCCATGCTCCGTCCTTCTGTCCGTTGTCGTCCGTCGTCCGTCCACAATTTCAAAGATGGCAAATCAAAGCCAAACTTCATGTGGAGCATCCTTAGGAAGGGGGAACGATAGTTTATATAAATATTACAGGTCACATGACCAAGATGGCCACCGTGGCTATAAATAGCAAAAACCTTTAAAATCTTCTTCTCCAGAACCAGAAGGCCTATGATTTTGAAACTTGGCATGAAGCATCAGGGTGAGGAGCTCTACAAAGTTTATATAAATCATGACTCTGGGATGACCTTGACCTATTTTACGGCAAGGTCAACATAGGCCGCCCATGCATTTGAATGGGAAAAATTAGGAAAATATCATTTAATGGCAAAAAACTTGCTAGGAATGAGCAAATGGACAGAATATTCATGTTTATGAAAATATTTTGGGTCCAGAGGGTTGTCTGCCCCTGTCCCGGGGCTATATACATGTGTATGACCATAATATTCAAACATCTTCTTCTCTGAAACCGCTTGGCCAATCAAAGCCAAACTTTATGTGGAGCATTCTGAGGAAGAGTGAATGAACGTTTGTATAAATGGTCAAGGTCACATGACCAAGATGGCCGCCATGGCTATAAATAGCAAAAACCTTTAAAATCTTCTCAAAAACCAGAAGGCCTATGATTTTGAAACTTGGCATGAAGCATCAGGCAATGGAGCTCTACAAAGTTTGTATAAATCATGACCTTGGGATGACCTTGACCTTTTTTACAGCAAGGTCAACTTAGGCCGCCCATGCAGTTGAATGGGAAAAAAGAAAAATGTCATTTAATGACAAAAAAAAACTTGCTAGGAATGAGCAAATGGACAGAATATTCATGTTTATGAAACTATTTTGGGCCCAGAGGGTTGTCTGCCCCTGTCCCGGGGCTATATACATGTGTATGACCATAATAGTCAAAAAATATCAAAGATGTTCTCCTCTGAAACAGCTTGGCCAATCAAAGCCAAACTTCACCAGGAGCATTCTGAGGAAGAGTGAATGAACGTTTGTATAAATGGTCAAGGTCACATGACTAAGATGGCCGCCATGGCTATAAATAGCAAAAATCTTTTAAAATCTTCTTCTCCAGAACCAGAAGGGCTATGATTTTGAAACTTGGCATGAAGCATCAGGCAATGAAGCTCTACAAAGTTTATATAAATCATGACCTTGGGATGACCTTGACCTTTTTTACGGCATGTTCAACTTAGGTTGTCCACGCATTTGATTGGGGAAAATTGTTACAATGTCATTTGAAGGGCAAAACTTGCAGTAAATTGGCAAATGGACTGAATCTTTATAGTTTAAAAAACAATTGACTCCAGAGGTTGCTCTGACCCTGCCCTGGGTATATATAAATGTATATTACCATTCTAGTCAAACAAGTTTACAGATATATATCTCAGGTCTCAGGTGAGCGTTTACAGGACCATTGGTCCTCTGGTTTTTCTCACATTCTTAGAAATTAAAAGAAAACTTTGTTTTTATGTGTATTACTTCAAGTATCTATTAAGCTTTAAAGTGCTTTATCATTAATTCCTTCACCTCACGCACGGTGTCTCTGGTGTGGGTTCAAGCCCCTCACTGGGCCACATGTGAGACAAGCCAAGTTCTGCTTGCGGGTGTGGCAGGTGATTTTCTCGGGGGTTCTCCTGTTTTTATCCCCCCTACTGATTGGCTCGTCTCAGATGAGCAGACATAATTTTGAAAGGGACGTAAAACTATTAAAAAACCCAACAAAACAAACTCTCAGACTATAGTCACCTATATTAATACATGCATGAAACTAAAGAAATTGGCATTGAGAGAAAATGATTTTTGGGATTTCAGACCAGGCTTGACATCATAAGCCGGCTTGTACAGTCACAGAAAAAGGCTACTAGCCTGAAATTTCCATTTAAGAAGAAAGTATTGAACTATCTCTGTATCTGTATAGTGAAAACAAAGGTACTGATCAGCTGTGCTGTTAGTGCACAGCTGATCTGCATCTTTGTTTTAGCATGTGCAAAAACATTTTTTTCTGTTAACGGGCTCATTAATGACATCAAGCATGGTCGTCTCTTCCAGGTGTACCAGATGAAGACTGTGATACAGACACTGTCCCCTATAGGCCTATGACTCCACTTTTTGACGCAAACACCTGTCCTGTGTGCGGGAAGGAATTTGTCTCCCCTTCTCAAGTGCGTCGACATATGTCTGTTCATACAGGATATAAACCATGGAGATGCAAATACTGTGGAAAATTCTTCAGCCAGAAGTCAAACTTGAAACAGCACACATTTATACACAACAAAGAGGCTGTGGTTCAGAAGCTTCATAAACATTTAGAATAAAATACATAGGTTGGATTTGCGGTAATATTGTGTGACCGTTCATTAACATTCGCTAGGTCCTGAGGGAAGAGTTGAAAACCGAGGGCTCTCATTGACATGTAGCAGCTGATATGTTATAAATCATGGATTAATTGGCATAAGCTCTAAATAACAATAAGCACAAGGTTTCAGACCATATCCAACAAAAAGCAAAATTAACAGCCACTTACCAAAGATGGACAGAAGCTTGAAATTTAGGATTAAGAAAGAAGAGGCATTCTACTCTCTTTGCAGAGAAAACAAAGGCACTGGTCAGCTTCAGTTATTGACTTTGCATATACAAAAAGCTTGTGTATGTTGTGCATGGAAAACTAACTAGATTTCTTTCTTTATACCCCCCGCAAAACGAAGTTTTAGGGGGGTATACTGTTTTCAGCCTGTCCGTCATTCCGTCATTCCGTCATTCCGTCAACATTTGGACATCTTTGCTGAATAACTTGAGTAGCTTTTGCCTGATTTGTTTCAAATTTTCACCACACTTGCACCATCAGACAATACATGTGTGGTATGAATTTAGGGGCCAAAGGGTCAGTATTGCAAGTGTTATGGGACTTTTTAAGTCTTCCTATAACATGCCATAGTACTGAAAGTACATACTTTGTGAAATCAACTCCTCTTACAGCTTTCAATGTTTCCTTTTAATATTTTGCTGATATGTTTCAGATATATTACAGATGTGCATGAACAATTGTCATGCTGAAAAAATCATTTTTGACAAATTTACGGCATTTTTAACTTAGCAAATTTTTCTATAATTGCTTATATTCAATAATGGTTGGTAGTGCATACTTTGTGAAATCAACTCCTCCTAGGGCTTTCAGTGTTTCTTTTCAGTACTTTGCAGACATGTTACAGACATATTGAAGATGTGCATGAAGAATTATAATGCTGAAAAAATAATTTTTGACAAATTTACAGCATTTTTTAACTTTGCCATTTTTCGACTATTGCTTACATACATACTTTGTGAAATCAACTCCTCCTAGGGCTTTCAGTATTTCTTTTCAGTACTTTGCAGACATGTTATAGACATATTGAAGATGTGCATGAAGAATTATAATGCTGAAAAAATAATTTTTGACAAAGTTACAGCATTTTTTAACTTTGACATTTTTCGACTATTGCTTACATACATACTTTGTGAAATCAACTCCTCCTAGGGCTTTCAGTATTTCTTTTCAGTACTTTGCAGACATGTTACAGACATATTGAAGATGTGCATGAAGAATTATAATGCTGAAAAAATAGTTTTTGACAAATTTACAGCATTTTTTAACTTAGCCATTTTTCGACTATTGCTTACATACAATAATGGTTGGAAGTGCATACTTTGTGAAATCAACTACTCCTAGGGCTTTCATTGTTTCTTTTTAATTCTTTGCAGATTTGTTCCAGATATATTGAAGATGTGCATGAAGAATTTTTATGCTGAAAATTTTAGTTTTGACAAATTTACAGCTTTTTAAACTTAGCCAGTTTTGACCATTTCTGCTTATATTCAATTATGGTTGATAGTACATACTTTGTGAAATCCAACTCCTCCTGGGGCTTTCAGTAATTCTTTTCAATACTTTGCAGACATGTTACAGACATATTGAAGATGTGCATAAAGAATTTTATTGGTGAAAAAATAATTTTTGACAAATTTACAGCATTTTTCAACTTAGACATTTTTCAACCATCGCTAATATACAATACGGCTGGTAGAGCATACTTTATGAAATCAAGTCCTCCTAGTGCTTTCATTGTTTCATTTGAATTCTTTGCACACTTGTTCCAGATATATTTCAGATGTGCATGAATAATTCTTATGCTGAATAATTTATTTTTGACAAATTTACAGCTTTTTTTAGCATAGCCAATTTTTGACCATTTCTCATGATAAATAATGATCAACAGTGTACAGTGAAATCAACAATAATTTTACTCCCTGAGCTTTCAGTATATTATTTAATACCTTACAGATATGAGTCAGACATACGGAGGATTTTCATGAAGGATTATAATGCTGAAAAGATATTTTTGACAAATGTTTTGCATGTTTGACTTAAAGGAAGTTATTGGCCTTAGATAATTTTGCGGGGGGTATACTGAAAGCCTTGCTTGCAGCCAATTTCTAGTTTTCATTATACAATTCAATGCTTTATCTAGATTTCCAAATACATGTACATTATTGTTATAACAGAAATTGAAAGAACCATGCATTTCCAGGAAACCCCTTTCCAAGGTAAGTCAATATGTATAACATGCATATAATGCTTCAGTGATACATTGCATAAGTTTGGACTTTAGTGTAAGGTAGCTTCCCCACAAATGAAAGGCCTCTCATCATGACCAAAAATGTTCACTGGTTTGTAATGCAAAACATAACAATTTTGTTGTAGACTCTAACAATTATATTTTATTTTCTTGTATTATAGCTTCAAAATCACAGTACATTGTTTTTAGATCCTAACGTCAGCTCTTTCCCTTCATTGACCACCAGTGGGTCAGACCAACATAACATCACGAAAGCGTGTCCGTGAAATAAATACCCCCTTATACCCCACTTCTATAAACCAAAGCTGGGGTATACAGGGGTATACTATTTTTCTTATTTTTGCTCCAAAACATAGATTGTGGGTACTCGTTAGAACCGCCACTATCTATGTTTTGAGCAAAAATAAAAAAAATATCAAATATTTTCTGCTGAAAATTTTCAGTTTTAGTACTTTAAAAACCTCTGTATATTGCATGGACAAGTTTTCGTAATGAGAAGCCTCAGTGGCACGGTGATGATATCAGTCACCTTGTAAACCAGGGATCGCAGGTTCGGTCTCGGGCTTCTCTAGTGTGTCGGACAAGACTATAAACTGGTACCACCATCTCTGTGTGAGCTTAGTCACTGGTGGGATGTTAAACCCCACAATCAACCAACAAAAAAAACAAATATAACCTCATAAAAATGTACCCATTTTTCTTACAGATGTTTCTATTGGAGATATTCGTCTACCATTTGGGAAAGCATGTCAAGTGTGTGGAAAAATTTTCATGTCGCACGCTCACTTGGACCGACACCTGAGAATTCATACTGGAGTGAAACCTTACAGCTGTGAACGCTGTGGGAAATCTTTCAGTCAGAAGAGTAACTTGAGGAGACATATGCTGACTCATATGTGAAGATAATAGACCACTGAGAGTGGACACATGATTCAAAAGACTTTTTAGGCATTTTTTATTCATATTCACAAGATTGCTGTTGAAACTTACTTATAATAACAAAGAATCCATATAAACAAAGAAACCATAGGCCCCAAGAAATAGATGTGCTGCTTGTGCCTCCAGGCAAAACTTATACAGGTTCGTTTCATTAATAACATACCCCTGCAATGTCGCAAAATAAATTGACCCGGCACCCTACATTGCATGGCTCATTGCTGGATGGTTATTAGTCTGGCCTGGATGAAACTTTTACAATTTGTGTATATATTTATGTGTGTTAAACTGGTAGTTTGTTTATATTGATCGTGAGCAGTCCGATTGGACAGGAAGCTGCTTTCGACGTGTACCAAAATTATGCTAAATTTAATTTCAAGTTTTCAACTTTCGGCGATTGGTATTTTGTAAGTACTGTGAATATTGCCAGTTTCTGACATGAATGTTGTTCATTGTCATCTATTGTAGATACCTTAAAACTTACATCACAATCGCTGAAGTACTGAAGTAGAAATGGAATATCTAACTATACCTACTACCCTGTATAATGCTACCATGCAAATGCATGTTTTCAGCACATAATTTGTCTGAAAGTTTATCAAATTTAAAAACTGGACATCTGAGAATATCATTAACAGTTGACATGATTATTTAAAGAGAGTAACGATAGCCTTGTATCTAATGCAATGTGTACCTGCCTATGACAATGTTTTAAGTTATGTAATGACATTCTTAAACATATATTTATTAAGGACATTTGATGGTTTTTGAAAACAATTGATTGAAATAGTGTGACTGGCGATTTTAACAAGACGGCTTATATTAGTAATCATCCAAGAGAAACTTCAACGAATCAAATGTTAAACGCGCGAGAGCACACTAAGATGGAAGTAGACATTAAGAGCAGTTTTGCTTCCTTGAAATATGTCTGTGATGAAGGAAATAGCGTCTTTTTAATCATTATTTCTGAACTTTATATGTATTGCGAATGCGGTACAAGTTTTAATGTATATCAAATAGATGTCAATGAATAACATTCAGGTCAGAAAGTGGCAGTATTCACAGTACTTACATAATACCAATCGCCGAAAGTGGAAAACTTGACATTAATTCTGTCGGAATTTTGGTACATACCGAAAACAGCTTCCTGTCCAATCGGACTGCTCACGATCAATATAAACAAACTACCAGTTTAAAACACATAAATGTATACACAAATTGTAGAAGTTTCAACCAGGCCAGACTAATAACCATCCAGCAATGAGCCATGCAATGTAGGGTGCGGGGTCAATTTATTTTGCGACATTACAGGGGTATGTTATTAATGAAACGAACCTGTACATTACTAACTGACTATCTGGTTATTGGTTAACCGCTCATGTCTGAGCCTGCCCAGGAAAAAATGTTCAAGTAAAACCATTCATATAAGTCAGGTAGAAGTCTTTTGTGGCTTAGTTGGGTGGTTATATTTCAAGCACTTTTGGATGTCATGACATCCTCATTTTTGGGTAAATGTCCCAGAAAATGGAGACAACGTCCCGGTATGACCTTAGCTGTCAACAGCGACGTAAAGCATCAATTCAAACAAACAAACAAAAGAAACAAAAAAATGGAACTGTACAGATGTGAACGATTTTAGACATTTAATGTTGTAGGATATGTATGGCCTTCCTGTTAAAGTCCATAAATGCAATAAAAGTGATTGGTTATTCATATTTGAAAGGTACATAAATATACGGATGCAATTAAATACTATGTACGTTATATATTGCGTTTTCAAATTTGGGATTTATGTGAAACCACTTATTAGATGTACATTAGAAAGTATATATCTAGACAAACTTTTTGGCTTGTATTGGATTAAAAATGCTCTAGTTAATGTTAACAGATTGGATTGAAATACTAAATCTTAATATCATATGTCATTACAGATGTGACAAGTGACAACCACATTCTTCAAACAGGAAAAAGATGTCATCTTTGTGGGAAAATCTTCAGGTCACCTTATGACCTTGACAGACACCTGAGAATCCATACTGGCGTGAAGCCATATAGTTGTGAATGCTGTGGGAAATCTTTTACACAGAAAAGTAACTTGAGAAGACATATGCTGACTCATATGACTTGAGATTATTTGCCAGAGATCTGTGAATTAACTTTTTTTCTGTTGAATTCAATGATAGGCAGCTTTGTGGGAAAGTGTTCGAGTCACAGTATGACCTTGACCGGCACCTGAGAATCCATACGCTGCTGTTGAATTCAGTGATAGGCAGCTTTGTGGGAAAGTGTTCGAGTCACAGTATGACCTTGACCGGCACCTGAGAATCCATACGCTGCTGTAAAATCTGTGTTAAAAAAGGTCAGAAAAGTAACTTGAGAAGACGTATGCTGATTCATATAAATAAATGTGAAAGTAACTTCGGTGCAAATAACCTTTAAGAAATCAGTCAGGGTAACTTGAGCAGACGTATCTGATTCATATGATGTGAAAGTAACTCGGGTGTAAATTTTTTTTTTTGAAAATCTGTCAAAAGTATGTTTAGAAGATTCCAATACTAAGAGAATGACCGATGGTCATTTGAGATAGGAACATTTGTATCGGCAGATAGACATTGTCACACGTTGATCATTCAATTTTACCTGAAATTGCTATATTACAGTGATAAAGTTGCAGGATTTGTATAACATAATATTTCTGAGAAAAGTAAAAACATCGTGACAGGTGTTGAAATTGAAAATATTATCATAAACAGAAACCTTTGCATGCATGTGCATGTTTTTTATGTTTGTAAAACGTGAGAAATAAAGAAAGCTGATGTCGGTTCCAGGTGACATATAACTCGTTCATCCATGGAAGATAGACTTTATTAGCTCACCTGTGCCGAAGGCTCAAAATGTCAGCTTATAGGATGACCATGCTTCGGAGTTCGTCCGTTCAAAATATCAAAGATGTTCTCCTCTGAAACCGCTTGGCCAATCAAAATTAAACTTCATGTGGAGCATCCTTATGAAGGGGGAACGAAAGTTTATATAAATGGTCTAGGCCACACAAAAACCTTTAAATATCTTCTCCAGACCTAGAAAGCCTATGATTTGAACTTTGCCATGAAATAAGCGTCAGGAAGAGGAACTCTACAAAGTTCATATATTCATGGCTCTTGGATGACGACTTATTTTACGGCATGGTCAACATCGGTCGCATATTTATTTGAAAGGGTAAAATTGGTAAAATGCTGATGGAAGGGAAAACTTGAAGGAAATGGGCAAATGGACTGAGGATTTATGATTCTGAAAAAGGTGTCCCCAGGGATTGGCCTGCCCCCATCCCGGGACAGTGTACATGTGCAATAACTGTGATATTCAAAGATATTCTACTCTGAAACCGCCTGGTCATTCAAAGCCAAATTTTGTATGACGCACATTAGAAGGGGGAAGCAATGTGTATATTAAAAACACGTCACATGGTCAAGATGGCCGCCATGTCCCGATTGACTGATTTCACCAAAACTTGGCATGTAGCATCGGGAACTAGAGTACTACAATGTGTAGTTAAACGTTGCACTAGAGTACTACAATGTGTACTTACACGTTGCACTAGAGTAATACAATGTGTAGTTAAACGTTGCACTAGAGTACTACAATGTGTACTTACATGTTGCACTAGGGTACTGCAATGTGTACTTTTAATTGTGAAAATGTCTCTGAAGGGAAAACCTTCCAGGAAATGGGCAAAATGGGCAGGATATTTATGATTTTGAAAAATAAATTGGCCCCACGAGTACATCTGTCCCTGCCCTGGGGCTATATACATGTATATGGCCATAATAGCCAAACAAATTATATCCCAGATCTCAGGTGAGCGTTTACATGGTCATTGGTCAACTGGTATACGAAATACTTGTGCATACTATTTTAACGAGCGATTTGTTTTTGAGAGAAAGATTAATTTGTAAATATAAATTACGACAAAAAAGTCAATTTTCATATACTCAACACTTCCTGTATAGGCCCGTTCTGCAGTCGCATCGAAAGAAAGCTGGGAGACAAAACCGCGAAATTTCATAGCCACATAGATAAATCGGAATGCAGAATGTTTGTCGTAGCAGTATGTTGCACTACCTTTGTCAAACAAAAGGTGCAGATCGTGACATTGGTCGTTTAACACTAAATATTGTTCATACACCATCTTTTAGAAACTGCCTATTTGAAAAATCTCAGTTTTCTGAAACACCCCAAGAAAAAAAAACTATGATTGTCATGATTTTGGATTCCAAAAGTCTTAAAAAGGGTCGCAAAAAATAAATTCGGTTAACAAATACATATTGTATGCCAGAAAATAATTTTGATTATTATTATTATTATTTTTTTTTTAATTGTGAAAATGTAAGCAAAGGAAGTAACTATTCTTGGAAATAATCTCACTTGAGAATTTGTAATTAAAATGCAGTTAACAAAAAACAAAACTGTATTGTAATGTGTACATTGCTGAGCACAAACACTTATTATAATAAATAATTTCACATTTTCGCTAGTTTTCCAATTTTAGGCTTTGTGAAATGCCTCATTGCACTTGCAAAAGGCCTATTCAAATTAATTTTAAGTCATCAGTTTTTATTATTTAACGGATTTTCATTTTTTTCACAGTTTAAGACGTTTGGGATTCAAAAGGGTGTCAGGGTCATAATTTTCTATATGTGTAAAAGAGTGATTTTGAGAAAGGCACTTCCTGAAACATTACAGTACGCGTAATGCTGGCATGTTTGATGGGAAAAGAAAGTTAAACAATGGGGTATTTTTATGTTTATTTTCAAATTGTCATAGAAAATGAATATATAGAGGATATTTACTTTTTTGAGGTGAATACCAAATATATTTCATCGAGTGAGTTGAAAACATCAAAATTCTCACGAGGAAAATTTAGATGTTTTCAAGTCACGAAATGAAATATATTTGGTATTTACCGATAAAAAGTAAATTTTCTTTTTATTTTTACACTTCACAAAGTAGGCGGTGAAAATGCAAAAACCAAAAATTTTTGAAAACACAAATAATTTTGGTACCACATTGTTCCTAACGTTCTACCTAAGAAAATGAATACCCACACTTTATGTTTTCGTTCGTAAATAACGGAGTTATTCGCATTTGAATTTCTGAAGTGAGGCACATTTAATGATGTCAAGTGAATGGAAACGTCAGAAGTAATCCAAACTCTACAGTGAAAATATCGGCTGATATCAATCACTAGTGAAAATATCAATATCAATTCTTCGGTGAAAATATCACTTTTATCCATTTTTGATATACATTAATTTCACTGCTAAGTATAAAATAAAATAATATACTGAGTCCTTCATACTTGATTATTTGTCAATTTGAACTGATGCTTTCTTTACGCGTAACATCACATATTCTTTACCTCTGTTATTTTTTGCTTTTTGTCTAAAAATCGATTGACCCATAGAACTTGTTTTGTTAGGTTTTTCCAAAGTATGAAGAACTAACGAAATGTTTACGTGTTATTCAAATCCATTTTCTCCACATGCTCGAGACTAACTATCGGTTATTCTGTTGCAGATCTAAATACCTTCAGTGCTACCACCAACTCACGTGCAGCAAAGTTGTGCGCACTTTGTGACAAACATTTTGCGTCATGCGCACATCTAGCCATGCACATGCGCACGCATACAGGAGATAAACCTTACAGATGTGAGACTTGTGGGAAATCGTTTAGTCAGAAGGGAAATCTACGACGTCATCAAATAACGCACATATCTATCTGAAGTATTAGTAGATGACAAGGTTAATGTAAATCAGAAGATCTATAAAAGATGTGAGACTTGTGGGGAATGTTTAGTCAGAAGGAAAATCTACAGTGCCTTCAGTTCATGCACATCAACATTATGTGTCAATCATAGGACTCGTGTAGTAAATTGGCATGCGAGATTTGCGGGAAATTTTGTCGGAAAAAAATATGATATTTTTAACGTATTTGTTCCAATCATTGATTGTAGGTACACGTTAGAACCGCCTCGGCGTAACAAGTACCCACAATCTATGTGTTTGATAAAAATAAGAAAACCAGGTTTACCCCTGCAAACCCCCGTTTTTCTATAATATATAAAAATGGGGTAAAAGGGGACATGTATTTCATAGACATGATTTATGTGAACAAACGAAGGCTTCTAAAGCTGTACCGGTGTAGCGTATTGGATTTATTTCTTTGAACGTCATAGTTGACAACTTGTAAACGTGATTGTGATAATGGACGCGCCTTGTTTTCGTTCTAAAGCAATCAGGGTTATTGTTTGTTAATGAAGAATGTTTGACTTATGAATTATGAACATGAACTCTGATATTGAACAAGAGAAATGTTAACAAGGGCCAGTTGCTCAAAACTTCGTCAGCTTAACGTCATCGTTAAGACAACAACTTGTTAAATAAATGCCGACTACATAATCAAATACTCTGTTATTTTTTGTTGATAAAATGTGAGAATCCTTTGCACTAAAATGAATTTGTAGTATTGCCATTTTAAATTTTTACGAATTGTTAACTAACAACATCGTGTATTTTGAACAACTGGACCCTGGATTTTGTATATTCAACAAAGTCGTAATTTCTATAATCAATATGACTAACAACGAATACATGTGGTGCATTTGCTAACCAACTGTGTTTGGTGTGATGGAAGTGTGTGACCAACTTTTGAATAGAATATATACCATGGCTAAGACTACCGTACGTAAATAAGGTGCTCACATACTTTTGGATAATACTGGACAAATAAAGTTAAGGATCAAACATAATCTCGTGTTTTATTTCGTTAAGATTTATGTTATATTATTTCATTTTCAGATAATTTAAAAAATCCGGACCCAACGGCAAGCCAGGATTCCGATACCCGCCAAAGTGTCCTAGTGGGTAACAGCGACCGTCACCCTCGATACACTTTTGGAGCAACACAACATCAATATGGAGTACCCAGAGTGTCAACTAATTCTAAATGTTTTCCTTGCAAATTTTGTGAAAAGTCGTTCGGATTTAAATCGAAATTAGCAGAACATGAAAGAACCCATACTGGTGAAAGACCCTTTCAGTGTTCGAAATGTTTAAAAAGCTTTTCGCTCAAGCATAATCTGAAAGTTCATATGTATACCCACTTTAAAGGCAAGGTTGTTCCAGAGGGCCTCAATATTTTGTTGAAAAAGTAGTTTATGTCTATAATGGAGCTGTGGAAGTTCATATATAGAAACTAATTTCTCAAAACTTCAGCTGTATAATGCACGTGTAACACTCGCCGCTACGTGTAACTGTTTCTATATTAATTGCTAATATGCGTATGTTATTAAACTGAATCTGTAATATACGGGAGATTTCAACAAATGTTTTATAGCCTAAATGTGCTGTGATGTAATCTCTTTCCAGCCTTGTGTCGTGTCTGGAGGTCCCGTCTCTATATGACATGAGCTGTTGGTGGAACGTTAAACCCCACTCAACCAACCAGCCGGTCTTGTGTCTGGGTTACGATTTTAAATTTATTAAATTCAGTTGTGGAATTTCCTTTACCCTCTTTTCTTCTTATTTAAGATACTTTTGGAAGGCTTTAAAGACAAGTTTTTCATCATTGACAGCATTCTGTTGTAGAATTTTGACTTGTAAACTAATAAACACTCTTTGTTAAAAAAAAAAAAAAAAAAAAAGAAATAATGTATCCTCTATAGTCAGTCGCATCTTCCTTGTGTTTAGTTTAACATAAGGCTATGCGGAGACAGTTTTACCCACGAGATGCTTTTATATATCATTACAAATGCACCACATCCGTCTATATTTGGAAGACATTACGAAAACATGCCCATGCAATATACAAGGAATTTTTGAGTACTGTAAATGAAAGTTTCATTTGAAAAATTATTCTTTGCATGGACATGTTTGCATGATGGAAACGAGGGAAAGACGTTGCTCCTTTCGTCGTACATCAAACCTTGACTACTCACATCCCACTTCCGTAAATGAATCATTGAACAACGACGTACGGAACATTCCGCCTATTCTCGTGAGAAAATCGTCTGTCAACAAATATGGTACAAGCAGGCAACGATCAGGAAAAGGTGCAATCAGAAAAAAGATTCCCCACTCCAAAAACCGAGGTCAACAAAAAAAAAAAAAAAAAAAAAAAAAAAAAAAAAAAAAAAAAAAAAAAAAAAAAAAAGGTACAAGCAAAGATTCCCCACTCCAAAAACCGAGGTCAAAAAAAAAAAAAAGAAAAAAGAAAAAAGAAAAAAAAAAGAAAAAAAAAAAAAAAAAAAAAAAAAAAGAAAAAAAAAGGTACCAGCAGGCAACGATCAGGCAAAGGCGCAATCAGAAAAAAGATTCCGACTCCAAAAACCGAGGTGGGAAAAAACTAAATTAACAATCAGGTACTTATACCATGAAAACATATCGTAAGCCGAATGAGCAGCTATTTTCTCAAATAGGTGGCCACTCAGTTACCTAAACTTAACTTTTTTTTTTTTCAGTTTTACGTCCCTTTCAAGATTATTTCAGCTCATAATCTAAAAATATGACAACATACATAAGGCGCCAATAGCATAAAAAATATTTAAACACCAAGACATAAAACAATAAGAACCGATAGCAATCAATCCCTGAGGATTTCAAAGTGACGCAAAGGTTATAGTAAGCAATGACTAGGAACTGGTGCAATCAGAACCAAAGTTGTATCCTAAACACCGAGGTGGGGATAAACAAGTTTACAGTATCGAAGAGGGGTAGGGTCATTTTATCTGCTTGCAAACAATCCCTGAATATTGGAAAACATCAGCGCACATTTATACTGGAAAGATAATGCAAAGTGTCAATGGTGTGTTTAACGTTCAAGTCAACATGATTTGCGGGACGAAACTATCGCTTTCTGGGCACAATTACTTCTGGAGCTTAATATAGAGGCACCGCAAACCTCTCTGGACTGCAATTTTAGCTCGCCTGAGTCGTTAGGCTCACAAGGTGAGCTGATAGTATACCCATGCTCCGTCGTCGTCGTTGTCGTTCTTTTCAATCATCTTCTCTGAAACCGCTTGGCCAATCAAATTCAAATGACATGTGGAGGAAGGGGGAACGAAGGTTTGTATAAGTGGTCCAGGTCACATGACCAAGATGGCCGCCATGTCTATAAATAGCTAAAACCTCTAAAAATCTTCTTCTCCAGAACCAGAAGACTTGGCACGAAGCATCAGGCAATGGAGTTCTACAAAGATTGTATAAATCATGACCCTGGGATAACCTTGACTTTTTATGGCAAGATCAACTTGGGTCGAAAAATGTCATTTAATGGCAGAAAACTTGCTAGGAATGAGCAAATGCAGTGGCGGATTTAGAGGGGGTTCAGGGGGTTCGCTTGAACCCCCTCTGGGACCAAATTATTTCAATTTCATGGGGAAATTTTCGAAAAATCAGGTTTAATGTTGAAAATGAACCCCCTCTTGATGGATTTGAACCCCCCTTCCAGAAATCCTGGATCCGCCCCTGCAAATGGACAGAAAATTTGTTTATGAAAATATTTTGGGCCCAATGGGTTGTCTGCCCCTGCCCTGGGGCTATATACATGTATATGACTTAAATATTCAAACATCTATGAAACCGCTTGGCCAATCAAAGCCAAACTTTATGTGGAGCATCCTTAGGAACCGGGAATGAAAGTTTGTACAAATGGTCATGGTCACATGAACAAGATGGCCGCCAGGGCTATAAATAGCAAAAACCTTTAAAAATCTTCTTCAGAACCAGCCTATGATTTTGAAACTTGGTATGAAGCATCTGGGAATGGAGTTCTACAAAGTTTATATAAATCATGACCCTGGGATGACCTTGACCTATCTTACGACAAGGTCAAATTAGGTCGCCCATGCATTTGAATGAGGAGAAATGAAAAAATGTCATTTAATGGCAGAAAACTTGCTAGGAATGTGCAAATGGACATAAGATTTATGCTTATGATAATATTTTAGGCCCAGGGGTTGTCTGCCCCTACCCCGGAAGCTATATACATGTATATGACAAACATATTTGGACACCTTCTCTTAAACCGCCTGGCCAATCAAAGCCAAATTGTATGTAGAGCATCCTCAGGAAGAGTGAATGAAAGTTTGCATAAATAGTCATGTTCACACACATGGTCTTAAAATATATTCTTCATAACCAGGAGGCCTATGATTTTAAGACATAAGACATTAGTCAAATTTTATTTAAGGTCGGAGAGTATATAACAGTATAAGATTAGCTATGTATAGCTATTTACCGACTTGAAACTTGGCATGAAGCATCAAGGAATGGAGGTCTACAAAATTTATACCAATCATGACCCTGGGATGACCTTGATCTATTTTACCGCAAGGTCAACTTAGGTCGCCCATGCATTTGAATGGGGAAAACTGCAGTAAATTGGCAAATTGACAGAATTTTCGTGATTTGACAAGACTTTGACTCTAGGGGTTATTCTGATCCTGCCCTGGGTTATGTACATGCATATTACCATTGTAGTCAAACAACTTTATTAACTTATATATCTCAGGTCTCAGGTGGGCGTCTATAGGACCATTGGTTCTCTTGTTGACAGTATGACAATAACTGTCATGTTTAACAGACCATTCCCTTAGTTTGGATTTATCGAAATATAAGTACTATGCATGCCCAAATCCTTCGCTCTGGTTAGAAAGCGCCGGTGTACACTCGGTAAAAAAGCAGATTTTTTTGTCATCTTAATCATTCAAACTGCGTGGCGTATTTACATCTAACATATTATATCAATTCATGCTGGAAAAATGCGCGTTGCCTAATCCTCAAGAGCAAATGTTGATAATTTGAAGGCTTCCGGAATCTTTCTGTTGTGAGACGATCAAGATTTTTTTCAAAATCTCAAGTTGCATGCACTGAAATTAAGTTTCTATTGTATTTAAATATGTATTATTTTGTGTAACTTAAACAGTGATCTCTCAAGTTTTAAAATTGGACAGAAATTTTGAATTTAATACAGGATCATATAGCTTTTTTAAATCCATGTTCCCCGCCCTTTACCGAATCAAAATAATTTGAACGCAACTGAATTTTTGTAAATGACATATTTTATCAAAATGTCATGTTTGGGCAAGGGGGGAATGTTGTCAAAAAGCCCCAAAAACCAGTAAATGGGCTCAGATCCATTATTTGTAATTGTATCACTGCTTTGGAAATGAACAGACTGTCTTATTTCAACAGGTAATTACATAAGTTGTACAGTTATTGCGATCTCGCCATGGCGAGAGCGCATATATATATTGAACCGGGCTGGAATCTTGTTGTTAATCGACCACCGACTTCCGGTCGTACTTGATTGCTCCGATTGGGTCGCACTAAATACCACATGCCGGCTCGGGTATGAAAGCTGACGTTGAACCGAGCTGCCACAGTCTTTTCGGTCTGCGGTTATCGCCGTAGTCATACAGTGAAAATAGTGCTGAGAGATCGCAAGCGTTTTGAAAACTCTTATACTTGTATTGCATATACATCAGGAAAACATGTCCGTGAAACGTGTACCCCCTCAAACCCCACTTTTATATAGCAAAACTGGGGTATGCAGGGGTATACCTATTTTTCTTATTTTGCTCCAAAACATAGATTGTGGGTACTCGTTAGAACCGCCTCGGCGAGGCGGTTCTAACGTGCACCCACAATCTATGTTTTTGAGCAAAAATAAAAGTATCAAACATTTTCAACTGAAAATTTTAAATTTTTACAACTTGTAAAATTCTCTGTATATTGTATGGGCATGTTTTCGCAATGAATATACTGCGCAAAATTTGTTTATCATTTTTTTTATTATTTGTGATTTATTTGAGATATGCTTCCGTGGACTAAACATCCGCGCTCACTTCATCACCACACGACCTATTTTACCACTATTTCATACAAGCCGTTGTCAGAACTTCCCTGTTTTCTACGAGGATGGGTCAAAAAGTTTTGTTTTTTTTTTTATTCAGTTTTACGTCCCTTTCAAGATTATTTCAGCTCATATGAGACGGGCCAATCAGTAGGTGGGCGAAAACGGGAGAACCCCGAGAAAAACCACCTGGCACACCCGCAAGATCAAAAAGTTCTGTCATCGGTGTAATGGTTCGAATAATAGATACGATAGGTTGCTGTATTTTATATTGTTTTGAATGCAGCACTTCGCCTTTTAATATGGTGATACCACAATCATGTCCAAAAGAAATAAATACTAGTAGTTCAAATTATTAGTCTTGAAAGACACTACTGGCATGCTTTCTTGAGATTATGAACTTACATTTAGACCAGCTCCACCCCACTTCGATACCTCGTTCCACTTTCGCTAGAGGTGTAGGGGTATAACGAAACACCGATGGGAATTTCCCGTCTACCTTACATTGTGCCTTTCAAGAGTTGTTCATTCATAACTACCGGTCATAATCTCTCCAACTTTAAAGTCGTTGTTATAAATCTCATTAAGATGTTGAACATGTTATTCATGAATAGATAGTTTATATCCAAAATTTTAGGCTGCAATGAGCATACATGTATTCTTAATAATCTTTGAATTATTATTTATCTTAAATTTATATTATGACCCCCCCCCCCACCCCCTTTGACACAGATTTATCAGTACCGCAGTTATGTAACATCACGATGTTTCCAGGCATGCTGTTGCATTTATTAAATGTTTGATTTTACGCTAATCCAAGATTTTACCGAGCATGCAACACGTGTTCAATACATATACAAATAACACGGAAGCTGCCAGAAACACCCAAACTTCGGGCGGGAAACCTATGATCTCTTACGGAATCATTTGTCATTGTCACGTGATAGATCTTGAAATCAGGACATTGTGAATGTACACAGGCAATATAAGGACCCCAAATTTAAAACGAACAGAATTGCTATTAAAAATATCAGAATTGCTACTAGGCTACCATTGCCAATTTTGATGCAACTAGCTTCACAATATCGAAAGCATCATTATCCGCAAGTCAAATATCTGTCGGACAGGTGAGTTATTGCAGGTATGGCCTTTCATTTCGTACATAATCTTTGCTGTTGGTAACGATTCTACATTTATTCCAAGACGTGTGCTATTCTTCTTCTTCCCGTTTAAGTGCTAAACCGGTGGCTCCAGCATTGTCGCAATGGCGTGCGCATGCAAAAGTCTTTGGTGTTTCAACGGACCGCTGGACTTGCCGCTACTGGGTTTTACCCTTCACACGGTTATTTCCCTTGAAAAATATGGCGACAAAGGAAAAAGAAATACTGGGCAAATTTGTTATAAGAAAAACATGCTTATTCTGATAAATCAGTTGACAGTACGATGTGCACCATTACATAAATACTCAGTGCAATAAAATGCAAGCCAAACGGTCTAGTTTCATCCACGTTTTCTTTATCAAATTGGTCCCATTTGATAAAATTTGCAGAAAATAATCCGTGAGGTCTATTGACATGATTATCGTGCTTGCCCTTGGTGTAACATTCATTCTTTGTTTCAAGTAACTGTTCTAAGAATGGGATGAAATATATGTCTGTAATACTGAATGGAAGCTGTGCACATAAGACAAGGAGTGTATAACCCAGAATAGCTGTGATTTGGAAAATCCTAAATAATTTTTTATTTGATCCGGTCGGAGTGACATCATTGGGACTCATTTATGAGGTGCATGACTCGGTGTTTATTGCTATGGCCTTACTGAATTCAAAGCAGGAAATATAAAGCAAAATTAATATTTTCATAAAGGCTTTCATAAAATATCTTCAGATTATCATTTTTTCAATTCAAGGTATGAACCTCATTATATTTCTAGAAAATTATGATTTTATAAGCGTCTAAAAGTGATTAAATGATAAGGATATTGACCGAGTTATACCCTCGACTAAATGAGCAAAAAGGCGGGAAAGGAGCCGTTCAGGTAACCAGTATTGATTTTTCTCACTAAACCGTAGCTTTCCGACAGGATCAATATGCTATATTCAAAACTTAGCCACCTGGCATGAAGGTAAGAAAATGAAGATAGATGGACAAGATGGAAATTATGAGCTTATGTCCAGACCCACTAGCACATACTGTCCATCCTTGTTGTCCTTGTGAGGGCTCATCACTTATTCCCTCCGGTTAAGCCTCATATCCCCTCCTGGTATGGTATTGTCAATTTGGTGTTTCAACAGTAAACTATCCTTATTCTTTTCAGTGGAGCTAGTCACTGGTGGCTTAGTGGTAGAAGGCCCATAGAGTGTCAAACTCTGAATCGAGAAGTCCTTGGTTTGAACCCTTCTGGCACTTCTTGAGTTTTGTTCTTGAGGTAGACACAAATTCCCCATAGTGAGTAAGTTAGGTCTAGTAAACACTAAAGAAACACTGACTCCGAATCTGAATAGTTTATTTGTCACATGCCGAAATGACATTATTTCACCAACAGTCAAACACCGACAACAGACAGAACATGACTGAAAAGAAAAATTGTTGTTTTGAAGATTAAACTTGAAAAAAAAACAAAAAAAACGGCTGTGATTTTTTATTTCAATAAAATATTGTAACGTGTAGCCGAGGTCACAAATTTTACAATTTCAGAACAATCAATTCATTGCATGTAAAAACGATATAAAATTTTCCTCTTGGCTTCTTTGCCATATGATTACTCCCAAATGATTTTCAAATGATTGGTACAATTAATAAAATCACGACAGATCAATGATATTAAAACATGTTTACAAAAACCTAGAGCAGCCTGGCTCTTAATATAAATCAGAACAGTCACCAAATTTCAAGCACGTAACCCTAAGCCAGTATTTCAGCTCTATTACTCCAATAGAGCTACAATCCTAGTCCAGAGTTGTGACTTTATAACCAAGTCACAGCTCACCAGAATTCATAAATTTCAACTCCGAGAGTTACAACTTTAGTTCCAGAGCCTTGACCTGGGAGAACTAGCAGTGCTTGAGCCCCAAATCGCAGCTCACCAAAGCTAATCAGAGTTGCAACACAAACTGCAACTCAATGTTCAGTCTACAAGTAGCTACTGCTTTAGTCTCCTCCACAAAAGCTGGGCTTCGGCAAGAGAAGAAAGAAGCTTGAGCCACTTAAGACTTATACAATATTAGTGAACTAATATTGTCCGCTTAGATGTGCTCTCTTTGGTGACAAAAATGATTGTGTCCACTTCCTTGAATTTTCGCCTTTTATACCTATGCAAAAGAGTGCTGGTTACCTGCATTAAGTCAGTAATATTATTGGGCGCTTGTAATTTCCAGTACCAGGGTTTATTGTCATTGGTAACCTTTTATCTTTAATAAGCGTCTACGATTCATTCACATTTATACATCGTATTGCAACGAAACAATTGAATTAGATTTGTACTGGACAGGATCGACATTCTAGGACTTTATTGCATCTCCGCCAACAAAAATCAAGGTTATTTACCTCATATTTAGGCTATTAATTTGCTTATAATCAGCAGTCGATGATTGATTATTTCCTATCAACAGACGCTTGCAAGAAACGAATCCTCTGATGGTCGTTTCGTACCCAAAAGGCAAATCAAGGCATTTTCGTTACACTATAATTGCAAATTTACACATATTAAGTTGAAAACAGTAAACAATAGTATCATAAAACAAACAAACTGATTTAAAATGCCTTGAAAAAATAAGGGTACATGTATTGTAAATCCATTTTTGGTTTGTCATTACTTTTGTAAATTTGATCAGAATCAGAGACCTATGACTATTTTTTACTCTTGAAAGTGTTTGTGTTATTTATTCATGTTTGGCTCATTTGTTTCACAATATTAAAGATGATACGGGTGGAATTCAGAGGGATAAGTGTGCCTTGGTAGGGTCTTGTTACCCTAATAAATCTATGCTAGTTTTAGCTCAGCTTGAGCATAAGTTTCAAAAGTGAGCATACATGTATTATGCCTTACAGCAAACCAAGGCTCAGGGGTTTCATCTCCATTGTCTTCCAGAATGGTTGAACATTTCCACTTAAACTGCTTGGACAGTCAAAGCAAGTTTTTTAGCAGAGTGCACACTTTGAGGCCATTTGGTCTGTATTTGTGACAAGTAACTTACATGTGTTAATAATTAGGAAATAAATTTACTACAGCAACTTTACTGTGAATTATCTTGATTTACGCAGGATGTTGTAGGGCAGATTGTGATGTATTAATTCATGATGCCTGCCATCATGAATTAAGTATCACATCTGCCCGACAACATCACTTGTACGTCAAAGGTAATTCACAATAATAAAGTAAATTTATTTAGATTCAACACAACTACTAAATAAATGTTTACATTTTAAAATGTTTTCCATTGGACTCATTCTTGGCAGACATGAATGTTTATGTGCGACGTCACAAATACGCCACCTTTTGCGCCTAATTTGGTTTATAGTGCTAATTTGCTCACAGTGATATTTCCATTAGGTTCAATTGGGAAAAGGACAATGTTGTGATAGAATTAAGCTAAATGTTTAACCAACCAACATTACTGATATGATTATGAGTCTGACAGTACGTCAGTCACAGAATAAACTCAATAAACTGTCACAGTTTTGAACAAGTATACATGTATATACATTACAAAGTTTTGATTTTGTCTAATCAGTCTTTACAATTTTAAGTGTACACAATTTTTCTTTTATGATTTCAGATATCCCTTCCATACCATACTAAAACCATTTAAACAAATGTGAGCAAAAGGGGAGGCAACCAGAAACTGCTACAGTCCATATCAACACAAACAGCCTAATGAAGTGTCTAAAAGGTTTGTTATTAAAGATGCTGCACAAGAAAACCAACAATCTGCATATGCGAAAAGTCGGAAAACAAAGACGTGGATTTGCTGTGCAGTAAGGATTAGCTGTGCAGTTACTGCACACATGATAAGCGCCTTTGTTTTTCCTACTTGGATAGTACAATTTCTCTTCTTCCTTAAATAGAAAGTTTCAAGCCTCCAGCCTGCTTTTGAGACTGTGCAGGCCAATTTGTGTTGGGCCTGTCAGAAACCCAGATTGTTGGGTTTTCTCATGTGAAGGCTCATTTTATATCTCACCAACAGCTAGGTGATCAATACAGAAATGGTGTTTGAGTCTTACATGTGAGCCTGTGCATGAGAAAACCAACAATTTGGGTTCTGACCAGGTCTGATACAAACAGGGCTGTACAGTCACAGAAGATGGTTAGAGGCTGGAAATTTTGAATTTAGAAAATAGAGGAATTGTACTATCTGTGTAGCGAAAACGGGCTGATCTGTGAAGCTGATCTGCGCCTTAGTTTTCACCTATGCAGATTGTTGGTTTTCCCATGGGGTGGCTCATGTACCTTTAATTTTTTATTTGGCCATTTTCAGATAATGCAGGCTTCCAGAGTAAGAGTGCTTGTAGTCTTTGTGGGCAAAATTTCACCCATCCACAACACATAATTCAGCGCCGGAGAAAAAGTACAAGGGAGAGACCTTTGGAGTGCAGGAATTGCTGGAACAGAAAACACATGCTTGTCTACACATATAAAAATGAAAAAAGTAAGGTTTAGTAAAATGAGCCGCCCCATTGGAAAACCAACAATCTGCATAGGCGGAAACAAAGATGCAGATCAGCTTCGCGGTAACCGCGAAGCTGATCAGCGCCTTTGTTTTCGCTACACGGATAGTACACTTCCTCTACTTTCTAAATCCAAAATTTCCAGCCTCTAACCATCTTCTGTGACTGTACAGCCTGGTTTGTGTCGGACCTGTTCTGAAACCACATTGTTGGTTTTCCCACGAGGCGGCTCAAATAACTAATATCGTAACACTATTAGGCTGCTTCTGAATGCCTGGCTTGATAAGTTGGTGCAGAAACCATTTATGAGCCTGTGCATGACAAAATTAACAATTCGGGTTTCAGACCAGGTCCGACACAAACCGGCCTGTACAGTCCCAGAAGCAGGCTAGGAGCTTGAAGTTTGGGATTTAAGAAGAAGGATAGTACTACATGAGTTGGGAAAGCAAAAGCACTGATCAGCTGTGCAGTTAATGCACAGCTGATCTGCTCCTTTTTTTTCACATATGCAAAAATCTGATTTTCTCATGATGTGGCTCATTTGTAAGGGAGGATGACAGTGACCCGGTGGTAGTCTAAAGCTTAAAGAGTAAGACTTAAGCTCAAGTGTTTTAGGGTCAAACTTCATTGTCACCAAGTTGTTTTCTTAAACAAGATACATTATCTGCCATACTACTGGTTAAAATAAAGGATTAATGTGATGCAATAATAATAGGGCCTGATAGATCGATTAATAGTATGTTGAGTTCGTAATGAAGCTGATCCTTAATGCACATTTCTTTCATGAAGATTAGATCATGAAAAAATTGCAATTCTTCTTAATGTACCAATTTATGCAAAGATAGAAGATAGTTTTTAGCTCACCTGAGCCGAAGGCTCACAGGTGAGCTTATAGTATACCCATGCTCCGGCGTCCGTCCGTCGTCGTCCGTCGTCCACAATATCAAAGATCTTCTCCTCTGAAACGCTTGGCCAATCAAAGCCAAACTTCATGTGTAGCATCCTTAGGAAGGGGGAACGAAAGTTTATATAAATGGTCCAGGTCACATGACCAAGATGGCCGCCATGGCTATAAATAGCAAAAACCTTTAAAAATCTTCTTCTCCAGAACCAGTGGACCGATTTCCACGAAACTTGGTATGTAGCATCAGGGACGCGGGTCCATCATAGTTTATATAAATCATGACCCTGGGATGACCTTGACCTATTTTATGGCAAGGTCAACTTAGGTTGCCAATGCATTTGAATGGGAAAAAATGGTAAAATGCTTGTTAATGGGTAAAACTTACTGGGAATAGGCAAATGGACAGAAGATTAATGTCATTGGAAAATTTTAGCCCCTTGGGGGTTGTCTGCCCCTGCCCGGGGCTATATACATGTATATGACCATAATATTCAAACATCTTCTTCTCTGAAACCGCTAAGCTAATCGAAGCCAAACTTCATGTGGAGCATCCTTGGGAAAGGGGAATGAAAGTTTATATAAATGGTCAAGGTCACATGACCAAGATGGCCACCATGACTATAAATAGCAAAAATGTTTAAAAATATTCTTCTTCAGAACCAGAAGGCCTATGATTTTGAAACTTGGTGTGAAGCATCTGGGAATGGAGCTCTACAAAGTTTATATAAATCATGACCCTGGGATGACCTTGACCTATTTTACGGCAAGGTCAACTTCGGTCTCCCATGCATTGGAATGGGAAAAAATAGGAAAATGTAATTAAATGGCAGAAAACTTGCTAGAAATGAGCAAATGGACAGAAGATTTATGTTTAAGAAAATATTTTGGGCCCAGGGGGTTGTCTGCCCCTGCCCCAGGGCTATATACATGTATATGACCATAATATTCAAACATCTTCTTCTCTGAAACCGCTAGGCCAATCAAAGCCAAACTTTTTGTGGAGCATCCTTAGGAAGAGGGAATGAAAGTTTATATAAATGGTCAAGATCACATGACCAAGATGGCCGCCATGGCTATAAATAGCTAAAACGTTTAAAAATCTTCTTCAGAACCAGAAGGCCTATGATTTTGAAACTTGGTATGAAGCATCTGGGAATGGAGCTCTACAAAGTTTATATAAATCATGACCCTGGGATGACCTTGACCTATTTTACGGCAAGGTCAACTTAGGTCTCCCATGCATTGGAATGGGCAAAAATAGGAAAATGTAATTAAATGGCAGAAAACTTGCTAGAGATAAGCAAATGGACAGAAGATTTATGTTTAAGAAAATATTTTGGGCCCAGGGTGTTGTCTGCCCCTGCCCCGGGGCTATATACATGTATATGACCATAATATTCAAACATCTTCTTCTCTGAAACCATTAGGCCAATCAAAGCCAAACTTTTTGTGGAGCATCCTTAAGAAGAGGGAATGAAAGTTTATATAAATGGTCAAGGTCACATGACCAAGATAGCCGCCATGGCTATAAATAGCAAAAACGTTTAAAAATCTTCTTCAGAATCAGAAGGCGTATGATTTTGAAACTTGGTATGAAGCATCTGGGAATGGAGCTCTACAAAGTTTATATAAATCATGACCCTGGGATGACCTTGACCTATTTCACGGTAAGGTCAACTTAGGTCACCCATGCATTTGAATGGGAAAAAATAGAAAAATGTCATGTAATGGCAGAAAACTTGCTAGGAATGAGCAAATGGACAGAAGATTTATGCTTATGAAAATATTTTAGACACATGGGGTTGTCGGTCCCTGCCCCGGAGCTATATACATGTAGATGACCATAATATTCAAACAGCTTTTTCTTAGAAACTGCTTAGCCAATCAAAGCCAAACTTTATGTGGAGAATCCTTAGGAAAAGGAAATGAAAGTTTATATAAATGGTCAAGATCACATGACCAAGATGGCCACCATGGCTATAAATAGCAAAATTTTTTTAAAATCTTCTTCTTCAGAACCAGAAGGCCTATGATTTTGAAACTTGGCATGAAGCATTAAGGAACGGAGGTCTACAAAATTTGTATAAATCATGACACTGGGATGACCTTGACCTATTTCACAGCAAGGTCAACTTAGATCGCCCATGCATTTGAATTGAGAAAATTGTTAAAATGTCTTTTGAAGGACAAAACTTGCAGTTAATTGGCAAATGGACTGAATTTTTATGATTTGAAAAAGACATTGACTCCAGACCCTGCCCTAGGGTTATATACATGCATTGTACCATTCTAGTCTAACAAGTTTATTGGTACATGTATGTATCTCAGGTCTCAGGTGAGCGTTTACAGGACCATTGGTCCTCTGGTTCTTAAAGAATTATGAATTTTCAGTTTATATTTTGTCTAGCCAGGGACTCAGGAAGCAAAACGTGAGAAAACCAGTTGGAATTTCTGACTAGGTCAGACACAAACCGACCTGTACAGTCACAGAAGCAGGCTAGAAGCTTGAAAAAATATTTAACCTTTAGCATGCTGAGCAATATAGTGAAATCGATATCGCAGCCCACTGACGTTTTTTCCAATTTTTTCCGTGTTTTTTCTTAATTTTTGAGCCATAAAAACAGCTGTCAGAATAAATTCAACAAACGCAGTAAACAAATCTACTTTCGGTTTCGGAAGTCTTTGTTACGCCGATTTCTAGCGTAAAAATTCATCATACGTACCGTTACGATGTCATATTTTGGGTGTAAATGCACCCAATTTTCCATTTACCAGCGAAAAAAGCGCTGAAAATGCATTTCTAATGCAAAAATAACGAAAATCCGATCAAAATCGGCCGACAAATCGGTCCCAAAACCACAAGCCGCCATGTTGTTTTCATGCGCAACTGTCTGGGCATCGCTCATTAATATTCATAAGTAGGCAGTGGGCGAAAAGTGCGGGAAATTTGAAAGCGGTTTTTCTTGTCGACCGCAGTCGCCTCTAGTTGGCACAGATAGGTATTCCACGGTCGACCGCAGTCGCCTACAGCATGCTAAAGGTTAAGAAGAAGAGAAATTGTACTATTCGTATAGCAAAAACAAAGGTGCTGATCTGCGCCTTTGTTTTTGTATAGGCAATAATCCCGTTTTCTCATGGTGTGGCTCATATTTTCAAGGGTAGTCATTTGGCCTAGCGGTCCTGGCTTTGATATCTACGGCCACCATGTAGTGTCCTTGAGAAGACACTTCAGATCCCAAAGTAATCCGTATTATAATAATACTCAGAATCCGGTGGTTTCAGCCTGACATGACTGAAAATTGTTGACTGGGTCACTAAGCCATAATATAAAGAAACCAAACTTATCTTTCTCAAACACACCTTTTTATTCCAGCTTGGTGAATGATGTGGTGTCGTTATGGATGGGGATCTGAAGAGGAAGAAATTCCACTAAAAGAAAAAGGATTATTTCAAACAGTACTTGGTGAACAGATCAGTGTCATGGCTTGATAACTAGTGATGAGGTCTGACACTGTTCGGCTTCTGCAGACTTCAATGGGCGACCTGAGCTTGAAATTTCAGATAAATTGAACTACCTATGCCATGTATGTAGAACCGTTCTACTGAGGAAACAAAGACAATGATCTTATCGGGTTGGATGTGAAGAAGAAAATGTTATTTTGGTTTGCGTTGTGTTACTGAGTTGCAAATAAATAACGAGACTGATTTCTTTACTCCTTTATAAAATGAATGTTTCAATGAATGAGCTGTGTCATGAGAAAACCAACATTTTGCATATGCGAAAACAAAGGCGCATGCCAGCTTTGCAGCAAAAAATCAGCGCCTTTGTTTTCGCTACACGGATAGTACAATTCCTCTATTTTCTAAATCTAAATTTTCCAGCCTCTAGCCATCTTCTGTTCTTGTACAGCTCATGATTTGTGTCAGACCTGCTCGGAAACCACATTGTTGGTTTTCTCATAATGTGGCTCAATTATGATTGGTACAACACAATTTCTGTAATATTTAGCTATAATGAAAGTATGGTGCAAGAGTTTCAGACTGCAGAGCATGAGCTGAGTTTGAATTCTGCTACATCATCATTACAAAAATTGCCCATGCAATATACAGAAAATTGTTTTTAAGCTGCAAAAAGAAAGAAAAAAAAAATGATATTTCAAACATTCTTTCACAAACCATTGATTGAGGATACACATCCTGTGAGGTTCTAATGAGTACCTACGGTGTATGTTTTGGAGCAAAATAAATAAAATTGGGCGGCCCCCATGGCCGAGTGGTTAAGAGCGCTCATATTTCATTACTGCACTTAACCATTCGATCATCTCACCACTTGTGGGTGTGTCAGGTGGTTTTTCTCGGGGTTCTCCCGTTTTCACCCCACCTACTGATTGGCCCGTCTCATATGAGCTGAAATAATCTTGAAAGGGACGTTAAACTGAATCAAACTGTGGTGTGGAGTTTCCTTGATAAAGGTTTTAAGTGTCCAAGAAGTGGTGGTGCCATCTTAACATGATAGAAGGAATGTTGAAATATGAGTCACATTATGAGAAAACCAACAATTTGCATATGCAAAATCAAAGATGCAGATCGGCTTCGCGGTAGCCACATAGCTGACAGCGCTACATGGACAGTGTAATTCCTCTTCTTTCTAAATCCAAGATTTCTAGTCTCTTGCCATCTTCTGTGCTTGTACAGCCTGGTTTATGTCGGACCTGTAAAAAAGCCACATTGTTGGTTTTCTCATGAGGCGGCTCATATGTTAATAACACAGCCAAATACATGTAAATCCTACAAGTTCTTATACATATATGGGCCACAACGCGAGAAATTGTGCCTTCGGACAATTATTTGAGTATTAGAAAAACAAAGATACGCTGAATGTATGATCTGTCTAGAGTCTGTTACTCTTTATTTGACCCGATTCTTTCACTTATTTTGTGAGATATGACCAATTATTATATGAACCCTACAGACGTCATTTTCCTGAAAAATGACGTCAAAGTTGCGTAATGCATTTCTGTATGTAAGTAGAGCTTACAAAACTCGATGCACTTGCTTAAAACTGTTGAAGCACTGGTCAGGACCTATTGCTAAGATAGAAGCATACCATCCTTACAGGCAATCTGTCGTTATTATTTTGTCTATTTGATGATGATACGGTTGCTATGGTTACCGTTTAACGATATATATATAGAGAAATTATGTGTATTATGGGCTAAAACAAGGGCAGATAACTCAAAAAATTGACAATAACTATGTTTTAAAATTCGTTTATCTAGTAGCCCAGTGTTCTAAGATCACAAATACAGTGTTATTTCTATAACACATTTTACATCATTTTTTTGTTTTTTGCTGCTTTCTACTGGAAATGTCAGAATGTCCGAAGGTACATTTTGTTGCGTTGTGGTTCATATTATGTCATATAGCTAGTATTTTTACAAAGAAAATTATGCATGCTCTTAAAGACAAGTTGTGGAGACAAGTTTTACATTAAACGTAAAAAAAAAGTGTCATATGAGCCATGTCATGGGGAAACTGGATTTTTGCATGTCAAAAACAAAGATGCATATCTGCTTTGCAGTAACTGCCCAGCTGATCAGCGCCTTTGTTTTCGCTACAGGACTAGTACAATGCCTCTTCTAAATCCCTAATGTCAAGCTTCTAGCTATCTTTAGTATGTGCACATCTGGCCTTGTAAGAAACCCCAAAGACATGTTTTCTTATGTCACAGCTCTTTATTTCTTTTTCATTTTTCAGACCTTCCCGGCCTTCAGAATAAGAAGACTTGTCGTTATTGTGGGCGCAATTTCACCCGTCCATCACACACAATCCAACATGAGAGAATACATACTGGAGAGAAACCGTGGACCTGTGAGAATTGTGGGAAATGCTTCAACAGGAAACACTCTCTGAAGATTCACGCTCACAGCTGTAAAAGTTGAAGAAGTAAGATTAAATATGAGTTGCATCACAAGACAATCTGTATTTTGGGATTTCAGACTAGGTCTGGCACAAACGGGCCAGTAATGCCGCAGAGAATGGCAAGAAGCTTGAAATTTTGGTTATAGGAAGAAGAAAGACTGTACTTTCGGTGAAATGAAAACAAAGGCTCTGATCAGCTTTGTAGTTACTAAACAGCTGATGAGAGTCTTTGTTTTTGCATATATAAAATTCAGGCTTTCTCCTGATAAAACTCATTTGCATGCTTTGGTAGTATAAGCTGCAACATGAGAAAACAGCTGTAAAATTTCAAAATTTTCTGTTAAAAATGATATTTTTCTCCATTTTTTTTTCACATTTATTAGGACTGCCTCGGCAAGGCGGTTCTAAGGAGTACCCACAATCTATGCACATTAGGACGACCTCGGCTAGGTGGTTCTAACCAGTACCCAAAGTCGTCGTTTTCGGAAAAATTCTAACACACCCTGCCTATAGAAGCCAATGGTAAAGTGCAGATATATTGAGTGATATATTACTGGGCTTATTAGTGTGACGTTACTTTGCGCCGTTTTGACGCCATTTTGATTAAATTATGACGTCAGCTATCCAAAAAGTCACGTTACTTTGCCGTTAGACAGTGTAACGTCATTTCAACGCGTTCAAAATGTAACAAACATATGTAAATATTTGAGGTGCAGTCAAAAGTTGTGCGGGATTACTTCAGTGCAATGGTGGAAAAGTTAAAGGAACTGAAGGTTTAGAATGATTTTATTCCGTTTATTGTGTGTTATAATCGAAATAGATCAGCTCTAGTGCGTGAATTGTTAAATAATATATCACTGTTTGTCGGTCAGTTGTAAGCAGATAAATCACTCACGCTGCGCGCTCGTGATTTGCTCTGCTTTACAACTGACCTCCAAACAGTGATATATTACTCAACAATTCACTGCTAGAGCTGATCTATTTCTTAAACAAAACAAGAAAAATATGTTTACCCAAGTACACCACAGTTTTACTACATAAAAGTGGGGTGTAAGGGGGTACACATGTCATGAACATGTTATCCTAATGTAGGTAGCAAATAAAAATATTTATGAGCAAGTGATGTCATATTTGCCTAACCCTTTCTTACTTAAACATTTTTTCTTACTTAATAACCTAGATTTGTATAAGCATGGGTTGTTACTGGGTTAATGCTTATTCAAGACAGATTTTGCCGAATTGCTACATGCACCATCTTCATATCACCATGTATGCCTATGATTCAACCAAATTTCTTACAGTACAGATTGATCCACATGACAAAATGTTGTGAGGTCATCGGACGCCTGATCAATTGAGTAACAACCTACAGCGACATTGCTACATGTATCTGTAGGCTGTTGTCAAACCAATAAGGAGGGAGCGCGGTGGCGTAGTGGTAGAGCGTCGGACTCCGAATCTTGAGGTCCTGGGTTCGAACCCCACAAGCGTCACCGTGTTGTGTCCTTGAGCAAGGCACATCTACTCCCTACAGTACTGGTTAAACCCAGGAAGCGTTGGCTCCGTCCCGACATGACTGAAAAATTGTTGACTGGGACGTTAAGCCTCAACACAAACAAACAAACAAAAAACCAATAAGGCTTTGTTGTACTGTAATTAATTGCCCAATCGATCAAGCTTGAGCTGCTTCCCAGTGCTATTCCCTTTTTTGTCATGTGTTGTGTAATGTAGCATCAGTCTATGCCGTTAGAATTTTTATTTTAATTCAGTTTTACGTTTCTTTCAAGATTATTTCAGCTCATGTCATGAGGTGGGCGAAAACAGGAGAACCCCGAGAAAAAACATCTGGCACACCCACAATCAGAACTTGGCTTGTCACACATGGCCAGTGTGAGGCTCGAACCCACACCAGACACAGCAGTGGTTGTGTAATGTAGCATCAATCTATGCAGATAGAAATTTAAATGCATCAAAGGTATACAAGATGCGTATGACCTTCTCCTTTGATTTGCACATAAAACTTGGAATCCTTCATTCATTCATTTCAGCTTGTAGCGGTGCAGTGCAGCTAGTATGATAATAAGTCAGAATGTTAGTGAAAGAGGGACAGTTTCTCAAGATTTGAAGATGAGTGTTTTGGGCTGAAAATGTATAAATGGGGTCTCTGATCAGGTCTGACACTAACGTGTTGCCATAGTCATAGAATTTAAGATTTTATGAGGAGGAAAGATGAATGACCTATGTACTTAGAGAAAGCAAACTGAATGGTCAGCTGTATAGATTGAAAGAGGAAAAAGTTATTTTGGCTTGCCTTGTATTTCCAAGTTTCCTGTAATAAATCTTGAGAACCACTGATTTCTTTACTTCTTTCATGGCAGTTTCAATCAAAGCTTGGGTAGTGTGGTGACCTAGTGGTCAGTGAGTAAGGCTCTGGATCAAGATGTTAGAGGTTTGAAACTTAGTGGTGCTGGGCCCATCACGAAAACATGTCCGTGTAATGAATACCCCCTTATACGCCACTATTGTATAGCAAAACTGGGGTATGCAGGGGTATACCTATTTTTCTTATTTTTGCTCCAAAACATAGATTGTGGGTACTCGTTAGAACCGCCTCGCCGAGGCGGTTCTAACGTGTACCCACAATCTATGTTTTGACCAAAAAAAAAAAAAGAAGAAAAATATCAAAATTTTTCAGCTGAAAATTTTTAATTTTTAAAGCTCAAAAAATCTCAGTTTATTGCATCGGCAAGTTTTCGTAATGCATGTGCAAGACACATTAACTTTCCATTGTACCCATAAAGTGTTGGTGCTATCACAACATAAATAAAACATTGTTGCCAGTTGTTCAAAGCTTTGTTAGTTTAACGTCATTGTTAAGACCTCAACTCGTTAAGTAAATGCTGACTATATAAGCAAATACAGTGTTAATTTTTGTTGATAAAATGTGAGAATCCTTTGCATTGATAATTTTTGTTGAAAAAAAATGTGAGAATCCTTTGCAATGCAAAGGATTCTTACATTTTATCAAAAAAAAAATAACAGTGTATTTGTAATATTGCCATTTGAAATTTTAACGAATCGTTAACTAACGACGTCATAACTTTTGAACAACTTTACTTCCTTCAATAATTTTAATAACACCTAAAATAATTTAAGTCAATAAGTGAGTACTTTGTGATAAATGACATACAGTTCTGCTAATTTTTTCATGAAGACTTGTACATATTAGATGTTTTGTGCCAACGTTTTTATAATTAATGCACACAATTGATTATAATGGAGGAGTTTACTGTTAAAATTATTCTGTAGTTATTACATACTAGATGTACCAGTTACCAGCATGAGCTAAGTCAGTGAAATCTTTGCAATGAAATTGACTGTGGTTGGAGGACTAAGGGTAAATCATGACCCTAATAAATGTCTCCCTAGAATATCTGACAAGATATGATACAAACTGTTTGTAAGCCACAATAGACAGCTACATACTAGTGGCAAGAAGGAGAATCAAAGTGCAGTACTGCTGTTAGGTGCATTAGAAGCACATTCATCATGATCACTGCTTATGGTGTTCAGCATCAGGAAAACAAGTCCGTGAAATGTATACCTCCTTATACCCCACTTTTATATAGAAAAAATGGGTTTGCAGGTGTAGACTATTTTTAGCTCACCTGAGCCGTTAGGCTCACAAGGTGAGCTTATAGGATGGCCATGATCCGGCGTCCGTCCGTCGTCCGTCCGTCGTCCGTCCGGTCACAATTTCAAAGATCTTCTCCTCTGAAACCGCTTGGCCAATCAAAGCCAAATTTTATATGAAGCATCAATAGGAAGGGGGAACCAATGTGTATATAAGAAATTCAGGTCACGTGACCAAGATGGCTGCCATGCCCATATATGGTAAAAACCCTTCAAAAATCTTCTTCTCCAGAACCGGTGGACCAATTTCAACAAAATTTGGCATGAAGCATTAATGGCTCAAGCACTACAATTTGTATATAAATCATGACCCTGTGATGACCTTGACCTATTTTACGGCAAGGTCAACATAGGTCGCCAATGCATTTGAATGGGGAAAACTTTTAAAATGTCATTTAAAGTGAAAGTCTTGCACGAAATGGGCATTAGGACTGAATATTAATGATTCTGAAAAAAATTGGACTCCAGGGGCTCATGTTCCCCCATTCCGGGGCAATATACATGTATATCTCCATAATATTCAAACGTCTTCTCCTCTGAAACCACTTGGTCAGTCAAAGCCAAATTTTATGTGAAGCATCAATAGGAAGGGGGAACCAATATGTATATAAAAAATCCAGGTCACATGACCAAGATGGCCACCATGCCCATATATGGTAAAAACCCTTCAAAAATCTTCTTCTCCAGAGCCGGTTGACCGATTTCAACGAAACTTGGCATGAAGCATTGATGGCTCAAGCACTACAATGTATGTATAAATCATGACCCTGTGATGACCTCGACTTATTTTACGGCAAGGTCAACATAGGTCACCAATGCATTTGAATGGGGAAAACTTTTAAAATGTATTTTAAAGTGAAAGTCTCGCAGGAAATGGGCAGTAGGACTGACTATTAATGATTCTGACAAAAAATTGACCCCAGAGGCTCATATGCCTCCACCCCCGGGCAATATACATGTATATCTCCATAATATTCAAACATCTTCTCCTCTGAAACCACTTGGCCAATCAAGGCCAAATTTTATGTGAAGCATCTATAGGATGGGGTAACCAATGTATATATAAATAATCCAGGTCACATGACCAAGATGGCCACCGTGCCCATATATGGTAAAAATCTTACAAAAATCTTCTTCTCCAGAACCGGTGGACCGATTTCAATGAAACTTGGCTTGAAGCATGGATGGCTCAAGTACTACAATGCTTATTTAAATCATGGCCCTGTGATGATCTTCACCCAGTTTATGGCAAGGTCAACATGGGTTGCCATTGCATTTGAATGAGAATAACTGTTAAAATGTCATTTGAAGGAAAAAGGCAGCAGGAAATTGGCAAAATATTGGACAAAATATTGATTATTCTGAAAAAAGAAAATGGCCCAAGGGCTTCATCTTCCCCTGCACTGGGGTTAAATACCATAATATTCAAACATGTTTATTGATATATGCAGCAGATCTCAGGTGAGCGTTTACAGGACCATTGGTCCTCTGGTTCTTATTTTTGATCCAAAACATAGATTGTGGGTACCCATTAGAATGGCCTTGCTGAGGCGGTTCTAAGGTGTACCCACAATTTATGTTTTGAGTAAAAATATTAAAATTATCAAAATTTTTCCATGAAATTTTCAGTTTTTATGGCTGAAAAATCTCTATATTGTATGGGTGTATTTTCATAATGAGAGATCTGATTCACAGTTCTGCCACAAACTGGTTAACTACTTAGATTAAACCACCTATGGTTATTTGCTAATGGTAACCAGAATGCTCTGTAGGTTTTTTAAAATTCGAGGAAAAATGTAGCATCTTTTTATTGGGACTTTATGAAATCGAGTCAAATTGAAAAATACTCCAGTTTTGTTGTAAGAATAATTGAGCATGCTGCTATAAGGAAAGTTGTTTAATGTGGAAAGAAAGTGATACAAACTCAACATACCCCTTGATGAAAGGCTCTTTTCTTGAACATCACCATATGAGTCCTGTATCTGTATAGAGGACAACAACTGAGCCTCGAAGCGAGAAAACCTGTCTTCGGGGTTTCGACCAGGTCTGAAACAAACGAACCTGTGCAGTCACAGAAGCAGGCTATAAGCTTGAAATTTCGGATTTAGGAAGCAGAGAAAGTGTACTATCCGTGTAGCGAAAACAAAGGCACTGATCAGCTTTGCAATACTGCGAAGCCGATCTGCGCCTTTGTTTTCGCATAGGCGAAAAATACGGTTTTCTCACGACGCGGCTCAACTCATAATGGTGTATTTGGAGAGTGGAACTGATTTTGGATTCAAGCATTCCATTTGCTCATTTCTGTCCATATTGATCTAATGAACACTTCATTGATTGCTAAGTAAACTAGAAAGATTTATTTTACATTTTCAATATCAATATTTGTGATGTGTATCACTTTTTGGAATTATTGCATGATACAAAAATGTACAAAAAAGAAAAAATAATGCCTACATATTATCTGGAATCACACTAATTGGCAGTAAATGTTAGGTTGTTACAAGAAATTTTGGGAAGGCCACCATCATATTCATATCTACATGTATTATTTTCTTGTTTCAGGTCTACTGGAAGCCAGCATGTTGACACTGTTCGGTGAAACTACTGGCACGTCTACAATGCAACACATTCCTCTGAACATTTTCAAACAGCCTGGACCAGTACAAAAAGGTCATACACCAGCCACGTCTTCCAGCTTCCTCCAACAAACTCAGTATCAATCAACAAAGGAATCGGCTACAAATCTGGACAAGGATACAACAAAGCAAATCTTAAAATGTGATGAATGTGGAAAGTTTTTCCCGGCCCCATGGGCGTTGAAACGGCATATGACAAAACATACGGGGCAGAAAGATTGGTTATGTCAAATATGTGAGAAACATTTCACACGGAAAGAAAATTTGAAAATGCATATGGCCAGATATCACACTTAAGTTGAGCTATGTCATGAGAAAACTAGATTTGTCCATATACGAAAACAAAGCCGCAGATCAGCTGTGCAGTAATTGCCCAGCCGATCAGCATCTTTTTGTTTTTGCTACTCAGATAGGACAATCCCTTCAAAATTTCAAGCTTCTACCTTTCTTCTGTGGTTGTGTAGGCCTGTTTGTATTGGTCCTGGTAAGAAATCCTGAAGACCAGTTTTCTCGCTTGCAGCTCGGATAGGCACAGTCAGATAAATATTGTGATGGCTTGCCAGTTTATAAATGCAAATTAAGCTGCATGAAGTTTTAGCAGTATTTTATTGATTACATTAATACCAGTGTCAGACAATTTTAGTGACTATATTATTTAAAATCTTAACAGAATGATACCCATGTATTAATCAGGGATTTTGTTTTTTCACATGATTTAAACAGGACTGGTATATTGGTTCATAACTATGAATATTTGCTTATGTTATAAAATCATCATGATTAAGTATAATTTTTTTTCTTCCATTTAAACTAGTTAAAATACACCTACAAAGTTAAAGCTTTGGCAAAGCTGGTGTAAAATACAGGATTTCAGCCTCACAGGTTGCACATATGTGTTTCAGAAAAGTCCTGGGTGTGGGCTTATTCTACTAAGGCTACTTTTTAATGAGGATTAAAAGAATCTATGATGGGGTTGAGGCCGAGACAAGGAAATCTCAGGCAAGTTTTTAGATTATTCAAGTCTCATCCAAGGCTCTGCCAAGGATGAGACTCGAATAATCTGAAAACGAGCCTGAGATTTCCTTTAAAGGCCTCAGCACCATCATTGATTATTTTTCTCACCCATCGCTTTAAACCATTTTAACTCTGAATAAGCTTCAGGCAAGTTTTCAGATTATTTAAGTCTCATCCGAGGCTCTGCCGAGGATGAGACTCAAATAATCTGAAAACGAGCCTGAGATTTCCTTTTAAGGTGATTATTTTTCTCACCCATCGCTTTAAACCGTTTTAACTCTGAATAGGCTTCAGGCAAGTTTTCAGATTATTCAAGTCTCATCCGAGGCTCTGCCGAGGATGAGACTCGAATAATCTGAAAACGAGCCTGAGATTTCCTTTTAAGACCTCAGCACCATCATTGATTATTTTTCTCACTCATCGCTTTAAACCATTTTAACTCTGAATAGGCTTCATGAGGTGTTCAGGCAGCCATTTTGTTCTTACATGAAACAATATGCAAATTAACCAGTGAAAAAAATAATTTTGTATATGCACTCACCTTACAAAAATATTCCATCAGCATTTTGTTTTGTGCACAAAATTCTCAGCAAAATTAAATTTTTAGAATTTTATCAAAGCAGCAGACTACAGTTGCTCCTGTAAGCTTCCTGAAATTAACACATGCATACTGACAGTTGACACTTAGCTTATCACTTCCTTATATGGAAGTACACATAAAGCTGTACATTTCTATTGGCTAACTACAGAAATGATTGGCATTTTGAGACAGCTAAGATTTACTAGTACTGAGACAGAAATATCTCTGACAGGCACACAAAGGGATATGCTTGTCTGATGGGTGAGAAAATACAGTACTGTGTAACATTGGTGTGTAATACTCACGTGCTAGTGGAGCAGTGTGCGCTTATGTACAGGTTTTTAACTCACCAGAGCCAAAGGCTCAAAAGGTGAACTTATAGGATGGTATTTAAGCTGGCGACCGTCCCCCTATCATATTTATACATTATCATCTACTTGTTTCAGATGTACTGGACGCCAGCATATCACATCTCTTCAGTGAAACTACTGGTATCTCTACTACAAAACAACACATTCCTATGAACACTTTTAAACAACCTGAGCCTGTACAAAAAGGTCACAAGCCAGATACATCACCCAGCATTCTCCAACTAGGCAGCAGTCCAATGACAAAAGAAGGAACTGCAATTCCAGAGCCAGACACAATAAAACAAATCTTAAAATGTACAGAATGCGAAATGTTTTTCCTAGCCCCATGGGCACTAAAGCGTCATATGACAAAGCATACAGGACAGAAAGACTGGTTATGTCACATGTGCAAGAAACAATTTACACGGAAAGAAAATTTGAAATTGCATATTGCAAGATATCACCCTTAAAATAGTAATACATGTAATAAGACAAATGAGCCTTGACATGAGTAAATCAGTCTTCAGGGTATCCTACCAGGTTTGAATCAAACTGCTTTGTACAGTCACTTAAAATAATAAGAAGCTTGAAATAAACAAACTGCTCTGTACAGTCACTGAAAATAGTAAGAATCTTGAAGTTTCAGATTTAAAAAGAATGGGAATTGTACTAACTATATATAGATCTACAGCAAAAAGCAAAGGAGCTGATCACCTGTGCAGTTACTGCACAGCTGATCTGTGTCTTTGTTTTTGCATAGTCAAAACACCTGTTTTCTCATAACATAGCTCAACTCATGCTGACTTGCTAGTGTATATATGCAATATAATCTGCATGAAAATTCAGCACTGTTTTATTTATTATACCCGTGTCAGGCAATTTTAGTGACCAGAACTTTTTATTTTAAATCTTAACAAAAATGAAACCTATGTTTTTATCAGTGATTTTGTTCATCACACGATTTAAACCCTGATAGCTACATGTTGTAAACCAGACGGGTGAAGCATTGCTATAAAAATTTGCTTGTGTAATGAAAAAAATAAAATTGTTTATTTAAACTAATGCACTAGCATTTTTTTTTCTAATGCTTTTAAAAGCATGCAATAACATCTATATCTGTCAAATATGATTTTTCATTCACTACTAAAATGTGTTTATAGATCATGACTCTGCGATAACCTTGACAGAACTTAGGGAAAGGTCAACTTAGGTCACGTACAGGAAAACATGTCCGTGCAATATATACCCCCTTAAACCCCACTTTTATACCGTAAAACTGGAGTTTGCAGGGGTATACCTATTTTTCTTATTTTTGCTCCAAAACATAGAATGTGGGTACTCGTTAGAATCGCCTCGGCGAGGCGGTTCTAACGTGTACCCACAATGTATGTTTCGAGCAAAAATAAGAAAAATATCAAAATTTTTCTGGTGAAATTTTTCAATTGTTACAACTAAAAATAATCTCTGTTTATTGCATGGGCATATTTCGTTATGATGCAGAAAACTGTTAAAATGTCATTTGAAAAGAAAAAGTTCCAGGAATATTTATGATTCTTAAAAAATGAATCCAGGGGCTCATCTGTCCCAGCACTGGGGCTATATACTAGGGATGGCAACGAATGCCAAAATCGGGATTCAAATATTCGTATAGGATAGTCGAATACATGTTTATTCGAATATTCAGATAATATACTGTATATCCTTTAAGTCCAATTCACATGCGCCAAAAATACACACATGTAAATATACTCCGGTGTGCAAATTTTACTCGGGGTAAGCAAATGGCGCATACGAACCCAAATACACACCGGAGTATATTTACATATGGGTAAATTTACTCCTGGGTCTGACCAGATGCAAATTTTATTTTTACAAATACACGTGTAAATTTACTATTTTGTACCATGGGAATGCAAAGTAAAATTTACCCATTAGTATTTTTATTTCAAGTCAATATTCTGCTTGTAGATAACAAATTTTCACATTTTTGTTCATAACTGATTATGTTACAGTTGCTGAAACTGTGGACATTGTTGCTAAATAAGAGTTTATTGCCATTCGTAACATTTTAGATCATATGGAGTGAGAACAGCCACACTATTTCTTCATCATTCTTGGTGAGGATTCTTGGGGCATTTTAACAGTAATTCCTTGTGAAAGGATGATAGAAGGGAACTGTATAACTGCTAAGGTTGACAATTAGATGAGCCTCTTCTGCTGCCAAAGTCTACAATAACACCTTGAAGCAGCCTCTTCTTGTTTTGCAAATACAGAAAACTAAATGAACAGGTTTTAATCCAGAAATGTGTTGTAATGGCGGGTTAGAAAATTTTGTGCAATACATCAAATGAACTAGAGCTGCAATGGTAGAATATTGATGTACCCATATGAACATGAACTTGTTATGAACTTACCATAAACTTAACATATCTGAGTGACGAGAGAACTATACACACTCAAGTTTAAGGCGATAAGGACATTATAGACATTACCCGTCGAGTTGGAATTCGTCTGTTACGCAAATTCGGCACATTGTAAATACGTTCTTACTTATTCCAAATACATCTTGCTAAACATCTACGATGTCGTCGAAAGGTAGAAAAGGTCGTGGTGGTAAAGCTGGTGCTAGTACCCCATCAACTAAGAGACAGAGAACCCCTAGTGATGAGATTGAGAGTGAGGAAATTGAAGTAGACCCTGACCTGTTCATGGACACACTCCTTGCTTGCCTCACCAAAAAACCGTCGTTACTTGACAAATTTCTGGATAACCTGCTAGAAGCTCCTGCGATTCAAGACAAAATTACTGAAAAGGTTTTAGGAAGCCTAGACTCAAACACAATGAAGGACACAAATGTCGATTCTGAATCCCTCTCTGAACCTGGGTCGAAAACCGAAAAGCCTGGAGTAGCTAAGAGTTTAATCGGTTGTCTCCAAGAACTTACAAATGTAGTTCAGGAACTGAAAGCCGAACTGAAATCATCTAACCAAAAGTGTGATGATCTTGAACAATATTCAAGAAGAAACAACATTATCATCTCCGGTGTTCCTGAAGATGCTGAACTATCCACAGAAGACCAAGCTATTGAAGTGCTAAATGACTACTTAACACCTAAAATTTATTATGGTGAAGTAGACAGGTGTCACAGAATTTACCGCAACACGAAGAATCCTGCTGACAAAAGGCCATCAGATATTATTGTCAAATTTGTCTCCTACAGGACCAAAGCGCGTATCCTCACAAAAGATCCAATGGAGAAGCTGCGCGCTGATAATGATACCAAACCTGAAAAGGACAGAATTTACATTCGTGAGGATCTAACAAAGAAACGTAGTGGTGTTCTGTTTAAAACCAGGCAACTGAAAAAGGCAGGCCTGGTGAAAGATGCCTTTACGCGTGATGGAACAATCATTGTTCGAATGGTGGCAAAAAAACCTGCCCAAAAAGATATAACTGTTCGCCTAACTAGTGAAGATGACTTGAAATCATTCTGTAAGAAATTCAAACTAGAAGTTGATGAAGATTGTGTACCACTCTCTAAATCAGTAACAAAAACTTCTGTAGTGGGCCCTGCAGTTGCCTCCACCTCAAAGGCTGGTATGCCTCCTATGGCCATCCATAAATCACAGTCTCTGGTATCTGGTTCTCTTAACACAACGTTAAACGCAGAGGCAACATCGTTCACACCCATGAAGTCTAGCAATGCTAAAGAACATTCTGACTCTAACAATGACAGTGATAAGATGAATGTGAATGCTTAAAGCCAAACTTTCAGTCCAATTGACATTCTTTAAGATACTTTTGTGAAGTAAAAGCAGTAAAAGAACTCCCTGTTAACATTATCAAGTCCATGATTATATATCATAAAACTAGCTTTGTATCAAGTGGTCTCATTCCAAATGACATTCTTATTGCCTTTTATGCCAATATCAAGCATGTATTCACCTTGAAAGTACAGGTACTTAGTACATGTACCTAATTAGCATAAATATAGTATGCACACAATCCAATCTGTAAAATGTGTGCCTAATTCTCTGGTATGGAAACCCGCTGACAAGTGCCAAGTATCCCTTACCCTCTACCGACCCTTAAAACTTCCAGTCAAAATTTATTATATTAAATGATTCAAGAAAGTCTGATGACTGGTGTTTTTTGACCATTATATTGTACCTACTATATCTTAGCATAACATGATTTGTTGCGCATGTGTAAGGCTCTTTTTGTGCTCAGACAAGTTATGTAGAGAAAATACAATGTATGATTAGCCAGTACTATACAAGTATGCATTTTGTGGATAATGATACAGTAAATTGAAGTTTACTACATGTACACCGTAAGTCATTGCTTTATATAAATCAAGAAGTTGTAAACTTTTCTATGAGCATAAAAAATAGAGCACAGGCAGGCTGAGTTGAGAGGATAAGTTATCTTCTAAATGAATTCGAACAAAAAATTTATGCTCGGTATTTTGAATTCAGGAAATACTGTAAATTGATGCCTTATTTAGATTATTTTTATCTCTGAGCATAAAAAGTGAGCACAGACAGGCTGAATTGAGAGGATGGGTTATCTCCCTAAAACAATTTGCATAAAAACTTTGTGCTGAGCCATTTTGGATTTTGAATTTATAAAGTACTGTAAATTGATGTCTTATTTCGAGCTGTTATCTTATTTTTTATTGTCTATAAGCATGAAAAATAGAGCACAGACAGTATGAGTTAAGAGGATAAGTTATCTCATAAAACAGTTAGCAAAAAATTTGTGCTCAGTCATTTTTATTTCAGAAAGCACTGTAAATTCATGCCTTATCTAGAGTTGTTAATTTTTTTTTCTATTCTGTTTTATCAATGAGCATGAAAAATTGAGCACAGACAGGCTGAGGTGAGAGAATATGGCTAACCTTAGCAATTTTCCATGTGAGCACTTCCTACTTTCATATGGCACTTTTCATTTACGCATACATAACAATTTTGAATACTTTTATTTAGAAAAGCATATTAAAACTTTGGTAGCATCTTAACAGTAATAAGCATGAAATATCTTTTGCTCTAACATGGAGATTTGTGAAGGCTTGATTTAATAACATATGAAATATTTAGATTTCTACTTAAATCACAGTATTGTATAGTTTATGTCTACCATATTGTTAAGACCTTTTAATTTTGAGCATGAAAAGCTCTTCGGGAATCATCATGTAAAGATGTCTATAAAATGTGTACCCCCTTGTACCTAATTTTTATACAGTAAAACTGGGGTTTAAAAGGGTATGCTTTTTTTTTCTTAATTTCTGCTCTGGATGGAGAATGTCTACTAGAAAATTGTTAACATTTTACAAATGTGAGCATGAAAATTTTTGTACTCATACAATTTTAAGTGAGAATTAATTGTAATTTCTTCAACTCTATAGTATGCAATTCGTGGTTTTAAGCTGCAATATGGTCAATACCATTAATCTACTTGATTCGAGTTTGACCAAGCTAAGGAATCAGCCTCTTAGACTTGTTCTATATGCATGTATGTACTGCCTAATCAGTAGACCTCCACATTATATGTTATATACTGCTTCTTCCAACAACATATATTGCGGAAGTCATCTGATGAGGCTAGCCACCTGGTAGTGCTAAAGCTTGCTGACCAAAATACCAAAGTAACAAGAATAGCTGAACTCTCTTTTTATTATTTGAAATGAATATGCATGCTAACTGAAACATTTATGTCAGCTTGAGTAAAGCTCAAAATGCAGGCAGTCTTGTAGCTATTTTCTTCTGGTCTTTTCTGCATATTTATATTTAGAATGTAATCCATCCATATGAATTCTACCTTTATGAGTAAACCACTGCATAGAAATCTGTTGTAATAGCACTCTCCTAAATCTCATTCATATTTCTTAGAATTGAATGCACATATATTTAAAACACAATTCCATTAATTACACACTAGACTTTGTACTGTGCTAGTATCCAATAAGTGAACACAGTAGTCAGTGGCAGTAAAGCATTATATTCCAGCTTTCGTGAATGAATCCTTAGCACAATTTTTTATATCCAGCTTAGAACAATTTATTATATCTAGTTGTATGCTATGTAGACTGTCTCATTTTTTCTGTAGCTCATAGTCTGAATAGTCTATATCCCTGATCAGCTTTCATCTGAAAATACAAAGAAATGTTACTTTATTCATCAAACTGGTATGCATTTACATGCGTCAATAACATTAGTATCACTCCTTTCCGCTATAAAATGCTATGTTGCTGGGTTGTATGGTAATTAAATGCTAATGTATATACGTACTAGTAAAAAATGATGTATATGCATCTTGTATTATTGGCATTGTTATTAATCATTGTCATTAACAGTCATAACATTTTGATAAGTGCATTTAAGAAATTCAATTTTCTACCCTTATAAAGACTCCTATTGATGTATTGATCAATTATCAATGTCATTATGAAAAAAGGTGGAAATTATTTTCACCCACATCCTTTTTTTATCTACTTTTTTGTGATTTTTGCCTGGTTGTTTGTTACTTATACTGTTGTGCCGCTGCTTGGGGTTCTGGATGTGTCCTGTCTGGTCTGGGGTGCAGGTAAATACAATATTCAGTTGCATGCATATACATATGTCTTGGGAGCCACCGATTATTCTCTCAAAACTCATACCCAATTGATGTATTATAGTTACGACACAGGATAGGAAAATTGAGGGTGATCGAGTGGTTCTCAGAATGTGTAAAAAGCGAACTGGGGCAAACAATACACATGTACCAAGTTCTGGACAAACTCAAAGAGCACAACCAATTAACACACCGAATGACCTAAAATGCATAAAAATAGCCCACCTTAATATAAATGGATTGAGAAATAAAGTAGATTTAATAAATGCTGAACTGTCTGATTATGATATCATTTGTGTATCAGAAACAAAACTAAATGACATTGTTGATACAAAAAAACTGGAAATAGAGGGATTCCATCAACCTATTCGTAGAGACAGACAATTTAATAATGGAGGGGGACTATTAGTTTATATAAAAAATAATATTTGTTACCAAAGGCGCCATGATATTGAATATGAGTATATAGAAAATATTTGGATCCAAATTAACTCACTTAAGAACAAATTCCTGTTAGGAGTTTTCTACAGACCTCCAGGCACTACTGTTGATTATTGGGACTCTTTTGAAACCTGCCTTGAAAAAGCAACAGACCAAAACTCTGATATCATAGTTATGGGAGATTTTAATCATGACATGAATATTATTAGTAATGAAAATAAACTGAATAGGATACTACATAGATTTAATATTGAGAATATGATAACTGAACCTACTAGGATAATGGATAAATCACAAACATGCCTTGATCTAATCTTAACTAATCACTCATCTATCATTATGAACACAGAAGTTTTACCACCTTTCTGTAGTGACCATTGTACTGTTACCACTGAAGTTGCATTTAAGACATACACAGAGCATGCATATAAAACTAAATTCTGGAAATATGAACAAGCTGACAAACAAGCAATTCATAACAAATTAAACTCTGTTGACTGGTCATTTATAAATAATATGGACAACATTGATGTTATAAATGATCAATTTCACACTATATTACTTGATACAGCTGAGCAATGTATCCCATGTATCAATTATACCAAGCGCCCTGGAGATAAACCTTGGATGAACTGTAATATAAGGAAACAAATAAGACAAAGAAATAGACTGTACAACAAAGCAAAACAGACCAAATCAACAACCCATTTAGATAATTACAAACATAAAAGAAATGAAGTAGTAAATTTAATTACAGAAGCAAAAACACAATACATACAAAAACTCCAAGAGAATCTAGCTGACCCTAAAACTCCAATCAAACAGTGGTACAAGATAGCAAATGAAATATCAAGTTTGAAAAATAAAACAAATCCTCCCCCACCCCTGAAAAATAATCAGTCATTCGATATACACCCCATAGATAAAGCAAACACTTTAAACAAGCATTTTGCAAATATATCCAAAATAGAAAACCCACCCCCATTACCAGAAGAAATACGGCCTAACTTTTCCCTGGACAATATTACTATTACTGAACAGGATGTCAAAGACCAGTTACATGCTTTAAATACATCAAAACCAAGTGGACCAGATGAAATAGCTCCTAAACTTTTAAAAACACTTGGAACTGAATTACTTAAACCACTTACACTTCTTTTCAATAAATCAATTTCACTTGGACAAGTACCTTCCCAATGGAAAATGGCCAATATATCAGCAATTTTTAAGGGCAAGGGAGATAATCAAGACCCAAGTAACTATCGGCCTATATCCATAACAAGCTGCATAGGTAAAATGCTAGAAAAAATCATTTTTAAATATTTATACAATTACCTTGACTCTTTCCAAATTCTAACAAAGTTCCAAAGTGGATTCCGCCCCAAGGACTCGACTGTAAACCAACTTCTGGAAATTTATCACACTATAATTGAAAACCTAGATAAAAAGAAAGAAATAAAATTCTTATTCTGCGACATTAGTAAGGCCTTCGACAAGGTATGGCATGATGGTCTACTGTACAAACTAAAAAAATATGGTATAGATGGTAATTTATTTACGTGGTTTGAAAGTTACCTATCAAATCGGAAACAACGTGTCATTAATGAAGGTCATAAATCTACTTGGGAAGACACTCAAGCTGGAGTCCCACAAGGCTCAGTTCTTGGTCCTTATCTTTTTTTGTTATATGTTAATGATATAGTGGAAAATGTCAAATGTAATATTCGTTTATTCGCCGACGACACGTCTCTATTCACTGTTATTGAAAATGCAGACTCTATAACACTTTTAGATGAAGACTTATACAATATAGCTAAGTGGTCTGACCAATGGTGTATAATACTTAATCCTTCGAAAACTAAATCTATGACATTTACACGATTAGATAACCAGTGGCCCAATGTTAAATTTAACACAACTGAAATTCCAGATGAACCCCATCATACACACCTTGGACTAACTTTATCTTCTGACGCAACTTGGAAAGAACATATTAATCGCATATATGAAAAAGCTTCTTACAGGTTAAACATACTAAGGATGTTAAAATATGATATGGACAGAAAATCTCTATCTCGTTTCTTTACCTCTTACATTAGACCCATATTAGAATATGGAAACATCATCTGGGACAACTGTTCAGATCAGGAATCCAAACTTCTTGAATCCATCCAATTGGATGCAGCCAGAATCATAACAGGTCTGCGTCGAGGAACATCACACACAGTTTTATACAATGAGCTAGGATGGGTATCACTTTCTGAAAGAAGAAAAAATTCTAGACTGATTCATTTCTATAAGATATTAAATTATGAAACCCCAAATTACATTAATAAAATAGTTGATGATTACAACAGTCATGTAACACCATATACATTAAGAAACCATAATTTACGATACCCTGTACCCCGAACATCATCTTTCAAAGAATCTTTTTTTCCTTCTACTATAGATTTATGGAATACACTTGATCAAAATCTAGCAAATTGTACGTCACTATTTTCATTCAAACAAGAACTTAAAAATAGGATTACTGTGCCACCAAAGCACTATTGTTATGGCGAAAGGAAGGCAAATATACTTTTATGTCAACTTAGAAACTCTAAAAGTCAACTCAATCAGCATCTATTTGACGATAAACTGAGTGACACAAAAAACTGCGCAACATGTAACTGCCCAGAAACAACTGACCATTTCTTATTTCACTGCCCAAGATTCCTAAATGAACGAGTGAGCTTAATGAACTCTCTTCAATCTATCCCTGAGCTGTACAGCAAAATCTCAATATGTGCAGATGACATGCTTAAAGGTAATGCAGATTTATCATATGAAGAAAATTGCTTGCTGTTTAGTTATGTAATAAAGTTTATCATCCAAACTAATAGGCTCTAAAATATGCAATAAAATTTACCAAAAGCACAACGGACAACAAATGGAAAAATATAAATTAAAATAATAAGAAGAATCAAATAAAAATTGAATGTATAGCTGAATCTTTACCCTGGCTGATCAATGGTAGCGCAGGTCTATGGTCTGATACAAAATGGTTAAATCTGATTTACATATCAATAAAATATAACAATTTATAGTTGCAAACCAATGTAGAAATAAACATTACCATCCTTCTGGCCTTTTTGTACATCCTGGTGGACCTGTTCGGCTCTTGGTCTGTGAGTGGTTGGAATCATGCAACGTTAAAGATCCTGAATTGCTGAAAAGTTTCATAAAAATTGTTATAAACAAAAAAAAGCAACTCGCGGAGCATATTTATTTCAAACTAATTATCATACATGTTGAAATGAACATTGGAAACTCCCCTACATCACAAATTTGAGATAATGCCCTGGTACTGACTATACTATTATTTACCTACCCGTGATAGAAAAGGCATAACCTTATTATGTACTATTCATCGTTAAATTAGCTGTATAAAGTACTGTACAATAAAAACCAAATAAAGTACCTACCCATTTCAGATTCACAGTATTCCAGTGAAAACCCCACAAACAGGCAGCCACATAAGACACACAATTTATGAATTCAGCCTAAATATCTGAAAAAGAGAGTTTAACAAAAGATTAAATTTTATAAAATATAAAGAATTGACGGTTTACTACTTCAATAGGCCTATTAATCATTAAGACAAAGGATGTATAAAACTATAAAAATGTACCGCTGTCTCAAGTTTTCTCCTGACACAACCATGCACACATACAGTGACACACATTGTCATTGCCGCATAATAAAATCAATACACGTTATCGCTGTCAGATAGTAAATTACATAACAAAGTGATGTCTAGACATTTACTGTTGACTAAAACCACTCAAAGACATACTTACCGTAACCAGATAACTGTTAACACTGTAAATTCCTCAGTATTTGGGTCAGTTTTCAGGTTTTATTCATTTCCAAAGGTCAATTTTTTAGTAAACACGCTTCTCATGACATCCGGTCCAGAAAAGATTATGACGTCAATTTTGGCGAGTTCGATTAACAAACCGAGTTAACATAACTACCACTGTACTGAAGAAATACCTTTTGTGAAGACATGGTACTGTTGGCCTCATTTCTCTCTCTTCTTTTTCTATCACTTTGCCTAGCGCCTACGGAGTGGATGGGAGATGTCTTGGGGGGCCCCAGTAGCGGTGCACGGTATTTTTTACAGGCAGTCATATTGAATTTTTTTCTTCTTTTTCAATTTCATGCAACTAAATCATGTAGATCTATATAAACGGGCCGCCGCATGAGATGGGCAACATGCATAGGCGAAAACAGTGACGCGGATCAGCTGTACAGAGACTGCACAGCTGATCAGCGTCTTTGTTTCCACTACACAGATAGTATGACACCTCTACTTGTTTAAAATTGGAATTTTCCAGCTATTAAGAAAGCCTGCTTCTTTGACTGTACAGGCTGGTTTGTGTCGGACCTGATCAGAAACTCTCATTGATGTCTTTCTCATGCGAAGGCTCATATGCTTTCATATTTTCCACTTGAATATTGATGTTTCATTGCAACACGTACATTATACGGAGAAGGCAATTATAGGCATGCCTACGCCTAATCCGAGTCACATATATATTCTCCAATGTTATGTAAACACTTGTAACTATGTATGTAAATATGTTGACTAAAATTTCGGAATAAATAAATAAATAAATTTACATACAAAAATACTCCTGGTGATAAAACCCATGCAAATGCAATTAAAATTTACTCACAGCTTGATTTGCACACCGGAGTATATTTACACACTGGAGTATATTTACACGCGTGTATTTTTTGTGCATGTAAATTGGACTATAGACACATGTTGGCAACTTGTTGATGGTACTGTGTCAAATTCGTTCATGTGAAGCGTTATTATGTTTTGCATTGTTCATGCTAAATGTAAGAAAATCAATGTCTTTGCGTACAGATGGCTGTTATCCACCATTAAAAGATTACTAGCCACTTTGGTCTTTGAGTCTTCCCTTACACAAATAGCTTCAAAATCATGTTTGCAGGAAAACAATGCAAATATTCGAAGTCTGAAATCATATTCGAATATTGCAATAAAATGTAGATATTTGAACATTCGAATATTCGTTGACATCGTTACTATATACATATATATGACCGTAATAGTCAAACAAAATTATTGGTATATATCCCAGATCTCAGGTGAGCGTTTACAGGACCATTAGTCTTCTGGTTTGTTTTTATTCTCTACTTTCAGATGTAACCAGGCCAACAGTGTAGGGCCTGCAAGAGCTTGGTTAAATGCTACTGATGCAATATGTAGCTGCCTGGGAAATGTTCCTGTACAACTCAGACTGAGATCCAAAGCAACTCAGTATAGCTGTCAACATTTTAATATACATGTAGTAATGTCATCCTTCATTAAATTATGTATTAACCAGTTGGCAAATACGCATTGTCCATTTGTTGAAATACCATTGCTAACATGATCTCTCTTCTTTCAGATTTGGAAAAAGCAACAAATACCCTTGGAAGAGGTCAGATGCTACTTTGGCAACATCAATTGAAAGAATTGGGCATGGACCATCAATTACAAGGCTTTCAGCCGAATATGGACAGATTTCAGTGCAACCTGTGTGGAAAATATTTTAATAAAAACTGGGACTTGCGTAGACACAGCACTGTACATACTGGATTGAAAGAATTTGTTTGTTCCTTTTGTGGGAAAGCTTACACACAGAAGCAGAATTTGAAATTTCACATGGTTAAATATCATAATGGAGAGAACTCATCATAAAATGTCTTTAAAAATATGCTTTATATTGTACATCATCCATAGTGCAGATTATGTTTTCCTTTCGGTCCTTTGAGATCAGCGAGGGTATTCTGAGAAATCAGAAAACTATTATCGGTTTAGAGTCATTTTCTAACCAATGTTTCAATATATTTGATCCCATTTGGATTTTATTAGTCTTTGTATCGACTACCCTGTTGAGGGATGTAAATAACAGTCATAATCTTTGGCTCCATGTTGCCAATCTATAGGGTCACTAAAGAGTCTTAAGTAGCCGAAACCATGGTATGGCCCATCCCCTTTCTCATTAATGTGTTCACTGCTCTTAAAGGATCTCAGTTTTATTTTATTTATTTGATGCAGTGTGCACTAATTACTGGTAACCTGCATCAAGGAAGCCTGCCAGGGAATTGTGTGGATAGGAAATAATGATTGACTTGATATGATTCAGCTGTTGAAAGGAAACATAAAGCTTTAAAGCAGACAAACGAAACCCTTCATGGGTGATTGGAGGGCAACGATGGCCTAGTGGTAAGTGCGCCAGACCCCGGGTTGAGAGGCTAGGGGTTAGAACCACACTGGCCCAGGGCTATGTCATTGATCAGTTAGTGCCTCTGGTGATGGCTCTGTTCCAACATGACTAACATATTGTTGACTTGGATTTTAAAACACAAAACAAACAATCAATTCTTGAGGTTCTGTTAATATCTTATATGTTGATGCCTCTAAAGAGGTACAAGTAAGCAAAGTTCAGAGAAAGGCGCAATTAGATAAAGATTCCCACTCCAAAAACCAAGGCAGGAAAAAATAAAAAACAACTCGATCAACAATCAGGTACTTATACATGTACCATGAAAACATATCGTAAGCTGAATGAGCAGCTATTTTCCTAATAGGTGGCCACTCAGTTACCTCAACTTAACATATGAAAACATAAGGCGCCAACAGCACAAAAATATTAAACTCCAAGACATAAAACAAAAAGAACCACCACAGAAGTATCACCTTGGAACGATCATTAATATAAAATGACAGACGGGCCTTTAAACATGGTTTACTATAATTGATAAGAATTAAATTAAGTTCTCACAGTTTCAAGTTAAAATGGCTGTGATTAATTTTCAGTGTTTACTTTCTGTACAAATGTTTGGGTACTGTGAAATTTGTTTGTACTTATTAATTGTTTGCTTTATAGTTTTTCTTTACATCAATGCTGGAGGCAGTGGACAAAAGGCCAACCTTTGTTTATTCTTTTTTTTTATTTAGTTTAACGTCCCTTGCAAGATTATTTCAGATCATATGAGACGAGCCAATAAGTAGGTGGGGCGAAAACGGGAGAACCCCGAGAAAAACCACCCGCAAGCAGAACTTGGCTTGTCTCACGTGGCCAGAGCGTGGCTCGAACCCACACCAGACACAGCGGTAAGATGATCGAATGGTTAAGTGTGGTAATGAAATATCAGCGCTCTTAACAACTCGGCCACGGGGGCCGCCCTTTGTTTATGCCTCCTTTGATATAAAGTTTGGCCAAAGTTTTGTCTAGTTAATTACATGTTAATGTACATACAATCGATGCATATTTTCTTATCCTTGTGGAATTAGATATCTCCATAAGGCCAAGAGCTGGGTATGTTTTAGTTATTTAGATTGGGAGTTGAATGTAATGAAAATTTAATGGCGATACTGTATGTAAATGACCCCTTGTCTGTATTGTGTAACTTTTGATCAAGGAAATGTTTTATTACATTTTTTGTTCAGTTAACCTGTGCTCTGTTTCAGAATAGTGAAATAAAACTCTGAATTAAATATGCTTTGTTGTTGCATTATGAAAACTTGCCCATGCAATATACAGAGATTTTTTAAGTTGTAAAAAAATGGAAATTTTCATTAGAAAATGTTTAATATTTTTCAAAACATAGATTGTGGGTACACGTTAGAACCGCCTCGCCGAGGCGGTTCTAACGAGTACCCACAATCTATGTTTTGGAGCAAAAATAAGAAAAAGAGGTATACCCCTGCATACCCCGATTTTGCTATGTAAAAGTGGGGTTTAAGGGGGTATTCATTTCACGGACATGTTTTCCTGATGGTGAAAGAAGTTTTAATTGTTGTAACAGCAAGTTGAATATTCTGAAAATCCAATGGAAGTAGTATGTTTAGAACACCCAGCAGTATTCTGTATGATTTGTTTCTTGTTTTGTTCTTCAGTGAAACAGTGTTTATCTTTGTTCTTCCATGTCCAAAAGTTCACCTCTATTAAAGAATTCTGCTTCTAGCATGAAACTATTTTGATAGGCAGCTTCTTAAGCTGAAAAGAGCCGCCTCATGAGAAAACAACAATTTGCATAGGCGAAAACAAAGACGCAGTTTAGCTCCTCGAAGCTGATCAGCGCTTTTGTTACCGCTACTCAGAAAGCACAACCCCTCATCAAAAATTTCAAGCTTCTTGCTGTCTTCTGTGGCTGGCTGTACAGCACATTTTGTATCGGACCTATTTAAAAACCACATTGCTGGTTTTCTCATTAGGCGGCTGATATATTTACATTGACCTCTTATTAACATTTGATTTGATTGTGTTTTTCCAGTTATTGCAACCGAGAACAACAGGCTGGTTCAGATCTTCATCCCTTACGAACAGACATCCGAAGAAAATCAAGAGTCAGAACTACCTTCCCATGAAAATGATCAGCATGTAGTTCATGACCTAGCTACACGGGAAAATGAGCTATGGCAACCAGTACTCACTGGAACTGATATACAAGGAAGTCCTCTATTTGAAACTGTGTTTAATGGAGAGGTAGTATGTCTTATGCCACAAAATGATAATTTGGAGCCAACTAATGAATGTGAAGAGGAATTTGTTCCAAGTAAGCCAATATTGGAAATTGATAACCCTGAGTTGACATTCAATAAAGTTCTACATGCTGGTGGCAAAGTACAAGAATTGAGAAAAAATCAATGCAGTGTATGTAGAAAAATATTCCAGAATAGAGGGAAACTAGAAAGACACAGGAAAGTACACATTAAGACATTATCAATACTTAAAGAAAACAGTAGTGTTGATCCTGTGTTTGAAACACTTGGTCAAACTAGTTTAACATGGAATCAAACTGAGGATAGACAAACGCATGAAATAAATGACAAAAAAGTGATGAAAAAAGAGCCACATACCAAGCTTAAGAAATTTGCATTCAAAAAAGATACAGCAAATATTGCAATTAAGAGAATTCGGGAGAAAAAATTCCCATGTTGTTGGTGCGATAAGAGATTTCGTGATAATCATGATCTGAAAAAGCATCTTCAAGTTCATTCTGTAGTTGGGGTTTATAACAAAGAGCTAGGAAAGAAAGTGTTTCCATGTGTAGAATGTAAGAAACTTTTAAGTGACAGAGGCCATCTTAAACAGCACAGTAAAATTCATTTTGATAAGCCAGGAGAAATTTCAGTAAAAGCTAAAACAGTTTTGCAAGGGACTGATAGTGCAAATAATCCAAGCAGCAAATCACATGGCAGTAGGAAGAAGCTGAAAAGAAGGGGCCCAGTTAAGTGTCCAGAATGTAAGAAAATGTTTAGTGCTTTTCGGTATCTTAAGCAACACTGTCATATAATTCATTCCAAAAGCCCAGAAGAGATGTTTGTCAAAAATGCTGCTTTGACTGAGTCTAAAACTGAAAATGAGATAACTAGCGAATCACAAAACACAAGTAAGAAACAGTCAATGAGAAAACCAGCTCAGTGTTTTGCGTGTAAGAAGGTCTTTACAAGCAGCTCTAATCTCAAACGACATTTAAATAATGTGCATTTAAAAGCTAGGTCAGAAGCACATGAACAGAAAATACATTTACAAGAGTCTGACAGGCTACGGAATAAAACTACCATTAAACCACTGATCAGTTGGAAGAAAAAGCATAGGAGAACGCCAGTTCAGTGCCATGAATGTAAGAAAATCTTCAGGGATAATTTTAACCTGAAAGTACATACAAGAAAAATACATTTAAAAGCTCAGGCAGATACACATAGTGAGAAAACACTGTTGCAAAAGGATGGTATGTTGCAAAAGGATGGTGCTTCTAATAGATCAAACATTAAGTTGCTTAAGGGCAGTAAGATAACAAAAGAGAATATAACAATGCCTTGTCCGGTATGCAAGAAAGTTTTTCGACACAAGCATGATCTTATAAGACACCAAAATATACATTTTAAAGCACAAATGAAAAATCAGGATAAGAATGTAAAGATTGAAAAATCTGATAATACAAAAGAAACAAATAGCAATTTTCAAGATTCTGGTAAAGAAGTCCAACATACTGAACATGCTCAATGCGAAAAATGTGGAAAAGTCTGTAGTAATGCTTCTCACCTTAAACAGCACAGTGTAGTGCATACAGAAACACAATTGAACATGGAAGAGAAAACCACAGAAAAAGAATCACAGAAAAATGACAAAATAAATGCAGTAAACATCACATCAAAAAGTGGGAGTAAGAAAATAAACATTCCAGCTGAGTGTCCTATTTGTAAGAAGATGTTAAGTAATAAATGGAAACTTCAGCGACATATGAACACTTCAGTGCATGAGAAAATGAATGCAAAAGTGAATGTTGGATGTAAGGTTGATTGTCCAATGTGTGAGAAAAGCTATGAAAGTAAAAACAGTTTGGTTCGTCATATGAAGAATCATCACCCGGAAAGTGTTAAATGAGATCCATTTTTGTCAAACATCTAATGTGAGCCTTCCAAATTTCTTTTTACTTTTTGATTTGAAGTGATGTAAGTTGCCGTCAGAACTTAATCATAAAGCATAGACCACACAACGACCGAGTAGATTACTTTTCACGAAGTTATTTCTGATTATTGTTTTTCTCATAATTTCATAAATTTTATGAATACAAAGGTTCAACATTTTTTTTTAAACTTTTTGTCTGAGTCGTGAAGAAGGTTGTAAGAAGCATTACATGGTCATCATGATGGTGGTTATTATCATGTAAAGAGATTTATGTCCTTTTTGGTTTCGAACTATTGTTGTTAATTTCGCTGGGCTTAACCCATATTTGACGAATGGATTCTCCCATTATTATGAATTGGGTGAGTTCACTTTCATTTTCATGGGTGTAAGGAGTGATATTTATTTTCTATATCTCATTTTTCGATGAAATTTCTCTGTGCAAACAGAATAGCTCCAGATGGGACGCGGCGTTTTGCGGCGTCGCATCTTGGGCTATGTTGTTTGTCTATTTCTCACAAAAAGGACGCCAGGCTTATATGAGTTAAGGTTTAAACTCTGCTGTAGTTATGTGCATATTGCAAAATGGGCTACTACATTCCATCAATGTTATTTTGCAAAAGAGTATTTTTATTGAAAGATCGACTGCTAGATGACATGGATCTAATATGGCAGTAGCTGGGGAAGAGAGTATGATTACCTAGTGATAGATCGCTTATGTCGTACTGTCATCCATCGAATTATGTCCTTGCCCTATTATTCAAATAAGGCTTGGCCCAGTTGTTCAGAGTTAACGATGTCATTAGTTAACGATTTGTTAAAATTTCAAACATGGATATTACAAATACACTGTTATTTTTTGTTGAAAAAATGCGAGAATCACATTAAATATCAACAAAAATAGCATTGTATTAGCTTTTAAACTTGTTAGTTAACAAATTGAGGGCTTAACGACACCGTTTACCTATTGAAGTTTTGAACAACTGGCCTCAGGTTAATGCCTGTAGGCGGTGGTTGTGTCTGACATGACTGTCAACAAAAGTTGAATGAATCTGTTAATACATGTAGTTGATATAAACTTATGTAAATATTTTAGTATGTTCTTTTGTGTTTTTGTTGTTTTGTAACTGCTGTATATGTTGGAAGAGCTGTGTAATTTTGCATTATGGTTTTGCGACCATCGACCATCTCATTTGAAATCAACAACTGCATTTCCACTTTTAAGTTAAATGCCTATTTGAATGATTGCCTGGTGGATAGGGTAGCAAACTCGAGACATGTTGTTTTGTTGCGTCGCCGCAAGTGTCCTTCAGCAGGATAGAATCTGATTTACCCAAGATTCCTGATTTATTTTACAATACACCAGAAGTTGTCGATCTGTTCAAACAGTTAACTTTCTTAAAATGTTTACTAGAAGCCTCTTTGGCACAGTGGTAAAGTCATGTGCCTTTTAAAGCAGGAGTCGTAGATTCGATTCCGGACTTCCCCAGTATGTTTGATGAGATTTTAAACTGATCATGTCTCGTCTGTATATAAAAATAGCCGTTGGCTGAAAGTTAAACCCCAAATCAAACGTATAACAAATGTTTCTGTGATGTTAAACTCAACAAAACAAGCCAATAATTGTCAATATTTGAATATTCTTGTAAATGTTGTTTCGTATTCACGTTGTGTTTATGTTTGTAAAATAGTCATCATGTATAACGGCTTCATGTCCATCCATTTTGATATTCCATCAACAACTATGATTATTTCTTATGACATTCTTTTAGCTTATAAGGTTATTAGACCTCAAGGCATGAAAAACAGAGTTTACTCTTAACAGTTATGCATATCTTTTAGTATACAGCTTGTAAATGCTTTCTCCTGTTTAATGTACTGCATGAAACATCCAGTTTTATTATTTTCTTTTAATAGTTATTCATACTTTTAAAAAAAGTGACAGGTAAATGTGCTCATTTATTTATTTTTGTCCGAATTCTTTAAGTTTAAGAAAAGTATGATTCGGTTTAAAAATACATTTTATATCTTGCATATATTGTCAGTGTGATAAATATAGAGGCTCAAACTTTGAAATAATTTGACTTGATTACGTACCATATACTGCGTAATTGATATTCTAATTAGGCGACTTAAATGTGAGCTACACTCAGTGATAAAATGTATTTTAGGAATTTGTCAAACACAAACTAGTTTAGAATACTAACATGAATTCATATGAAAATAAATAATTGTACTACATAGAATAAGAAAGAAAAAAATCATTTAGTTGCATTGTAGTCAGCAGGTTTTCTCAATGTTTGGCACATGTAATATGTATGTATTTAGTTTGACTCAGGAACTTCTGTGTCAAAGTGATGGACAGGGAGTATTGTCTTTCAGCAGTACAAAATTAGAATCCAGTGCAAAAGATCAGTGTTTCATAGCCTCTGTGTTTTGTGTTCTTGAGCAAACCATTTACTGTCCCAGCATGACTTCGAACTTTCTACATTAAGCAAGACACAAAATATTGCACACAAATTATTTTATTGTATAGTAAATTGAGTTTCTTTAAGATAATGCTGAAGTATATGACTAGAAAGTAGAACACAAAAACGGCTATTCATTTTCATGTTTCATTGTAAATAAACATTCGTTGTGTAATTAATGTTTCTTTTCCACCCTTCTGAATTGGAAACATGCATCCATTGCTGTTTACACGGATAGTAAAATTCCTCCTCTACTTTAAAATTTCAAGATTCTGGCTTTCTTCTGTGGGTGTACATTCCTGTTTGTGTCGGACCTGGTCGAAAATTCCTAAGACCGGGTTTCTCGCCTCGACAATTATTGTCGGTGGTACAAGCTGAACAACTGTTGCCATGGTAAATAAATCATTTTGTTTTAATAGAAATATTTTCGTTATCGACTAAATAATATTATTAAAGGAGTTAGCTAAATGTGAGAACGTGCCAAATATTATAACAATAAAAGATGAAATTGAAATTTTAGTTGCATAAAGTACTTTTAACACCTCTTTTATCTGATTCGCGCTCATATCACATTAAATGATTATGGTTATTTCCACAGCCATAGAAGACCTAACAGCCATGGCTCTCATCAAGCTCAAGTGCGAGATATGTGACAAGACATTTTCAACTACAAGTAACCTAAACCGTCATAGGACCTTACATACCGGGAATAGATCTTGGAAATGTACAATTTGTGACAAAGGATTTTACAGGAAAGAACATTTACACGGTCATATGATTAGAATACATCCATTATGTGTCAAACTAAATATGGACTAATGGATGTAAAGATTTCATTTGTTTCGTGACAAGTACTTTACGCGGGTAAAACTAAATATTATTGCAACTGCATGTGCATAAAGCATGAACAAATGTGATAGTGGTTTTAAAAATAATTGATTTAAATATCTGTCTGACAAAACGTAGATACTGGCTATAATGGATCAAAATAGAGTTTTAATTGCCTTCAGTGAGCTGTTGCAAGAACACGAACTCTCATTACGAACTCTCATTACCGCATGTAAGCCAGGCTTGGGCAATGCATTAAACTAATGCCAATGCATTAGTAGTGCATTAGCTATTTCTCAACTTATGCTAATGCCAATGCTAATATCAATTTTGGCATTAAAACAATGCTAAATTCCCGCTAAGTCTAATGCATTACTTTCGCAAATTTTGTGTATTAGCATTAGATTGAGCTTTAGCTTCAAAACTTTTTTCTATGATTTACATACTTTGTGTCTAAATTCATTACAAATTAGGATCCTGTCTATAAATTATTTCCAAAGGTGTGATAAATTGCCGCTTTAATACACCTAACAGTATTGTGTGTGTAACAAACAATATCGCCTAATAATCTACAGTTTTGTCAGGTGAATACATCCATTTGGACATGCTATTGAACAGCACCATTTCCCAATTATAGAATTTTAGAGTATAACTGTATAACCATTAAGTTTTATTATGATCAAGTCAATTTATAATATAAGTTTATAATACGTTTCATTGTGGAAACTAGGTTTGAAGTTGAACAGTGATGGATTCATAATTTGATACATCATTTCTTGATCTTATACTGAGTGATCATCTTTTCGTGAATGTGATAAATTACTTTGATAATTAACTTTGAAGTACCAGAATCGGCAACGTATGATAGTTGATTAAATGCTCAATGAAGGTACATGTACAGTCCGTCATTGCGCTGGTTCAGTTCCCTATCGCAAAAAAACCTGAAAACTAATGCCAATGTCAATGCATTACTTTGTCATTTAATGCTAATGCCAATGCATTGTTTTTATAAACTGGCTAATGCTAATGCCAATGCTCCAAATCAGTTTTAATGCTAATGACAATGTATTACTTTGATAATTAATGCTGCCCAAGCCCGATGTAAACCTTTGAAGAAGACCGTTTAAAGTGTGTAACTAATGTGTAATTAATTCCGTTGTTGTTATAAATAATCTTTAACATGTCAGATCGTTGCTTCCACCCGGTTGGAGGAGCGGGCTGTGAAAATGGATAGATGATGCTTCCCTGTAGAGCTGATAACATCAATGCTGGTTAACCACTTACCTGGCGTGAGACTGTCTAGGAAAAGAGTCCATAAAAATATTCGGGTAATATTTTGTAGGTCATAGGGAAAAACCTATAGTGCAGATATTTATTAATGAAAAAATGATAATTATAATGACATGTATTTTGTTTATTTCAGAAAACAGAAATTTTTTGTATGATTCAACTAAGGCCACGTCGTGGACAAATCGACACAAGTCTACAGATATCGAGATTCAGCGAGTTATCAACATGGATGAAGCCTTGGTTCGGTTTTCGGGAAATCCATTCATTAAATTCAAGTGCAAGATTTGTGGCAAACTTTTTACAAGCACGTCGAATTTGCATCGTCACCAAACAATTCACACAAAAGCAAACCAACATGTTTGTTCCGTGTGTTCTAAAACATTTACAAGGACTGATAACTTGAAACGCCATGTGTTTCTGTGCCATAGGAGTAAAACTTGAGCCGGTTCAATGATCATTATGAATCTATATGGTTTGATTTTATAGGAGCGATCATCAAAATTTGCCTTCAGGAGTGTAGCCGTAAAAAGTATGTGTATGTGATATGCTAGTATAATAAGATGGAGTAAATACTACTGTGTATATCTTCTAATATACGAGATTAAACAAGGAAAAGGAATGTGGGCTATCATACCTTCAAAGCAAATGGTAGGCGTCAAATTTTGATCTGCTGCAGAAAACATGACTAACAATTGAAGTCATTAAATGGAATTTCGAAAGAAATTTTAATTTGAAATCGAACAATTAATGAAGATCTCGACGGGAAAACTTACTATGTGTCTTTTTATATGATATATAATTACTATAGACACATACTCCGGCAACTTTGTTATTATCGAGGTTTTTAATTTTATCTCAGATTTTAAGGTTATTTATAACTAAATTGAAAATGCATTTTATTCTTTAAATTGTATATTTGCCACCTTTTACCTGTAATATTTTCAGAATATCGTTTGCTATAAACTAATACAATGTGCTATTTTTATTGTTTTAAAGAAAATGATACAATTTATTGATTAAAGCAGGTAAAGAAAATTGAACATGTTATGATTGATCTCTTGTCAAATGAAAGAAAAAAGTTTGATCGAACGTGAAACAAATGTTTGTCAGTATATGTCGGTGCTGATACATGAAATGGTCTCGGAACACTTAAGCTGTTTATATATGTCAAGAAAAAGTGTTTACTTTCACCTTTTTATTATAATGTTTTGGTGGCCATATTATCCACATGTATCTCAATCAGTTGTACTTCAAAAAGAGTTGGCTACCCTGCATACTAGGAACACCTGATTTATTATACCCCCGGCATTTATGCCGACGGGTATATAGTTTTCGCTTTTCCGTTTGTCCGTTCGTCCGTTCGTATGTTCGTTAGTTCGTTCGTTCGTTAGTTCAGTAGAATTTGCGTCAAAGTTTTGGTTAAAGTTTCTCTAGTGGTGTATATCTCGTGCAGTTATAGTCAGAAACCATTCATATTTGGACCATAGGTACCCTATAGGGTTTGCCTTATTTCCATGAGTTCGGACCCCAGGGTCCATGCCCGGGGGTGGGCTACAGATCAAAATCTAGGTCACCTTTAATTTGCGACAAAGTTTTGGTTAAAGTTCCTCTAGTGGTGTATATCTCAAGAACCATTTATCAGAAATCATTCATATTTGGACTTTAGGTACCCTATAGGGTTAGCTTTGATTCCAAGAGTTCGGACCCCAGGGTCCATGCCTGGGGGTGGGGCTAGAGTTCAAAACTAGGTCACCTTTAATTTGCGTCAAAGTTTTGGTTAAAGTTTCTCTAATGGTGTATATCTCATGAGCCAATTTTCAGAAATCATTCATATTTGGACTTTAGGTACCCTATAAGGTTTGCTTTGTTTCCTTGAGTTCAGACCTGAGGGTCCATGCTCGGGGGGGTCAAAATCTAGGTCACCTTGAAAATGTGCTATTTACATAGTGTTTTTTTTTTCTTCTCTAAGTTCATATATTAACAAAGACTCCTATTTGGATCATAGATACCCTTTAGGGTTGAATTAAATTCCATGGCACCAAACTCTAGGGGTGGGGCTGGAGGTCAAAATCTAGGACACATTTATAAAATACAGAATATTTACCAAGATTAATATTCTGTAGGTCTATATCTTGACAACCATTTGTCAGAAAGCATTCATACTTACAACATAGGTACCACATAAGGGTTAGACCCAAGGGTCCATGCATGGGGGTGGGATGGACCCAAGGGTCCATGCATGGGGTGGGGGTGGGACTTGAGGTCAAGGTCTGGGGCATTTTTTTTTTTTTAAGAATGTCACTCTATTTTCATTCCAATCTAGGACTGAGGACCTGACCCATAATGTCCGTGGATTATGTCCTAGATTGAGTATACACGTCAGCTCTGTATACTGCTCTAAAATAGATCTGTCATTCTAAAACACCACTCCCCCATGTTTGTATGTAATGTGCTTTACAGTGCTTATTTCTAAAGTGTACTTGATAAGGGTACTGTCTTTCATTGGGGTTTGAGGTTCAATGTCAGGGGTGAGCATGTGCAGGGTTGTATAGGTAGGAGGTAGGGAGGGGGCTTTGTGGCTACCAGCCGGGGGTATACGTGCCTCTCAAGGCACTTTTTCTAGTTAGCTCTGTATAGGCCTTCATATGCATATCCATTTTGGAAGAACCATCACCTCCTGTAGAGATAATCACCTTTTATCATTACAAAAATTGCCCATGCAATGTACAGAGATTTTTTTTTTTCAGTTGTAAAAATTGAAAGTTTCATCAGAAAAAAAATGATATTTTTAACATTTTCGCTCAAAACAGAGATTGTGGGTACCCGTTAGAACATAGAACCGCCTCTTCGAGGCGCTTCTAACGAGTACCTACAATCTATGTTTTTGATCATGAATAAGAAAAATAGGTATGCCCTTGCAAACCCCATTTTCACTATATAAATATGGGGTTTAAGGTGGTATTTATTACACGGTTATTTTATCCTGATGTAATGTTCTGTTTTAACATGATATTGCTATCTTTACAGGCCAGTTGTCGCCAAATCAGTTTGCTGTCCAACAAAGTGCCACAATGATAGAAAACCAGCCTAGATCTGCTCACAAGAATAAAATACCATGTACAATATGCGGGAAATTATTTCAGTGTAACGCTCATTTAAATATTCATATGAATATTCATACAGGAGCGAAACCATGGAAATGTGAGATTTGCGGAAAGTGTTTTAATCAGAAGAGCAATTTGAAATCTCACAAAATTACACACTTGGCAAAAAATGTCAATGCATTATTTTTAAAAATTGAATAATCTTCGTTGCATTGAAAATTTTGCTTTTAAATTTTGCATACTCTTCCTTGACAAGCATTCACGCAAAACGACTAGATTATTTCTAATATATTTAAACACTTGACCACGCCATTAGAGAATCATGCAAAAACAGGTTTTCTGCTCGTGGTGATTGTTATTGAAATCTTTGAATGGAATAAGAAAGCATATTGTTTTTCGAATTGCAGTCGAAAAAAATAGTAACCGGGGAGTTTTTATGTGACATGTACTCGGGTATTTCAGTGTTTTTCTCATTATAATATTCATATAAAGGAGGAAAATGTGAAATGTGAGATTTGCAAACTGTACTGTTAAGAATCACAAAACTATAACAAATTGCAGATTATTTGTACCTAACGTGAGAGTTTTATGAATGAATATTATGTGTTTCAATTATGTTTTAATTGAATGGGGATGAATAAATACGTGAGACTGTTTGAGATCTCCATTACACATGAGCCACTGCATGGGAAAACCAACAATCTGCATAGGCGAAAACAAAGGCGCTGATCAGCTTCGCAGTAACTGCGAACCTGATCAGCGCCTTTGTTTTCGCTACACGGATAGTACTATTACTCTACTATCTAAATCCAAAATTTCCAGCCTGTAACCATCTTCTCTGACTGAACAGGCTGGTTTGTGTCGGACCTGGTCGAAGACCCAACTTATTGGTTTTCTCATGCGAAGGCTCAATCTCTTCACAAGAACATCTATAGTAAAATATGTGTGTTTAATTATCTGGAATTTTACCGTTCTAAATTTCATCTTGGCAATAAATTCGTGCTCTTGTACATAGCGTGTTATATTAAGACGCTACCTTTCATTTAAATGGATGAATGTGCATTTTTGACAGTGAATAGAAATACAACATTTATTAATACTGAGTTATATTGTCGATGGAAATTTCTTCTCTCATTTTCAATTACTTGATTATTTCAGATGATTTGATCATGCGAATTGAGGTAAAATCTTTATCGGCGGCCCCCGTGACCGAGTGGTTAAGAGCGCTGATATTTCATTACCGCACTTAACCATTCGATCATCTCACCGCTGTGTCTGGTGTGGGTTCGAGCCCTGCTCTGGACCCATGTGAGACAAGCCAAGTTCTGCTTGCGGGTGTGTCAGGTGGTTTTTCTTCGGGTTCTGCCGTTTTCGCCCCACCTACTGATTGGCCCGTCTTATATGAGCTGAAATAATATTGAAAGGGACGTTAAGCTGAATCAAAAAACTCTTTATCAGGTGCAAATAGCATGAACCATTCGTCAAGAATTGCATTATCACCTTACACCTGCAACAATAAAGAACCAATACATATATCTTAATTCATGTAAGATGACATCATAAATTCGCCACTGTTGACCTGCTTTGATTCTGATTTTATTTTTTTCTTCTTATTGGTATGTGTTTTGGTGTTATATTTTTGTGCTATTTGCACCTTATGTACGTTTTAATATTTTTGGTTCATTCGGGTAACTGAGTGACCGCCTATTGGGAAATAGCTGCTCACTCGGTTTACAATATGTTCCCTAAGTATAAGTACTTTATTGTCAATGTACTTTTCCCACCTCGGTTTTCGGAATGAAAATGTCTTTCTGATTGCGCCATTTCCTGATCACTGCATACTTTACCTTTTTTTCAGAGTCTGATGGTTCAAAGAAACGGACGACAAAAAAGTTTCTATGTGCTTTATGTGGCAAGATATTCCCTTACAGAGCAAATCTCGAAATACATCAGAGAATACATACTGGTGAGAAACCTTACAGTTGTGAAATCTGTGGAAAATCATTTAATCAGAAAGGAAGCCTCACAAGTCACCAATTGACTCATTTGAATATACAGTACTGAGTGAAGTTCTCGAAGGTGAATATGTGACGGAAAATATTACGAAACTCTTGTACGGGCATTTGAATTCAGTAGAGAAACGCTGTTCAATCATAATACTTCAATGGCACGCTGTGAGAAACCTTTCTAATAATACTTCAAAAGAATAAAACAGAAATAAGCTTGCAAGATACACTTATCTTCTTGGTCAAAAAAGTTTTTATGTTATTTCCGTTTATTTTTCTCGCAGAAAAGAATCGAGCCACCACAAATGAAAATCAACAAAATGCAAAGGTGAATACAAAGACACAGATCAGCTGTGCAGTAACTGCAAAAGCTCAATTATACAAAGGGACTGAAAATAGTGTGACTTTGTTCGGGTGTTAAAGATTGTGCAGCTTTATTAAGCATGTTTTACTTTTTAGATGTGTTGTACAGTATTCGCTGCGTGTTTGTGCTGGTTCACGTTTTGTGCTTTATAAAAATAAGTTAGTCAGCCGAGTATCCATTCATTGTCCCTATCTCTTTCCCTCATCAGTTAACACTTTCTGCATTCAAATATCGACAATCAGTAAGGCTTACGAGGCGTAGTGGTTAACTCATTTAACCCTGGTGTCCTTTTTTGTGGGACATCGACAATGCGACGTCTCATTTGGGGCTATTATGTTTGCTATTAGGATTTTCATTTAAACATTATGCGACAATCTAAAATCACTTCTGATGCCCCTTAAAATGAAAGTGGACTCACCCAAATGTTATAAAATAGGAAAGTTCATTCATGAACGGGTTATGTGTCTAGCAAGAGACTATAATTGAGGTCCCGTTTCCGTATGCCCGTGACATTGATGAAACGTAATACCCAATTCTAATTTCAGTAATACGCCTTGATCAAGACACTAACACCTGGGGTTGCTGCTTCCTATTTTTAGGCACGATTAGTGTTGAATGAAACATCTGAACACGTTTAAATTGATGTTTTATATGCAACTCCTAAAGAGTTAATATTTTGCAGTCGCCTTATCTGAAAGCTTGCAGACTTGGACTATTTGCACCACGTCAGATTAATTTCATTTCCTTATCCATGGTTAGTGGTGCTAAGGAGCTGTATCTAAAACCTGATTTTGCGTAAGTTTGTATTAACTCTTATCAGTCTGTTCTAAAGTACAATGTGATTCTATATTCAACTTGTAACATTTTTTTTTTATTTTTCTTGCAGTGCACGAGGGTTTTAAGAGACGTACAACCAAGTGCTTCCCATGTACTTTGTGCGGAAAGATTTTTCCCTACAGAGCAAACTTGATCACTCACGAGAGAGTTCATACTGGAGAGAAACCTTACAGTTGCAAGATCTGTGGAAAATCGTTTAATCAGAGGGCTCATCTCAGAAGTCACCAGTTGATACACATACGAGTCTAAGCAAGAGGACGTCTCAAAGGAAAAGCAATGAACAGTTTCATTTCTTAAACTTTTAAGTTAACCATTAAAAATAAGTTAATCAAACGAGATCACTATGGAACACATGAAATGAAAAACACTCCAGTCTTGATTAGTTCTGGGCGCTTTGAGTGTGAATAAGACATTTATTATCGCTTTGATGTTTCTTCAAACATTTGTTCACGTTAATAGTGCTCGTTAAAAGTCGTTCTGTTAGTTTTATTCTCGAATTAAAGCATTTCAGAAAAAAGAAAATTTTCATTCCTAGATTCTTCAAAGTACAACTTTAGTCGCTTAATCGAACAACCATGTATTCACGCATAAGCAAAGACCAGGAACTGCGAATATAGCAGACCCTTTATTATCAAGTTTTATTTTGTTATTTATCCACATAAATTGATCTGGCGTCTCTTTCGCATACAGTTTTGGGGAGTTAGGAGGATAAGTTGTAAATGCGTCAAACTCCAGATCTAGAGGTTGGTGTTCCTATCCCACTAGTGCCGGATTGTGTGTAGAGAAAGACGCATTAACTCCCGAAATAAGATGCATTGTACTAACTGTTTAATTCTAGGAAGCGGAGGTACCAACCCGACACGAGCAAAATTGACTGATACTGTGAATACCAAACAAGCAAAAAGTAGCATAAGGGTGGTCGGGTTGGAATATGGGCCCCCGCACATTGGGGCCTAGCAGAAATAGATGTGCTGCTTAGTGGTTTAGTCCAACTATCCATACATATAAGCCTCATTGGCTTAGTTGGATGGTTATATTTTATGAAGCGCATTTTGAGTGTCATGACATCCTAATGTTGGGTAAAAGTCCCATAAAATGGAGGCAACGTCCCGACATGACCATTGCTGTTGACTGAGACGTAAAGCAACAATTCAAACAAACAAACAAACAAAAAGTATCATACTATGTTTTTTATTATTATTATTTTAAATTTTCACTGTTAAACGTCTGTGTAGTTTGCACCTCTCAAGTCTTCTGGACTTACAGTAGAAACTATATACGGTTAAACCAAAAATTCTCTGGCTGTAAAGGCACTGAGATTTAAAAATAGTAACATTGAATATCAATCGAATTACAAAATTCCTTCGCACCTTATGCCCTTACTAACACATTTTATTCTACTTTCAGAGACCCAAAGCGGTGTGAAGAAACGAGTAACAAAGGAATTTCCTTGTACTGTTTGTGGCAAGATTTTCCCATACTTTGCCAACTTAGAAATGCACGTGCGAATACATACTGGAGAAAAACCCTTTGCCTGTTCTATTTGTGGAAAGTCATTTAATCAGAAGGGAAGTCTGCGAAAGCACGAGCTGACCCATTTACCTGCACGATACTGAGGGGAAGTCTCAAAACAATTTAATATTTACATTGTGAAGATTCATTTTATCAGAAATGGTCCTCTGGTTGCAAACTGCTATGGCTATTAGGCTTTCTGAAAAGCACTGGCTTATTTGGATAATTTTTAAATCGATTTAAGTGTGTGTTATAACAGGTTGTATCAAATATCATTGAAGCGAAGAAGGTGTTTCATTGAGTTTGTGTTTTTAAATGTAAAAATATGAGAAAAACTTAAATGTATTTCTGTTTAATCTATGGAAAGCTCCATGAAATTTCATTAGACATCCAGCAGTAGCTCAGTCTGATATTTGTTTTCATTTATGTGTGGTCTTTCATTTTGTTATATTTTAGAGACTTTATTGACTTCGACTGCTTAATAGTATAGTCGTTTAAATAAATGTGTGCGAGCGTTAAAGGCAATTTTATTAGAGCAATGAACTTGCCCTCCAGCACTGCCAAGAAAATATCCCCGTCTCGTATGCGGCATATCAATGCATATTACATATCAAACAAATTGTATTTTGTTTGTTTTGTGGTTTCAAGTAATAGTCCAAGACAGAGCAACTGATTCCTGAAACTTGTTTGAAAGTTGGTTGATTAATTGTTTTACGTCCAGAGCCATCAGCTGTAGGAAAAAAGAGGCCTTGTACCATCCATATATAGCAATAAAATAATAAGATTAAATAAAGACACATTGTAAAAACTATAAAGGGTGCTCCGTATAGGTCATAGACAAACCTGACTCTTCTTCCACAGAAGACACTTGGAAGTTCACAAAGATTAAGATTGATTTTATTGATCAGGATTAATCATGAACTGAATATTTGAGCAACAGCTTAGCGATGAATTCATTTTACCTAAATAATATGCACATTTCCCTCTGGGTATGTATAAATCAGAAATTCTGAAGATGCGTGTTTGTTTGTATTGAGGCTTAACGTCCCAGTCAACGTTTTTTCTGTCATGTCGGGACGTGACTCCTTAACCTTGATAGCATGTCTTGGATGTCTTTATTCAGAAACTTCGTTCCATGCATTTACTAGGACCATTTATTGTTATGAAGTTAGATAACTATTCTTTTTTTTATTTCTTTTCAGACTACAAAGGAGTGAAGAAATCTAAGGCGAAGAAAATTCCTTGTCTCATATGCGGCAAACTATTTCCCTGCAAAGCCAACTTAGAGACCCATATGTTTGTCCATACCGGAGAGAAACCTTACAGTTGTGAGATCTGTGGAAAATCGTTTAATCAGAGGGGCAATCTCAAAAGTCACCAAATCACACATTTGAATATTTGATGGTTTCGTTGAATGATATTACGACTGTAAAAACGAAGGGAAACCAAACCGTGCAAATCACATTTTTACGTGCTCGTATTTATATCTTCAATTATTTTGTAATAACTGATACAGCCCTGTGCTATAAAGTCAAATATCACTGAACTATATCCGCAACACTGACAGTTATCCATGCAGTGAAAGAAGGCTGGTTTTGGTATGTGTGATTTACAAAAATGTTAATCTATCTAATGAATGTTTGATTCTCGTAAATTCGTGTGACTGCATTTTTAGCTCACCTGAGCCGAAGGCTCACGGGTGAGCTTATAGTATACCCATGCTCCGGCGTCCGTCGTCGTCCGGCGTCCGTCGTCCTTCGTTCACAATTTCAAAGGTCTTCTCCTCTGAAACCACTAGGCCAATCAAAGCCAAACTTCATCTGGAATCCTTGGGAAGGGGGAACGGGGAACGAAAGTTTGTATAAATGGTCCAGGTCACATGACCAAGATGGCCGCCATGGCTATAAATAGCAAAAACCTTTAAAAAATCTTCTCCAGAACCAAAAGGCCTATGATTTTGAAATTTGGCATGAAACATCTGGCAATGGAGCTCTACAAAGTTTATATAAATCATGACCCTGGGATGACCTTGACGTTTGTTACGGCTAGGTCAACTTAGGCCGCCCATGCATTTGAATGGGAAAAAATAGGAAAATGTCATTTAATGGCAAAAAAACTTGCTAGGAATGAGCAAATGGACAGAATATTCATTTTGGGCCCAGAGGGTTGTTGGCCGCTGTCCCGGGGCTATATACATGTGTATGACCATAATATTCAAACATCTTCTTCTCTGAAACCGCTTGGCCAATCAAAGCCAAACTTTATGTGGAGCATTCTGAGGAAGAGTGAATGAAAGTTTGTATAATTGGTCAAGGTCACATGACCAAGATGGCCGCCATGGCTATAAATAGCAAAAACCTTTAAAGATCTTCTTCTCCAAAACCAGAAGGCCTATGAGTTTGAAACTTGGCATGAATCATCAGGCAATGGAGCTCTATAAAGTTTATATAAATCATGACCTTGGGATGACCTTGACTTTTTTTTACAGCAAGGTCAACTTAGGCCGCCCATGCATTTGAATGGGAAAAAAAGGAAAAAATCATTTAATGGCAAAAACACTTGCTAGGAATGAGCAAATTGACAGAATATTCATGTTTATGAAAATATTTTGGGCCCAGAGGGTTGTCTGTCCCTGTCCCGGGGCTATATACATGTGTATGACCATAATATTCAAACATCTTTTTCTCTGAAACCGCTTGGCCAATCAAAGCCAAACTTTATGTGGATCATTCTGAGGAAGAGTGAATGAAAGTTTGTATAAATGGTCAAGGTCACATGACTAAGATGGCCGCCATGGCTGTAAATATCAAAAATCTTTAAAAATCTTCTCCAGAACCAGAAGGCCTATGGTTTTGAAACTTGGCATGAAGCATCAGGCAATGAAGCTCTACAAAGTTTGTATAAATCATGACCTTCGGATGACCTTGACCTTTTTTACGGCATGGTCAACTTAGGTTGTCCACGCATTTGAATGGGGAAAATTGTTACAAAGTCATTTGAAGGGCAAAATTTGCAGGAAATTGGCAAATAGACTGAATCTTTATGATTTAAAAAAGAAATTGACTCCAGAGGTTGCTCTGACCCTGCCCTGGGGATATGTACATATATATTACCATTCTAGTCAAAAAAAGTTTATTGCTATGTATCTCAGGTCTCAGGTGAGCGTTTACAGGACCATTGGTCCTCTGGTTGTTTGATTCGTCTGACATTCAAAAATCTATGACGAATATTGTTACGTTTGGGAATATATTTTAGCATCAGGAAAACATGTCAGTGCAATGTATACCCCCTTATACCCCACTTTTTATAGCAAAACGGGTATGGAGGGGTAGACTTATTTTTGTTCCAAAGCATAAATTGTGGGTGCTCGGCGGTTCTAACGTGTACCCACAATCTATGTTTTCAGCAAAAAATAAGAAAACATCAAAAATTTTCTACGGAGTATTTTCATGTTTTACAACTTTAAACTCTGTATATTGCATGGGCATGTTTTCAAAATAGTTTAGATAATAATTCTTGCAACTGCTGACATGACGCAGTTCATGAGATCCGTTGAACATGTCTGTAAATGTTAATATTCATCTAGGAGGAGGCAGTGTATTAAGATTATGAGATGTCAGGTTTAGCAAGTTAGTGTTATTAAATAATTTAAACATTAGGAAGTATCTAATCGTCAGTCACTAAGTCACTGAGTGTCTAATTGTCTAATTGTTTAGTTTTTCCCACCTCGGTTTTTGGAGTGGGAATTTCTTTCTGATTGCGCTTTTTCCTGATCATTGCCTACTTGTGCCTTTTTAGGAAAACAATATGTTTCAAATGTTTCTTGTAGGCCTGTGTGCGAAATGAAGACATCTTTCATTTGCTGGCCGCTTACAGTATTAGAAGATATTTTCTGGAATAGTCGGGATGCTTCTGACTTCGTATACTTTGTTCAGTGCTCTACGAATTGTTTAATAAGCAAAATACAGTAAGGTCTGAACTAAAGTATACAAAAAGTGCACATGGTGAGCACATTCTCTGAACTTCAGGTGCACATTACTTTGCACAAGCTCTGAGAGTCAAGTGCACTTACCTAGAACTCCAGGTGCACAATACCTATCTGAGCCAAAAGTGCACTTGCTGTTAGCTCAGGTGTCATTTCAATTTTACAGGTAATTATCATAGGATGCATTTGTGTGACAATCAAACCAATGCATGTAATTGGAAAATGAAAAGATTTAACTGAACAAAATAATGCTGATTTGTTTTGCAAGTTTATGAGAAACAATGTATCTATATTAAACAATAGTCCCAAAGCAGACTGTGTGAAAGCAAGATATTCCATGAGCGATGCGGGAATTTGCCTTACATACCGTTTGAGCTGTGTCATGAGCAAACTGCTTCTTGTTTCTTGAACAAAATAAATGAGCGCACAAGTTGCACTGTAAGCATGCTACACGTGTTTTCATCATAGCTGTATTGCATTTTTAATATCATATGATATATCTGAATTTCACATAGTTACCTGTCTAGATAACCAGTCAACATGTACATGAGAACCATTCGAATATTTACTGAACCAGTCCCAGGTAAAACCAAAAGCTCCCTTTAATTGTATTATTGACACACTCCCACTGGTGAGTTATTGCTCATGTTTTATGACAGGTGATAAATGGATTAAAGGACCATAAACCATGAAGTTTGAGCTTCTTAAAGACCTATTTCCATGTCTATTGAGGGTCATTAGGTAAGGGACAAGGTATTAGAAAACCTAGTGCCCTGACAATGACTCAGAATACAGGTAGGGGCCAAAACGGCAAAAAGTCAATACTGATTGCAGAGGGAGGCAGTTTTATTGAACAGGTTATCAGGGACAATAAAATCAATAAACAGTGAAACTACAGGTATCATCCTTTAGGGGCCTCTTTCTGACCCCCTGCAGTGATGTGATAATCACCTCATTATGACAGTCCTTTGATCTAAGGGCCATATTGCACCATTAGGGGTCATTAACCGAATAAACAGGGGTACCCCTATTGGCTACTTCAGAAGTAGGTCTTTAAATTCTATTGAACAAAATGAACAAATTTGGCCTGGATAAAATATTGAGGATTCTTGAACGATCTTAAATTTGTTCAAAAGAAGGCTAACGGAAATTAAAGAGATCATCTCTCTCTCTCTCTCTCTCTCTCTCTCTCTCTCTCTCTCTCTCTCTCTCTCTCTCTCTCTCTCTCTCTCTCTCTAAAATGTAAATGTTGTAATACATGGTTTGAATGAGGCTTCCTTCAGGTTCTATACGGGTATGGCCCATCCCCTTTCTCTTTAATATTTTCATTGCTCTTAAAGGATCTCAGTTTAATTTTTATTTATAATTTTCCTTTCTTATTCATGCACTCAAACTTAGCAACTATGTAAATTAAATTAAATTAAATTAAATAAATAAATAAATAAATAAATAAATAAATAAATAAATAAATAAATAAACAAACAAACAAACAAACAACACGGCATTGTGTTTCAAGACATGACAGGAGTATATAATGTCACACAGGTATACCTGTACCATCCTGTCTGTTTATTTTCCAATCAAAGTGCTCAGTGACTAATAGAATGATTAACATGTCTTATCTCAACTTGTTAATATCAGGCACACTTCATAATTGATTTCAATAGACAAAGCAATCGGTTTGGTTATGATTAGGGAATGTTTGGTTTCTTTTTACCTGAGATACGTATATTGTATAGAATGCTCAAAGGATGTTAAATGCTATTAACTTGATATAAATCATTTTACATTTTCCCAATACAATAAATAATAAAAATAATTAAAACTTTATTTTATTTTCAACTTTTATTTTTTGAATGAATGAATGGATGGATGGATTATTACTGGTGAACTTTTGTCCAGTTTTTGACATGTCTTAACTCACCTTAATTGTTATATCAGACACACTTCATAAATGGTTCCAATAGACAAATAACATTTTCCTTAAACAATAGATAATAAATATATTTAAACACTTTATTTTATTTTCAACTTTCATATTTTATCTTTTGAATGAATGAATGAATAAATGAATGAATGAATGAATGAATGAATGAATGAATGAATGAATAAATGAATGAATGAATGAATGAATGAATGAATGAATGAATGAATGAATTGTAACTGGTGAACCTTTGTCAAGTTTCTTATTTTGTCGAATTTTCTTCATCTGTTCCCTGAAAACTATCATGCTTTCCAGCAAGAAAATCTTTCAGTTTATACATGTCTAAATAACCAGTCAACATTTACCTGAGAACCATTCAATTATTTACTGAACCAGTCCCAGGTAAAACATATGAATTTTCATTATGATTAACATGTCTTATCTCATCCTGTTAATATCACTCACACTTCATAATTGGTTTCAATAGACAAGTTAATCGGTTTGGTCATGATTAGAGAATGTTTGGTTACTTTTTACCTCAGATACGCATATTGTATACAATGTTCGAATGTTGTTAAATTTTATTAACTTGATATAAATTATTTTACATTTTCCTATATCATTAAATAATAAATATAATTAGAAAGTTTATTTACTTTCAATGTTTATTTACTTTAATATTTTGCTTTAATCTACTTCCCAGCAAGTAAATCTTTTAGTTACCTGTCTAAATAACCAGTCAACATTTACCTGAGAACCATTCAATTAATTACTGAACCAGTCCCAGGTAAAAACAAATGCTCTTTAATTGTATTATTGTACAGTAGAGGTGAATAATTATAGATGAGTTATTGCTCATATTTTATGACAGGTTATAAAATGGATTAAAGGACCATAAACCTCGAAGTTTGAGCTTCTTTAATTCTATTGAACAAATTTGTCCTGGATAAGATTTTGAGTATACTTGATCAATCTTAAAGAAGGCTTACGGAAATTAATGATTTATGATTCTGTTCGCTTGACAACCGTTGACTGTTTTTTTGTTTTTTTACCTCCATTGCAGTCCTCTGATTTCAATCGATTCAAATAAATAAATAAATAAATAAATAAATAAATATTGGTTTATGTTCTGAAAACAATGTCCTAAATTTTAGGGTATATAGACATTTACATGCATTCCTTTGTTTAAACCTTGCGGAATAGGATTATAAATTTGAAACAAGTTTGCAAAGCCGAGAGAAAGAAAAGAGAGATTAAAAAAGAAAAAAGTAATAAAGAATACAGAAGATTAGGTCTAATGAAAAAAGAAAAAGGAACAAAAACAGAGAAAGGAAAATATATATGTAAATTGCTTATTTTCCCCAAAGGAACATTAAATTAGAGGAGATATGATACTTGAAAAATTAAAATAAGACAAACTTTTTTTTTAATCAAAACCATTTCATTATACTGCTGATACAGCAAATACAGGTAAGTGGTATCATCAAACACCAGCAAAAGTGAACTACAGGTACAGGTAGGGGTATTGAGGTGCCAGAACTTGGAGTGCACTTGAAATGAACATCAGGTGCAACTCATGGCTCAGATCAAGCTCACGCATAGTGCACATGGCGAGCACATGATGTGCACAAGGGTGTATACATTAGTTCAGACTTCACTGTATGTAGTGTAATATTTCCATACCAGTCAAGACGTTTTCTTCACTTAATTAAAACACTTCGACATTCATGTGTTCACACTCAATGATAATATTAACCTAGTGAAGTAAAAAGATATTTTAACTTAGCAGTGAAATCAGTGTATATCAAAAAATGAATAAAAATGGTATTTTCACCGCAGAATTTATATTGACATTTTCACTAGTGATTGATATCAGCCAATATTTTCACTGTAGATTTTGGATTGCTTCTGACGTTTCCATTTACTTGATGCCATTTAATGTACCTTCCTTCAAAAATTTCAAACGGCTATATAACTCCGTTATTTATCAACGAAAACATAAAGTGTGTGTTTTCATTTTCTCACTTCTTAAGGAACAATTTAGTAAAGTCGATTCATAGGTGCACGGTAATAAGGCTATGTAATTTTAGCAGGAACAGGTAAATAACGGTAAAACAACTGTAATCAGTACGATGCATTGTAGCACTTTGGATAAAGTTGCATGTTGAAATAAGCAGTAATATGCTATATTTGGTTGTAAATACGTCATACCTGTAAACGCTAAAACGCAGATGAGTCGATTGTCTTTGTGAAAATTCTAATGGTGTCGGTTTCAACTCACTCGATGAAATATTAAGTAGATATCCTCTATAAGGGTAGTCGGGTGGGAATATGGGCACCCGCCCATCAGGGTCTAAAGAAAATCAATTGACCGGCTCATTGCTCCTCCAAAGTTTCTTAGCTATTGGCTGACCAACTGATTGCTAGTTAACCGCTCATGTCTAAGCCTGCCTAGAAAAATCAGTTCAAGTCAGACCATTCATACATAGTTTTCATTTGCGCACAGAAATATGTATCATTTGCGCACAGTTTTAGTGTTACATTTGCGCACGTGTTTTTTACGCCTCTTCCTTGGCCATCTGCTGGTATTTTATTAAATCAATGTACGACAAATAAAATATCACTGTTACCCCTGTTCACCGGCCTGGGTGTGAACGAGTTTCAGTACTCTCAGCCCTAGACTCTTCTTCCACGTGGTCATGTTCGAATCTCCCTCAAAGAATCATTGTATCATTTAGCTGGATTTGCAAGTTACAACTGTGCCGTCTAACTTTCTTTTTTTTCTGAATCTAAAACCTTCATATAAAATTCCACGTTTTCCACGAGTTGCTTTAAAATGTTCCATTTGGCTTGTCTATACAGTTCCGCGAGCACAAACATACTATTTACCTGAGAAAAAATTTGATGTGCGCAAATGTAACATTTAATTGGGGAAATTGTGTGCGCAAATGAAAACGTTTACTTGGGAAAATTGTGTGCGCAAATGTACCACATTCTTTAAAAAAATGTGCGCAAATGTGCTTCCACCGACGTCCTAATTTGCGGTAAAAGTCCCATAAAATGGAGGCAACGTCCCGACATGACCATAGCTGTTGACTGGGACACTCATCATCAATTCAAACAAACAATTAAACAAATATTTATTGTTAAGCTTATAATAAAGGTTTGCGTCCTCGTGTATCATTGAAATCAGATAAATTTCCCGTTCAATAGTTTGACCATAGTTTAGATGGAAAATAATATGCATAATTGCTCATTTGATGGTGATTCATCTATCTGATATGCCTATATTTTTTTTTTCAGATCTGACAGACAGGACAATGAAACTGAAGCCATTTCCATGCGCTTTTTGTTGGAAGATTTTCCCATGCAGAGCGAAACTGTTAAGACATGAACTTATTCATACGGGAGAGAAACCTTATAGTTGTGAGATCTGCGGTCGATCATTTAATCAGAGGGAAGCACTGAAACGCCATCAGCTTGTTCATATCAAATGAGCCGCGACGCGAGATAATCGCCCATCGGGATTTCCGACTAGGTCCGACACAAACCGGCCTGTATAGCTGCAGGAGATGGCTACAAATTTAAAATTTCGATTTAGAAAGGAATTTTACCACCTGAGTAGCGAAAACAAAGGCGATGATCAGCTGTCCAGTTACTGCACAGCTGATCTGCGCCTTTCTTTTCGCATAGGCAAGAATCCGCTCAAATGTTAACTTAATTGGAGAAGTAAATTCAACCTGATCAAAATTTTAAAATGAAAATTGAAGTGTTGACTTATTATTCATGAAAAACTTCCATTTTTATATAACATTACCAACTTTGATATTTTGTTTATTTTATTATATTTTTTTCTGTGCCGTGATGAGAATAAAGAACAAATCTTCAGGCTGTCTACCCACAAGATAATTGAGCCACGACGCAAGAAAACCGGTCATCGGGGTTTCCGACAAGGTCCGACACAAACCGGCCTATGCAGTCACAGAAAAGGAATAGAAGCTTGACATTTCGGATTTAAGCAGAGAAACTGTACTACCCGTATAGCGAAAACAAAGGCGCTGATCAGCTTCCCAGTTACTGCGAAGCTGATCTGCGCCTTTGTTTTGTTTTTTTTTGCAAAGCCCAAAAACCGGTTTTCTCACGATGTGGCTCAACGTATACAGAAGAAACGTAATTTTTTTGTTCTGCTCACGGTCCTATAATCTAAAGAGTTCTGGATCGCCACGAAGTAGTTGATATCAGGTCGCAAAAGTCCATTGTTTAAATGCTCAACTCAAAGAATATGTTTCACTTTATCTTGTATGAATATTGATGTGTCGAATAAAAAAAATAATAGTTGACGGTTAGATATTTTATATTAGATATTTTTGTTTTATTGACTGGATATTTCACTTGTTTTGAAGGCTGAAAAATAAACTCTCGGGGTCTGATCTAATTAGTAATAATGAATGTCGATCAAATAGGAATTCCATGCTCACAAAAACCTTTTGGCTTGAATTATTCTCGACCGTAGTGAGCAACAGGAAGAGTGTTCCAGTGGATTTATCATTACGAAAACTTGCCCATGCAACATTCAGAGATTTTATTTCAGAAGCAAACATAGGAATTTTCGTTAGAAATTTTTTTATTCTTTTTAACATTTTTGCTCAAAACATACATTGTTGATACATGTTAGAGCCGCCCTGCCGATGCGGTTGTAACGAGTACAACAATGCATGTTTTGGATCAAAAATGAGAAAATTAGGAATACCCCTACAAAACCTACTTTTATAAAAGTGGAGTTTGAGGGGGTATACATTTCAAGGACATGTTTTCCTTATGTAAAATACAAGCATTGAGAAATGTTCAAAACATAATAATTATATCCTATCAGGGAACATTATACTACCCTGAAGTATATTAGCAAATATAATTTGTTTGGTGAAGCGTTTACATCCGCAACAAATGTTGACAATTTTGTGATTGACTAGGTATGCTGCAAAACCTGACTGTCATCAAAAATTTGTAACCTAATATGGTAATTTGTTTCTGTTGGATGAAGCAAGCGAATGTAACATTGTTTTAGTTCGGCGTATTTGCATACGATAGCGCTATATACAAATGGATGTACATGTATATTCAAGTATAAGGATACTTAGACTTTGCTTTATAAAGTTGATCGAATGCTTTTGCGTTTTCGTACGACTTTTCTTCGGTAAAGAAAGTGATTTATATTCTGATGATATTAACCCTAACTTCAAACATTTTCTTTTAGGTCCTTTGGCAACAAAGAGGGTTGTGAAGTGTTTCCTTTGCAAATATTGCCAAAAGCCGTTTCCCTCGAAAGCTAAATTATCAACACACGAGCTAATCCATACCGGAGAGAAACCTTACAGTTGTGAAATCTGTGGAAAATCGTTTAACCAGAGGGGCAATCTCAAAAGTCACCAGCTTATCCACATTAGATGAATTCGCTTAATATTAAGGGAAAATCTCAACATTGTATAGAAGTAAGAGACAGTGAGGGCTTCTTCGACACCTCAAAATCAGCGTGGTAGGCTTTTTTGAAGTGTGCAAAAAATACAATGACGTAGTATGTGTACTAGAAGATTAACGATGAGGACAATATGGTTTACATTAAAACCCAAATAACTGAAAACACACACACACACACACACACACACACACACACACACAAAACAAAAAAAAAAAAAAAAAAAAAAAAAACATGAAAACGCTCATAAGGCTCAAACAGTACAAAAATTCGATTCCAAAACATAAAACCAAAAAATTAAAAAAAGTACAAGTAGGCAAAGATCAGGAAAAGGCGCAATCAGAAAAAGACTCCCACTCCAAAAACCAAGGTGGGAAAAAACCAAACTAACAATCAGGTACTTATACCATGAAAACATTTCGTAAGCCGAATGAGCAGCTATTTTCCCAATAGGTGGCCACTCAGTTACCTTAACTAAAATATGCAAAATATACATAAGGCGCCAACAGCACAAAAATATTTTAAACACCAAGACATAAAACAAAAAGAACCAGCACAGAAGTATCGACTTGGAACGATCAGTAACACAAAGTTACTGGCGGGTTTAAATCGATTTTACACGGCCGTAACCTCACCCTCAGCTTCTGCAGTGGTTCATAACATTTATTAAATAAAAGAAAATAAAACAAGTAGCCCAAGGGCAACGATCGCTCACCTGGGAGTCAACAAGTACAGTCATTAGACAAAGTGTTGAAGATGCTGGAGTGGCCACAACATTGAAAATTGATTTTAGCTCACCTGAGCTGGAGGCTCACAAGGTGAGCTTATAGTATGGTAGTCGAGCCGGCGTCCGTGCGTCTGTGCATGCGTTCACACATTCAATCTTGAACATCTCTAAGACAACAAGGCCAATTGCAATCAAATTTTATCTGAAGCATCATTGAGGAGGGGGAAAGGTTGCATTAGGTTTTGGGCCAGGTTAGATCAGAACTCTTGTTTCCATGGCAACAGATAGCTCCCATTGAGTTATAATGGGGATAATGTTATGGCCACTCTAGCAACTTCATTTTTGATTGGATCTTCTTCATTCTTGCTGGTAACAAGGATAACCATAACATCTCGGATGAGTTCGAATTTCGGCTAGGTTCGACCTCAGATTGCGGAGTTAGCTGCCCTTGAGCTTCTGGAAAAATCCCCATAGACTTATAATGGGAAAAACGCTGTGGCCACTATAGTGCCATTATTTTTCAGTGGATCTTCTTCATTCTTGCAGGTAACAAGTACAACTATAATATCTCGGATGGGTTCGAATTTCAGATAGATCCGACCTCTGTGGAATTAGCTGCCCTTGAGTGTTTGAAAAATCATTATTTTATGTTGTGGCCACTCTAGCGCCTTCAATTTTGATCGGATCTTCTTCATACTTGGAAGTAACAAGGATAGCCATAACATCTCGGATGAGTTCGAAACCAGAGTTCTGATCCGACCTGGCCCAAAACCTAATGCAACCTTTCCCCCTCCTAAATGATGCTTGAGATAAAATTTGATTGCACTTAGAGATATTCAAGATTGAATGTGTGAACGCACGGACGCCGGCTCGACTACCTTACTATAAGCTCACCTTGTGAGCCTCTGGCTCAGGTGAGCTAAAAAGTAGCTTAGATATACCTATGTATTATTTTGCCAGCGAACCAGTTGCAGAAATGGAGGATGTAAATTGACGCATTTTTTTTTTGTAGTGGTAATTACTTAGCTGTCACATTCAATCACCAATGCATATAGTTAAGTCTTACGTCGGTTTTGCTTCAAAACAGTGTTTACAATGTGCTGTTTTCTGTGATACTTCATTTACAAGCTAGAACCGAATAAAAAGGTACAAGTAGGCAAAGATCAGGAAAAGGCGCAATCAGAAAGAGATTCCCACTCCAAAAACCGAGGTGGGAAAAAACCAAACTAACAATCAGGCACTTATACCATGAAACATATCGTAAGCCGAATGAGCAGCTATTTTCCCGATAGGTGGTCACTCAGTTAACTTAATTAAAAATATGAAAACATACATAAGGCGCCAACAGCAGAAAAAAAAAATAAACACCAAGACATAAAACAAAAAGAACCACCACAGAAGTATCGACTTGGAACGATCAGTAACACAAAGTTACTGGCGGGCTTAAACCGGTTTTACAGGATCCTAACCTCACCCTCAGCTTCTGCAGTGGTTCATATACCATTTAGTAAGTTCTTCGGTCCTCGTGGTGAATCTCTAACTAGTCAATGAATCATCAAGAACAAACAAATAAATCCTGATAAACATCCTGATGAATCAAAAACAATGACTCACAGATTGAGTAAGCTGCCCGACGATGGAGATCCCTGGGCGCCGAATAACCTACTAACTCCGGAGCAAAAGAAAAACACCAGTTGAACCCCGGTGGGCCAAGCAAGTATTGTTCTTAAATCATAACATATTTAATTATTTGTTCTTAAATCATAACATAATCATGAAGTCTTGTTCTTAAATCATAACATATTTAAATGCAGTGACCTACTGACACCATCAGGATAACATGTCAATGAAAAGTATATCCCCTTGAACCCAACTTTTTTTTATAGCAAAACTGGGGTATGCAGAGGTCAACCTATTTTTTTCTAATTTTTGATCCAAAAAATAGATTGTGGGTACACGTTAGAACCGCCACGGCGAGGCGGTTCTAACGTGTACCCATAATCAATGTTTTGAGCAAACATTTGAAAGATATCGGATTTTTTTTCAGTGAAATTTTCAATTTTTACTGCTAAAAATTCTCTGTTTATTGCATAGGCCTGTTTTTGTAATGCATTACACGACTCCGGTTCGAGAGATTCTGAGTTTCGTACCTACCTACACCGTATAGTACGCTTTAAACTCTATAGTACTGGGCCTAGAATAAAAATGACGCCTTTAAGTTAAGGCCTACCTGTAGTATGTCGACAATTTTCTCGATAATATAATTTTTAAATGAAAACTGGCTTTTTGGAAAAAAAGGTATAAATGCCCTTTACATAATAAATGTCAATATGTTTGGGTGTATGTTGTCACATTAACTGTCCAAATCATTAAAGATCATTAAAGAAGCTTTGCAATTTTGGATCCAGGTTTATACCCTGGAAGCGCGCTCCGTCCCGAAAAAAATCTTGTTGCATTTTATCTGAATAGATAATGTTTATTATCGGCCGGCCTACAATAATAATATTAATAATAAATAATAATAATAATAATGAAAAGGCATCCTCGCAAAGCGACGTTAAATACAATGTACCTTCTCTAAATGACGTGATGCAGTGAGCACATATGGGCTCCATAGTGACATTGCAATAAAGTAAGCAACGATGATCTCAAAAAGACGCCATAACTACTGTTGTCGTAGCAACTACCCGGAAAATTGAGATCCCAATTGCGTCAGTATTGCTATCGAAAATGCTCACATAAAAGTGATTTTTTTTTTCTTTTTTAGGGACCCGCCCATTGGCTGAACTCATCTCTCAGACAACACAACAATGGAAGAATATGCTGTCAAATCCGGTGGCATCTACCTTGGACCAGAACTTGTCACATCATTTTCATCCAAATCAATTAAATACGAACTATTCTGAAGAAGAGGAGTATGTAACAAAGTCCGGTTTAACAGGACATGTTTGTAGTGAGTGTGGGAAGGTATTCAGTCGCCGTCTATTTTTAGAAAACCACCTCAGGACACACACGGGGAGCCAGCCTTATAGTTGTCACCTTTGTCCCAAGAAATTTAACGTTAAAGGAAATCTGACAGCTCATATTGGCAGACATAGCAAAAACCCTGACTGGTATAGGAGTCCCGCGTATCTGTCTAAATTAGAGGATTCTTGGTAAATGATACATTACTTTTACTTGACAGAGACGAATGTTTTAAAACGCTATGGCAAGAAAGGAACTGCTTTCCTTAAGTTTAATGTGCGTCCGCATCTCTGTTATAATGATCTTATTAAGCGACCCTACATCCATGCTTTTGTATTGAAGGAATATGGCAAGGACATCTGATAAAAGCTAGCTATGAAACTCGTTATGATTATGCATATGTTCAGAAAATAAGAAGTGAGACATTTGGATCATCGGGATCATATATTAGGCAAATTAGGGCTTTCTTTTAAAAGGCACAGCTTTATAGTTTTAATGCCCCAACTTTTATCTTCTAAATTGATTTAACAATTCTCTGAATAAATGCACAAAACGTGTTTTCCAGTAAAAACTACTTTGGTCCTACAGGCAATCCAGGTATTCTTTTGAATCTGTGTACAATTTGCTTGGTTCTACCAATGCATATATATATATCCAGTCAATAATTTTTCACTAATGTCAGTACAGTAGCAGCGCTGCCTGGGAACAACCGGGCCCAATAGCTCGACCAGACAGGTAGCGTATCCGATTCGCAACGAAGTGCACCCGCAATCAGTCCTTGACGTCTGGCACATTTGAGCCTGTGCATGAGAAAACCAACAATTTGTGTTCCGACCAGGTCTGACACAAACCAGCCTGTACAGCTACAGAAGCAGGCTAGAAGCATGAATTTTCGGATTTAAGTAGAAGAGGGATTGTACTATCCTAGCAGCGAAAACAAAGACGCTGATCAGCTTCGCGGTCACCGCGAAGCTGATCTGCGTCTTTGTTTTCGCATATGCAAATTGTTGGTTTTCTCACGCACAGGCTCATTTCTTTCATTGTGATTTGGTTATAAAATATTAAGGTAATTCTTCAAGATCATTTGAGCCGCGGCACGAGAAAACCGGTCTTCGGGGATCCGACCAAGTCCAACACAAACTCTGTATAATCAGATAAGAAGTAGCGGAGGAATTGTACTACCCGTTTAGAGAACAGAAAGGCACTGGTCATCTGTACATAGTCAAAAATCCGGTTTTGCCATGACGCGGCTCATTTGTCAATAGGAACCATTTGAAAATGTGCGCAAGATAATGGTTATCTGCCTGTGGCAGGTATATCCAAAATTACTGTAACCGTCCTATCATGACCTTATCTGTTGAGCATATAGACGCAAATCTCAAATTCGATCAAAATAAAAGCTTCCTGGGTACTTAAGCAGTCGTGTTGGGTTTATGTGTCTTGCACAAGGTGGTGAGAATGAGTGTGCGTGAGAAAACCAATAATTTAGGTTTTAACCAGGTCTGACACAAACCAGCCTGAACAAACACCGAAGCAGGCTAGAGGCTTGAAATTTTGGCTTTATGTAGAAGAGGAGTAGCGAAAACAAAGGCGCTGATCAGCTGTGCAGTAACTGCACAGCTGATCTGCGCCTTTGTTTTCGCATATGCAAAAATCCGGTTTTCTCATTATGTGTTCCGACCGAAAGACACGGAAGCAATCTGGGTCACGGTGAACCCATTTCCCTACGTATTATTTCACCATTCTTGCGTCCTCCTGTTATAGTCTGACGGACTAAACGTAAGTCTGCTGAATGACGTAGAAACTGTTGAACGAAAATATGAGACAAGAATGCAAACTCATGCATTCATCTGTTCATAAAGCCAAATCATACATGCCTCAGAACCAGAACTCACTTTTGAACTTACAAAACAGGCATCACATGGCGTCCGTCATATGCCAGATCCAAAATGGTACTCTGATGTAACTAAACTCGTTCCAAGTCGATACTTATGTTACATGGTTCTATTTCTTTTATGTTTTGAGCTCGAGTTTTGTGCTCTTTGAACCTTATGTACGTTTTCATAGTTTTAGTTCTGGTAACTGAGTGGACGCCTGTTGGGAATTATAAAATAGCTGCTCACTCGGCTTATGTTTTCTTAGTATAAGTACCTAATTGTTACATATAAAACAGGACATTTTGTTCCCCGACCGGGCGCGATAGCTCAATCCACAGCGTGCACGTTTAGTAGCGAAGTGTACCCGAGATCTATCCTCTTGTCCAGCACAATTTCATCAAGATTGAACCATGAAAAATATTTCTGTGGAAATTCATCCTTTTATCCAAGAGAAACATTGTCAATGCAATGAGCTCACTGGTAACCCCGATTTTTTTCCATTGGAAAAAAAAAAGACAAGTTGGCTTCTTTAAAAAGAAACCAATGAAAAGGTCAGCAGCAGGTTGATACCTTTTGCTCTAGATTTCAGTGTTGTTGATTCTCTGGTTTGTCATTAATTTCGATTCCCATACGTTTCAGTTTCGTATAAATATCGTTTCTTGTTATGAACGCTTGACCAGTGTGTGTATCTGTCACTCAAGGCATTGACTAAAATTTCTGATGTTACAGAATCAAAGCTAATTCTAAAGAGAACACGATTACAATCAAAGGGGGGGTCTCATATGCGCCCACGCACCAATTTTGTTCTTGCTTTGCATGGTGAATGCCTTCATTCTAACACCTATAAAAATGCACTTATTTATTTTGAAAAACATTTTTAGGTCTCAGGATAGCACCCTGACGTACTCCATCTTTGTGACCATACCTGCCTTATACTTTGCCTATATATTATCTCTTAAATAGCTTTTATTAGCCCAATTAAAACTGGAATCAAAAAAGGACTCCATATGGCTTACTTTGATACCATTTTGGCTTAAATAGATAAACAATTAGATTTTCTATGGAAACTCAAACTTGAAATTGTCAAAATTTTATCAAAATTATTTTCGAGAATGACAAATTGTGTCTCATATTTTGATATGTTCTAGTGCTTGTCAACCTATGATACGGTCTATAAAATTGGCCAGCGGTACCCTCGTCATGCTGGTAAAGTTTTATAAATTTTCAAAACCGGTAACACTGTTGAAATGTACATGATATACATGTAAGTCAATTTTTGACAAAAATGGATTTTAATGTTTTTAGCTGTTTTCTCGTCTAAAATCATATTATTCCACAATTTTATCATTAGAAATGATAAAACACATAAGTAATATGAATTCTTAGTATAAAGAATGCTTATTTCATTTGGCAATTTCACATATTTAATATTTAATAAAGTTATTATTTATTTATTATACAAATGATCAGCAAAATTTTCAGGTCTCAACAACAATTTCAAATATATTAATGAAAGGTTCTATAATTTCATCTCTAAATATATCTTTATGTTAAGATGCATTTACATAATTTTATTGGAGTAATATTGACTTAATTTGTGATTGACCACCGTAATGGTAATAGACATTTGATTGATTCCTCGATTTGTTTTACCATCTTGTATTGTCGTTTATAAGATTGTACATAACTTTATTTATTTAACTGTTGTTGATGCCAACATTCATTAAAAGGTTGACAAAAATACCAAATACAGTGGCACTTTCTAATGTTTCTATCACCGTTGTCTTTATACTTATCCAGTAAGTACATAATTCAGCTATGTGACAGGCTTTTCTCTTTGTAAGTGTTCAGATGTGATGCTTAGGTATAGCTTTCACTTTAAATATCAGATTGTTTTAATTCTTCATTAAAAACATCCATTATTGACATTATTGCGAGATTGTCTACCATTTAAATGTGGTTCTTTTTTTCTATTTTTGAAATGAATATGAGAGTAATGAAGACAAATATCCAAACTTGATGTTTAAAAATCTCAACATTTATGGCTCATGTTCATGCGTTTAGTAGTCAATTATAAATACAGCGAAATGTTTGTAATTTCATGCTGATAGTTGTCTAGATACTCTTCTTTAATACTATCATTGGTTAGAAATTATGGCTGTTTTGTCCATTATCTGTCATGTAAGTAAAACACCTCTCAGCTACATGTAAGTGTATAAGTTCAAAAGCTCCATTGTAGGATAGGGTTTCCAATTATGATTTGATGGAAGTATGTTTGAAAGTTCCAGCAAAAGGTGTGCCTGTTGTAGCAGATGAATAAATGCATGCATTAGATTGATATATGGTATAACCTGTTTCAAACATGCTATTATGTATTGTTAAAATGCTGTCAAGTACATGTATATTATGCATCAAATGGAGAAAAACACACAAAACACACAAAAGTAGTTAACCGGTTTGTTGTTAGCAACTTATCATATAATTTTATCTAATGGGATTTCGTTTTCTCTCTTCATCCTATTGGTTTTGCTTCATTATATACTTGGGTGGGTGGGGTGTTTTTCTGAGATCATGATATGAGCAGCAGGAAATAAACTTGCCTTAGCCTCATCTGTTTATTTGTTTTCCTTATAGCATGAGTTACAGGATGTGGAAATCAGCAATATAGCTGTATAAGTTCATTAAAATAATTAATACCTAATTAACAAATTATTTTTTGTGCAGGAAAAAAAAAAAAAAAAAACAGTAAAAACTATGTAATTGCAACATAAAAACAAATACATTATAGAGAATGACTTACTAATAAATAGAATCATGTTCTAAAATCTAATTATGAAAACTAACAATGATGGGCAGATAGCTTTTTAAGGTCCAAGGCAGGGTGCAATTTTCTTACTTAAATCAATATTCAAAATATGTATAGCAGCGTTGATGGCCATGCAAGACACAAAATTGCTTACCTGGAAACTTTTTCAAAAAAAATTTTTCTTTGTAACATGTTAATAACATGAAATACTTATAATTGGGTAAAATCATTATAAGTTTTACGTTTTTCAGAATTCCGACTTGTATCATTCAATGTTCTAGAAAAAGATGTTACCGGTCTTCAAATTTCATGAAATTTTCAGTATATAATCTGTATATGTGTAGCCTAATTTAAGGTTGAAATTATAGGTTGACAAAACCGGGAACATGTTAAAATTGAAAATCAAACCAGTGATTACACCATTATGGAGCTAAAATTTGGGGTCATCTGCGAAACAAATGATAATCAGCTGAATTCAATGTTATAGCTATCAACAATTATGCAATACTAATATGATCGGTGATCATTCTAGATTATTTTACAAACAAACAGAACCAGGAACTTGCTATTATGACGGTTAATGGCGACTTTAATTACACATACCCCTATATTCAGACCCCCTCTAATATAAAAAGCTGTATTTAAACTTTTTAAGTAGTTAAGAGAAAATCTATATTACTAATTAAGTGGTCATGCACCCAGCAAGCAATATGCATAATATCATAAAAATCGGTGCGTGGGCAGAACCCTATGTAAATTTCATATACCGTGAGACCCCCCCTTTGTCGATATGTCACAGTGTAGAAAACCATTTGGCAACTTGCAGTCAATTTGTGACAGAGTTCTGAATTTTGACTTGCAGCCACACTACCGGAAAGAGACCCATGGGTCCGATGTGATGGACTAAAAGTCAGCCGTATAGAGTTCCTATAGTTTCTGTACCCCTCATCAGGGTATCTACGATCTTAACTTAGATGCGCTATGATAAGAAGTCGCCACGATCGAGACTGCTTGCTAGATATTTACCGCTTTTTGACAGGGAGTGTCAACAATGGATAAATTAAATTGTTTGCGGTGAACTGTCTAGTCAACATAGACGGGTTCACTAGTTTTTATCAAGCGCATTATGTGACAAAACGCGTAATTGAGAGAGAGCAGTCGATCATGGGTACAATTTTCTTCATATCCAAAGTAAACACTATGGAAAAGGTCCTGAGGGACCTTTTCCAATAACTCGTCCATTAATAAAGTAAACAGGTTTTAAGTGGATGTCAATTGTCAAAATCTAGAACATGTTATGTCAAAGGTCATTTTGTTTTGTTTAAACTAAACAGTTAAAACAATGCGGTCACTGTAACACTTTTAGCTGTTTAAAGAAAAAACAAGATATAAAAATCTGTTTCAGAAATTTCGCCATCAACCAGGAAGGGTAGACCATTCCATATCTTCAATAAATAGAAGACTATCACAAACCAATGGTGACCCTTGCTTAACCTGCCAGCTCTAGATTTTTACTGGCTGGCTGTAGTAGTAAACACAACGTCATATCTGAGCGTCTGCAAGTTACCTGTTCTGTTTATAGAGCAGCTGAAGAGTCAGTTCAAATAGTTCAGTTCCCCAGATGAACATCACAGTGAAACCCGCAAAATAAAATTTAACTTAAGTGCAAGCGTGGACCAATATAGAATATAAAGATAAGCCTCATGAGAGCATTTGTCATTGTTTGGCTTCATGCAGACAACTCTAGGCATTTTAAATGTAAGATAGCCAAGCTAATCTGAAATGCATTATGTACACATTTTCTTCTGTTGGTAATGCAGTGCTTTGGCTCATTAGATTCATTACTAACCCACCAAAGAAAAAAATTTTTCTAGGTTATCAAAAGTTCAGCAGCTACTATAGGTTATAACAATATGATATATTTAGATTCACTAGCAGACGCTACTCTAAGAAAATACCCACGCTAAAGCTGACCCACTTACAGGTTTTCCGCAAGTAAAATTTGGTTTGTTACTGCTGTTGTCTTATGACTATGCAGTGAAGCAGCTAACCAGGAAGGGGTCAAATCTCAGAATCGCATAAAATGCACCGTTTTGCATTCTCTCTACATTACAATGATAACTGCAGATATTTACAATTTAGTTTACCTGAAGGTACTTAAGATACTTAGTAGTTCCAGCTTTTTTGTATTTCTTTCAAACGGGTTTTAAAGGCTTTGCAGCTCATGTTCTTTGATCACCTCTTCATTACAAAAACATGCCCATGTAAATAAAGAGATTTTGTAAGTTGTGAAAAATGCAAACTTTCAGCAGAAAGTTTTCGATATTTTTCTAATTTTTGCTCAAAACATAGATTGTGGGTACACGTTAGAAACGCCTCACGGTTCTAACGAGTACCCACAATCTATGTTTTTGAGCAAAAATAACCAGTGGTCTTGTAAACGCTCACCTGAGACCTGAGGTATATACCAATAAACTTGTTTAAAACTAGAATGGTAATATACATGTTTATAACCCCAGGTCAGGGTCAGAGCAACCTCTGGAGTCAATTTCTTTTTTAAATCATAAAGATTCAGTCCATTTGCCAATTTACTGCAAGTTTTGCCCTTCAAATGACATTGTAACAATTTTTCCCCATTCAAATGCATGGGCAGCCTAAGTTGACATTGCCTTAAAAAAGGTCAAGGTCATCCCAGCGTCATGATTTAAACCAACTTTGTAGAGCTCCATTGCCTGATGCCTCATGCCAAAATTCAAACCCATAGGCCTTCTGGTTCTGGAGAAGAAGATTTTTTAAAGGTTTTTGCTATTTATAGCCATGGCGGCCATCTTGGTCATGTGAACTTGACCAATTATACAAACTTTCATTCACTCATCCTAAGAATGCTCCATATAAAGTTTTGCTTTGATTGGCTAAGCGGTTTCAGAGAAGAAGATGTTTGAATATTATGGTCATACACATGTATATAGCCCCAGGGCAGGGGCAGACAACCCTCTGGGTCCAAAATATATTCATAAACATAAATCTTCTGTCCATTTGCTCATTCCTAGCAAGTTTTTTGCCATTAAATGACATTTTCCTATTTTTTCCCATTCAAATGCATGGGCGGCCTAAGTTGACGTTGCTGTAATAAAGGTCAAGGACATCCCACGGTCATGATTTATATAAACTTTGTAGAGCTCCATTGCCTGATGCCTCATGCCAAGATACAAACCCATAGGCCATCTGGTTCTGGAGAAGAAGATTTTTTAAAGGTTTTTGCTATTTATAGCCATGGCGGCCATCTTGGTCATGTGACCTGGACCATTTATATAAACTTTTTTTCCTCTTCCTAAGGATGCTCCACATGCAGTTTGGCTTCGATTGGCCAAGCGGTTTCAGAGGAGAAGATGTTTCAATATTATGGAAATATACATGTACATGTATATAGCCCCAGGGCAGGGACAGACAACCCCCAGGGGCCAAAATTTTTCCATAAACATTAATTTTCTGTCTATTTGCCTATTCCCAGTAAGTTTTACACAGTAGCATTTTACCATTTTTCCCCATTCAAATAGATTGGCAACCTAAGTTGACCTTGCCGTAAAATAGGTCAAGTTCATCGCAGGGTCATGATTTATATAAACTTTGTAGAGCTTTCTGTGATGCTTCATGCCAAGTTTCAAAATCATCGGCCTTCTGGTTCTGGAGAAGAAGATTTTTAAAGGTTTTTGCTATTTATAGCCATGGTGGCCATCTTGGTCATGTGACCTGGACCATTTTTATAAACTTTTGTTCCCCCTTCCTAAGGATGCTCCACATGAAGTTTGGCTTCGATTGGCCAAGCGGTTTCAGAGGAGAAGATCTTTGAAATTGTGGACGGACGGACGACGGAGCATGGCCATCCTATAAGCTCATCTTGTGAGCCTTCGGCTCGGGTGTATACCCCTGCATACCCCATTTTCCCTATATAAAAGTGGGGTTCGAGGGGGTATACACTGCACGGACATATAATCGTGATGACCTCTTGAACAATAATTGCATACCAGAGATAGACCGCCGAACGTTTTTAAAATACTTATAATGAATTGTTATGGCCATGGGCAATCAAATATGAGGTGGTCTTAAAGATGAACAGCATTGGTTCTATTGCACAAGCTTCGAAAATAATGCAAATGTACCTTTGAATAACCACGTCCAAAACACCATTATTCTTTACATTACATCACAGGTACTCAGGCGAGTACTCCAACAAATTTGAATTTTACCAAAATTCGATCTGAAATGTAAAATTTAGGAAAGTTTGGAATTGGAGCAATTAATGAAGAACTCAACAGGAAAACCTCACCATTTTTTTTTCCTCGACCAACTTTTTTTTTCCTTGACTCCAACGACAACAAACACGAGGACGGATTAATTTCAATCCTTTATGGTTACCATAATATATTAAAATGTGGCCTGGTAGTGATGTTTCAGACTCTTCCCGTATATTCAACATAACTTGAAATATAAACTGAGATCCTTTAAGAGAAGTGAGCATATCAATGACAGAGGGCTTGTGCCATACCATCCACCAATTCGAAACAAAAGCACTACTTTTTATTATATGGCAAGTGATGAAATATAGAGAAATATGTATTAAATATAACCAATATTTGAAAAAGTTATATTTTCACATGTGAAAATATAAAAAAGTTATATTTTCACATGTGAAAATATAAGATTTGGGAATACGCAAATTACGATTCCACCGTTTTATTTCTAATTTATACATAACTAAATTTTATAATCTATGCTATTGTTGACGCAATGAACGTTCACACACAATAGCGACGTAATGACGTGACGTAATGACGTCATTTAAGATTTTGACGTCATATGCTTTAGCGCGCAACGTTACAATGACTACATGCAATATAATAAAAAGAAAATTCAAGTTTTTGTCGTGAATATGACTTTTATTTCATTTCGTGAAGTGAAAAATTATATATTTCATTCGTGCCTTCGGCACTCATGAAATATAAAAATCTTTCACTTCACTCAATGAAATAAAACTCATATTCACTCCAAAAACTTGAATATCCTCTATATATTTGCAGGAAACTACACCGGAAGAGCTACCGCCGCCAGATCGGGACCAGACTCTTCGGGAGTTTATACCAAGATGATCGGCTCAACAAAAGTCTTCCTATGCAGCTACTGTCACAAGGCGTTATCGTGTAAATCAGCGCTAGATCTGCACGTGAGACGCCATACCGGAGAGCGACCTTATGTATGTGCGACCTGCGGGAAATCTTTCAGTCATATGAGTAATCTGAAGGCCCACCAGATTATACATTACAATAGATAGGCCTATCATGAAACATCCATAACAAGAAATATTTGAGCCTTCGCATGAGAAAACCAACAATTTGCATATGCGAAAACAAAGACGCAGATCAGCTGTGCAGTAACTGCACAGCTGATCAGCATCTTTGTTTTCGCCACACAGATAGTACTATTCCTCTTCTACTTATATTCAAAGTTTCAAGCTTTTAGCTTTATGCTGTTACTGTACAGCCTGATTTGTGTCGGACCTGGTCGGGAACCCAAATTGTTGGTTTTCTCATGCACAGTCTCATATTAGAACGAGAATAAGATTAAAGTGACAAAAATCCTCAACAACCAGAATAACAATGTTCGTGTAATGTCTTGTCTACCCCCTTCAACCCTACTTTTATATAGTAAAACTGAGATGCACAGAGAGATGCCAATGGGTTTTATTTTTGCTGTTAATCATAGATTGTGGGTAATCGATAGAGCCTCTTCCTTGAGGCGGTTCTAACGTGCACCCACAATGCATGGCAAGAAACAAAAATTCATCGAGAAGTCTTAAAATTTTGCAGCTCTTAAAATCTGTGAAAATGTGATTTGCACGTGAAGTGAGACGCCATACTGGAGAAAAACCTTATTTACGTGTGACTTGTGGGAAATCTTTCAGTCATTCAGTCATGCATCAGAGTGCAGTACATTTGCTGTCGTCCGCGTCATTTGCATGCAATCCCAGATTTCGTCCAAGTATATCGATACCTGTACATGTAACATATGTGATACAAGTGCTGTCGTCTTGGTCATGATACTCGGAGGACAAAGTTTCTGTCTGCAATGGTATACAAATACAGACTCGTACAGCAGCAGCAAAGGCATGTACTAGCATTCAATGTACCCCCGTGGATAATCTATGATTTGTTAATTTCAGTGTCAGTGTATACAGGTATAGTTCTACATGAATATATTGACTGTTGTTAATAAAATAGAGAGTAGGTAAATAGATGTCTTGTTGATTCTTGCTCACTGCACCGTTATGTAAAACGCGTATGATATACGACGTATAATAAACGACTTCAAACGTCAAATTGACTTTATCAAATTACTCACAAAATAGGTGGAAAATGTACAGTAGTTATCAATGGTGCACTTTCTGTCTTGAATCAAGCGCAGATTTCTGCTGCATTGGCAGTGGTTGGATGAAAGAAACAATCTCGCCATTGTCATTTGCATTGCAGGCGCACTCCAAACTAATTGAGTCGCTGCATGGGAAAACCAACCTGTATAGGCGAAAACAAAGGCGCAGATCAGCTTCGCAGTAACTGCGAAGCGGATCAGCGTCTTTGTTTTCGCTACATGGATAGCACAAATTCCTCTTCTTCTCAAATCCGAAATTTCAAGCTTCTAACCTGCTTCTGTCACTGTACCCAGCAGGCACCTGACGTCTGTTTGACGTCAGATATTGGTTATATTTTGGTCGCGACGTAATATAACCAATTTCCAACGTCTATCAGACGTCATTTCCTGACGTCTTTTGGACGTCTGGATTGGACGTTGTTTTGACGTCAAACTAGTTCGTCAGTTAGACGTCGTAATCAAGACGTGATTAAGACCTTGTGTTTTTCATACTTCTGACCATGTGTGTTGTGCAAATTAATAAAACTTCACTTTGGGTAAAAATCAGATCATTCGTTTCGTGTGTTTCTTTTGCTTTCTTCCTTTCTTTTTTTTTTTCTATGTTACTTCCAGCAGACATTTGATACACAATGATACGTCATAACAACGTTGGAGTTAGGTTGATTTTGAAAGTTTGTTTGTTGTCAAAACTAGACGTCAATCTGACGTGCTAAAGCCAACGTCGGTTTAACGTCTGAAAGCTGACGTCAATCTGACGTCCTAAAAACGACGTTTGAATTCATGTCATATAAATAGTTTAAGGTGTATATTTTTTCGCATTTTTGAATAACAGTGGATTCAGAAGAGCAGTGATGCACTTTTGATAGTCCCTTTCACTCCTTTGATAGAGTTTTTCGGAACATGTTCAAGATATTAATTCAGCCTGATGTTGGTACGTCTTATTTAAGCAAAATTTTATTGCTTTATGGTGCTAAAACCAAAAAGACATTAGTGTGAGAAATAAGATTATTCTGAACAATGGTGAAATAAATATTAAAATATACAAATTTTATTTTCATCTTAATTGAAAGTTTGATAATTTAGTGAAAGACTTTATTTTGATTAATAGATAATCATTTTTTTCTACATTAATTAAGCATGAGGGCGAAATATGGGATTTCCCATACGAGACTCAGATATGACTTTTAAGTGGCAAGGTTGAAATTATTATTTGAATTTGATATTATATAGAGGATCTTTAAATACACGAGTGGTCATTTCATATGAAATTTATTAAACGAGCCTTCAGCGAGTTTAATAAATTTCATATGAAATGACCACGAGTGTAAGATTCGTTTTATCATATGACTTCTAAAAATAGGATTTTATCGCCTTCGAAGTGGACATATTTTCAATGAAAATTTACATTGTTGTTACGGACGTCGTCAATGACGTTACGTCCCAGCAGGCACATGACGTCAAAATGACGTCATATCAACGTCGATGCGACGTCACGACGTCGCATCGACGTTGACATGACGTCATTCTGACGTCATGTGCCTGCTGGGGTATTCCCGCAAAAGTGTTATTACACATGTGGTCATAAGATTTTTATGACATGACGTTATCCACTGGAAAACAGCGACGTCATATGATAATACATAATATGTGTAATAATTTATGTCAGTTTAAGGGCAGCTAACTCTGTCGACATATATGAAAAACACGTCCCCAGCAGGCATCTGACGTCACATTGACGTCGGATATTGGTTGTATTTTGGTCACGACATCATACAACCAATAACCAACGTCCACCTGACTTCCAGTCCTGACGTCAGTGGACGTATTGATATGACGTCGAAATGACGCCGGATTCAAACGTAAGTCTAACGTCATATGTCGACAGAGTTAGCTGCCCTTGAACTGACATAATTTCTTGCGCAAATGTAACAACATCAAATTCAAATAATAATTTCAACATTGCCACTTTTAAAAAAAGCCATATCTAGGTCTCGTATCGGAAATCACCATGCTTAATTAATTTAGAAAAAAATAATTATTTGTTAATCAAAATAAAGTCTTTCACTAAATTATTAAACCTTCTATTAAGACGAAAATGAAATTTGTATATTTTAATACTTATTTCACCATTTTAAATTATTGATTGTTCACAATAGTCTTATTATTTACACTAATGTCTTATTTGTTTTAGCACCATATAACAATAAAATTTGACATGAATAAGACATACCAACATCAGAGTGATTATAACATTAAACATTTTCCCGAATAACTCTATCTAGTCTTCTAGCTACCCATACCCCCCCTCCCCCCCCAGGGGGAATTTTCTACACTATGATTTTCTAAAAGTACATTGAAAAAGCTATCAAACCCTGTTTTCTGCCATCTGAAAGTGGAAGCGTTTGCGTTTTATGCTATGTTTCATTATATTGCCCTATATATTCAATTTTTGCGTTTTAATAATGGGGGTACACATAGAAAACTGAAGATATCTCAGTTGTTTCTTATCCTAGACCATTGAACTTGTTCTCATTTTAATGCTTATACATAGCCCTTTTATCCAATAATAAGTAATGGAAAATATCTAATTTGCATATTCATGAATTTTCATTAAAACATTAAAATGAAAAACGAAACAGTTAAAAATCAATTATCCCCATAAAAACTAATTTCAGGCCTAAACTATCATTGTGGCTCATTGTTATTGTACCAATAAATACTATTTGACAAATTTGTTGACGCCATGGACCTTAATGAAAATTTTCTCATTTGCATTTTCATGAATATTAATGAAAATGACAAAAATCAAAATTTACTCTATTGCCATTTAAGGGTTTGAGTGGGTTGTAGGATGTACCTTGCAACCTTAGATCAATTGCTCATGGGTGCCAATTTGGTGAGAGGATCACTTTAATGCCCATTTGAGTGATCACCCCCACCCCTAATAAGCAGAGGAATTATTGTGGTACACCTCTATTACCACATGTATCTTGGCTACTGATAGACATAGAGAGCTGAAATAGGTATCAAATGATTGCTTTGGCAATGTTTTATAATCATGTAATAAGATATATAAACAAGCTGGCTTTCTTAATGCTCAAATATTAAAAAGATGTTCAGATATTAGAAAAGAAACAGATAAAGGAAGGGGTATACCAAACAAAATTGCTAATATCTCAGTGACCAAAAACTTTAAGAGAGCTGAAATGTGTATCAAATGATTGTTATGCTAATGTTCTATAATCATGTGATAAGATACAGAAAGAATCTGGCTTTTTTGATGTTCAAATATTGATAAGAACTTTCAATAGAAGAGAAAAATCACAGAACAATGGAGGGGGTATACCTACAGATATGTTTATATCTCAGCAACCAACGGCCATAGAGAGTTGAAACTTCTAACAAATGATTGCTATGATAACATTCTAAAACCCTGAAATAAGATACATTTACAATCAGACTTTTCTGCTGTTCGACTTTTGATGAAATCAATAAATATAGTAGAAAAATCACAGAAATTGGAGGGGGTATACCTATAGAAATGTTTATATCTCAGCAACCAAAAGCCATAGAGAGCAGAAATTGGTGTCAAATGATTGCGTTGACAATATTCTATAACCTTGTAATAAGATATATAAACAAGCTGACTTTTTTGTTGCTCAAATATTTAAGAAAACTTAAGTTATGAGAGAAAAATCACTGCCAAAGGAAGGGGTATATCAATGACATTGCTAATATCTCAGTGACCAATCGCTCTAGAGAGTTGAAATTGGTATCAAATGATTGGTATGATAATGTTCTATAATTGTATGATTAGACATATAAATAATCTAACTTTCTTGTTGTTCGAATATTGATGAGAACTATAGATATTAGATAAAAATCAAAGAAAAATGGAGGGGGTATACCAATATAAACGTTTATATCTCAGCAACCAAATGTCCTAGAGTGCTGAAATGTGTATCAAATGATTTCTTTGACAATATGCTATAACCATGTAATAAGATATATAAACAAGCTGACTTTCTTGTTGCACAAATATTTGAGAAAACATAAGATATAGCAGAAAAATCACTGCCAAAGGAAGGAGGTATACCAATAAAATTGCTAATATCTCAGTGACCAATAGCTTTAGAAAGCTGAAATTGGTATCAAATGATTGGTATGATAATGTTCTATAATCATATGATAAGACATTTAAATAATCGAACTTTTTTGTTGTTCAAATATTGAAGATAACTTTTAATATTAGATAAAACTCAAAGAAAAAACGGAGGCGGTATACCAATGTAAGCGTTTATATCTCTACAACCCAATGTCACAGAGAGCTGAAATTAGTATCAAATGATTGCTATGACAATATTCTACAATCATGTAATAAGACATATAAACAAGCTTACTTTCTTGTTGCTCAAATATTTAAGAAAGCATAAGTTATAGCAGAAAAATCACTGCCAAAGGAAGGAGGTATACCAATAAAATTGCTAATATCTCGGTGACCAAGAGCTCTAGAGAGCTGAAATTGGTATCAAATCATTGTTAGGATTATGTTCTATAACCATGTGGTAAGACACACAAACATTCTGACTTTCTTGTTTTTCGAATATTGATAAAAACTTTAAATTTAAGGGAAAAATCACAGAAAAATGGAGGGGGTATACCAATGAAAAGGTTAATAACTCAGCAACCAAAAGCTCTAGAGAGCTGAAATTGGTATCAGATGATTGGTATGATAATGTTCTATTATTGTATGATTAAACATATAAATAATCTAATTTTCTTGATGTTTGAATATTGATGAGAACTTAAAATATTAGATAAAAATCAAAGAAAAATGTAGGGGTATACCAATATAAACGTTTATATCTCAACAACAAAAAATCCTAGAGAGCTGAAATTGGTATCAAATGATAGATATGACAATAATTTATAATTATATAATAAGATACAGGAAAAAGTTGACTATCTTGTGGCCAAAAATTTAAAAAAACTTTAGATATAAGAGAAAAAACATAGACAAATGAAGGGAATATACCAATAGAATTGACAATATCTCAGCAACCAAAAGCTCTAGAGAACTGAAATTGGTATCAATTGATTGACAGGATCATATTCTATACAAAAAAATATAAAACTAACAGAAATAATCAGATACAAGTCATTCTGTAGGTATACCAGTTCATTTTTTCATTATTTCTCTGTGATTTCTAGTTTTCATTAATATTCATGAAAAAATAGATGAGCCTTATATCCTTAAATACATGTATTATATGTATAATGGTGATAGAACATGGCCATAGCATTCATTTGATTCCACATTAGTGTTCCATGTTTATCAACAGCCCAGGTACAAATGATACTATATGTATACACCCATTTTTCCAGGATTTTTTACTTTTTAATTAATATTCATGAATATACAAATGAGATAATTTTCACATAGGCTCATGACAACAATAAATTTATGAAATATGTCCAAATGGTGCAATATAAATTTGTCACAACGATAGTTTAGGCCTGACATGAGTTAATTTATGGTTTTTTAATGATTTTATACCATTTTCATGTTTTCATTAATATTCATGAATATGCAAAGTAGATATTTTGCATTACTTATCATAGAATGAAAGAGCTATGTCTAAGCTTTAACAAAAGACCAAGTTCGATGGTCTAGGATTAGTAACAGCAGAGGTATGATCGATTTTCTACGCCTACCCCCATTATTTCTATACAAAAGATGGTATCAGGTCATATAATAAAACATAGCGTAAAACGTAAGCGCTTCCACTTCCAGATGGCAGAAAACAGGATTTGATAGCTTTTTTACTATACTTTCAGAAAATCATGGTGCAGAAAATTCCCCCTGGGGGGGGAGGGTTTGCCCTACTGGCCATTAGCTAGTCTTCTAGCTACCCATACCCCCCCTCCCCCCCCAGGGGGAATTTTCTACACTATGATTTTCTAAAAGTACATTGAAAAAGCTATCAAACCCTGTTTTCTGCCATCTGAAAGTGGAAGCGTTTGCGTTTTATGCTATGTTTCATTATATTGCCCTATATATTCAATTTTTGCGTTTTAATAATGGGGGTACACATAGAAAACTGAAGATATCTCAGTTGTTTCTTATCCTAGACCATTGAACTTGTTCTCATTTTAATGCTTATACATAGCCCTTTTATCCAATAATAAGTAATGGAAAATATCTAATTTGCATATTCATGAATTTTCATTAAAACATTAAAATGAAAAACGAAACAGTTAAAAATCAATTATCCCCATAAAAACTAATTTCAGGCCTAAACTATCATTGTGGCTCATTGTTATTGTACCAATAAATACTATTTGACAAATTTGTTGACGCCATGGACCTTAATGAAAATTTTCTCATTTGCATTTTCATGAATATTAATGAAAATGACAAAAATCAAAATTTACTCTATTGCCATTTAAGGGTTTGAGTGGGTTGTAGGATGTACCTTGCAACCTTAGATCAATTGCTCATGGGTGCCAATTTGGTGAGAGGATCACTTTAATGCCCATTTGAGTGATCACCCCCACCCCTAATAAGCAGAGGAATTATTGTGGTACACCTCTATTACCACATGTATCTTGGCTACTGATAGACATAGAGAGCTGAAATAGGTATCAAATGATTGCTTTGGCAATGTTTTATAATCATGTAATAAGATATATAAACAAGCTGGCTTTCTTAATGCTCAAATATTAAAAAGATGTTCAGATATTAGAAAAGAAACAGATAAAGGAAGGGGTATACCAAACAAAATTGCTAATATCTCAGTGACCAAAAACTTTAAGAGAGCTGAAATGTGTATCAAATGATTGTTATGCTAATGTTCTATAATCATGTGATAAGATACAGAAAGAATCTGGCTTTTTTGATGTTCAAATATTGATAAGAACTTTCAATAGAAGAGAAAAATCACAGAACAATGGAGGGGGTATACCTACAGATATGTTTATATCTCAGCAACCAACGGCCATAGAGAGTTGAAACTTCTAACAAATGATTGCTATGATAACATTCTAAAACCCTGAAATAAGATACATTTACAATCAGACTTTTCTGCTGTTCGACTTTTGATGAAATCAATAAATATAGTAGAAAAATCACAGAAATTGGAGGGGGTATACCTATAGAAATGTTTATATCTCAGCAACCAAAAGCCATAGAGAGCAGAAATTGGTGTCAAATGATTGCGTTGACAATATTCTATAACCTTGTAATAAGATATATAAACAAGCTGACTTTTTTGTTGCTCAAATATTTAAGAAAACTTAAGTTATGAGAGAAAAATCACTGCCAAAGGAAGGGGTATATCAATGACATTGCTAATATCTCAGTGACCAATCGCTCTAGAGAGTTGAAATTGGTATCAAATGATTGGTATGATAATGTTCTATAATTGTATGATTAGACATATAAATAATCTAACTTTCTTGTTGTTCGAATATTGATGAGAACTATAGATATTAGATAAAAATCAAAGAAAAATGGAGGGGGTATACCAATATAAACGTTTATATCTCAGCAACCAAATGTCCTAGAGTGCTGAAATGTGTATCAAATGATTTCTTTGACAATATGCTATAACCATGTAATAAGATATATAAACAAGCTGACTTTCTTGTTGCACAAATATTTGAGAAAACATAAGATATAGCAGAAAAATCACTGCCAAAGGAAGGAGGTATACCAATAAAATTGCTAATATCTCAGTGACCAATAGCTTTAGAAAGCTGAAATTGGTATCAAATGATTGGTATGATAATGTTCTATAATCATATGATAAGACATTTAAATAATCGAACTTTTTTGTTGTTCAAATATTGAAGATAACTTTTAATATTAGATAAAACTCAAAGAAAAAACGGAGGCGGTATACCAATGTAAGCGTTTATATCTCTACAACCCAATGTCACAGAGAGCTGAAATTAGTATCAAATGATTGCTATGACAATATTCTACAATCATGTAATAAGACATATAAACAAGCTTACTTTCTTGTTGCTCAAATATTTAAGAAAGCATAAGTTATAGCAGAAAAATCACTGCCAAAGGAAGGAGGTATACCAATAAAATTGCTAATATCTCGGTGACCAAGAGCTCTAGAGAGCTGAAATTGGTATCAAATCATTGTTAGGATTATGTTCTATAACCATGTGGTAAGACACACAAACATTCTGACTTTCTTGTTTTTCGAATATTGATAAAAACTTTAAATTTAAGGGAAAAATCACAGAAAAATGGAGGGGGTATACCAATGAAAAGGTTAATAACTCAGCAACCAAAAGCTCTAGAGAGCTGAAATTGGTATCAGATGATTGGTATGATAATGTTCTATTATTGTATGATTAAACATATAAATAATCTAATTTTCTTGATGTTTGAATATTGATGAGAACTTAAAATATTAGATAAAAATCAAAGAAAAATGTAGGGGTATACCAATATAAACGTTTATATCTCAACAACAAAAAATCCTAGAGAGCTGAAATTGGTATCAAATGATAGATATGACAATAATTTATAATTATATAATAAGATACAGGAAAAAGTTGACTATCTTGTGGCCAAAAATTTAAAAAAACTTTAGATATAAGAGAAAAAACATAGACAAATGAAGGGAATATACCAATAGAATTGACAATATCTCAGCAACCAAAAGCTCTAGAGAACTGAAATTGGTATCAATTGATTGACAGGATCATATTCTATACAAAAAAATATAAAACTAACAGAAATAATCAGATACAAGTCATTCTGTAGGTATACCAGTTCATTTTTTCATTATTTCTCTGTGATTTCTAGTTTTCATTAATATTCATGAAAAAATAGATGAGCCTTATATCCTTAAATACATGTATTATATGTATAATGGTGATAGAACATGGCCATAGCATTCATTTGATTCCACATTAGTGTTCCATGTTTATCAACAGCCCAGGTACAAATGATACTATATGTATACACCCATTTTTCCAGGATTTTTTACTTTTTAATTAATATTCATGAATATACAAATGAGATAATTTTCACATAGGCTCATGACAACAATAAATTTATGAAATATGTCCAAATGGTGCAATATAAATTTGTCACAACGATAGTTTAGGCCTGACATGAGTTAATTTATGGTTTTTTAATGATTTTATACCATTTTCATGTTTTCATTAATATTCATGAATATGCAAAGTAGATATTTTGCATTACTTATCATAGAATGAAAGAGCTATGTCTAAGCTTTAACAAAAGACCAAGTTCGATGGTCTAGGATTAGTAACAGCAGAGGTATGATCGATTTTCTACGCCTACCCCCATTATTTCTATACAAAAGATGGTATCAGGTCATATAATAAAACATAGCGTAAAACGTAAGCGCTTCCACTTCCAGATGGCAGAAAACAGGATTTGATAGCTTTTTTACTATACTTTCAGAAAATCATGGTGCAGAAAATTCCCCCTGGGGGGGGAGGGTTTGCCCTACTGGCCATTAGCCTAATCTAAGGAGTGAAAGGGAATAACTCCGTGGTGCAGTGGTTAAGTCACTCGCCTTGTAAACCAGGGGTCGCAGGTTCGATCCCGGGCTTCTCCTAAAAAACCTCCTTCCGGTTGAGCCTTCGGGTGCTCCCGGAACAACAAACCCAAAAAAAAAAAAAAAACAACCTCCTATAGTACTGGTCTCGCCCAGGAAAAAAAAAAAAAAAAAAAAAAGGAGTGAAAGGGAATAACAATAGTGCATCACCGCACTACTGAATCCATTTCAGGATTTCAGAATGTTAATTAAACTGCGAACAAACATTCACGATATCGGTTTTAGCAAGTCAGATTGACGTCTGTTTTTGACGTCAAACAAACTTTCAAAATCAACCTAACCCCAACGTCATTATGACGTCACATTTGAGACATGAAACCAACGTTGTTTTTCTGACGTCAGAATGACGTCTGTTTTTTGACGTCAGAATGACGTCTGTTTTTGACGTCAAACAAACTTTCAAAATCAACCTAAATCCAACGTCATTATGACGTCGGAGTCTGACGTCTATCTGACGTCCAACTGACGTCAAATGTCTGCTGGGTACAGGCCGATTTGTTTCGGACCTGGTCGGAACTGAAATTGTTTTCTCGTGCACAGACTCAATTATGATTTGAATCGACTTTCTGAATACCTACACGAACTTCCATTGCATCGTCCAGTTATTTACCCCCTCCACAGAGCCTTTGCTTCGAGACTTTCTGTCGGAATGATATGCAATAATAATATGCATAATTTGTTTGAATTTGTTTGTTTGAATTGATGCTTAACATCACAGTCAACAGCTGTGGTCATATCGGGACATTGCCTCCATTTTAAAGGACGTTTACCCAAAATTAGGATGTCATGACAACCAAAAATATAATCATACAACAAAGCCAATAAGATTTATATGTATGGCTGGTTTGACTTGGATTCACTTTTCCTGGGCAGGCTCAGATGAGCGGGGAAGTTACCGCCAGTCAGCAGCATATAAGCTTTGCTTGGAGGCACAAGCAGCACATCTTTTTCTTTAGGCTCCAATGGGCGGGGCCCACATTCCCATCCGACCACCCTTCATTTCTTATGGAAATACTAGTAAAAGCTACATAAAGTAAAGGCAAAGTAATTTGTTTGTAAACCGGGGGTCGTGGCTTCAATTCCTAGCATCACAAGTCTTTCGGATAAAACTTTATACCGATTTCCTGCCTTTATATGACATTATCTCATTATCTGTTAAGTGGGACGCAAAACTTATTTTGTCAGTGGGACGCAAAATACGAAATCACCTATCAAAGTCTTTTAGAAAATTCTTTTACAGGTATAAAACCTGCCGCTCAACTATTGCCAAGCGCCGACGTTCTACGACCGCCGACCTTCCCTGCCGCCGAACCGCACCAGTTCCAGTGTGGGGACTGCGGAAAGATCCTGTCCTGCCAGTCACACCTAGACATACACAGCAGGTCACACACAGGTGTTCGTCCGTACGCCTGTCCTTATTGTCATAAAGGATTTACGGTCAAGTGTAATATGGAACGACATATGGTTACACATCTCAGGCAAAGACCTACTTGAGAACGAAAATATATTAGCTGATTGATTAGCTTATCGACTGAGTAATACAATTGACTGATTGAGTGATTTGTTGATTTACATGATGTCTGCATGCCTGTCCCATTTATCATTTACCGCCATAACATTGTTTTCTGCATGTCAGTTTATCTCATGTTTTTACATATCTTGTAAACTGAGAGAGAACAAATAAACTTGGAAACTTGGAAAACTTTAGGAGTTGCCGAACATGATTACACACCCAAGGACAAGACCTTCTTGAGCAAGATGGATGGGCGAGTGGATTGACATGATATCCGCCCGTACGCTTGTCTTTTTGCCATAAAGGATGTACAGTCAAATGCAATATGGAACGGCATATGATTCCACATCTGATGCAGAAGCCTACTTAATAAATGTCATAAATATGAGGGATTTTTGATGAATATGTTGATTGACGGGTGGATGGGTGAGTCAGTGAGTGTTTGGGTGGATGGATTGAATGGTTAATTGACGACACGTTTGTTCGTAAGCCTGTCTTTTTTGTAGTAAATGAATTACTGTCTTAAGTGCAACAGAGAGAGCTACGAGCTCGTATATGATCCCTGGCAAAGACCTATGAATAAATATTTGTACAAATTTACATATTTAAAGCCGCTTCATGTTCTTGATCTTTTTGACAAACTGATTTCACCTATTCTCAACTATGGTAGTGAAGTATGGGGCTTTCATAAAGCAGCCGCAATCGAGGCGGTTCATTTACAGTTTTGTAAAAAAAACTATTAGGCGTGAAACAAAGCACCCAAATGATTTTATATATGGAGAACTCGAAAGGATAAGTTTCGCCTCACAAAGACATATATCCACTATACGATATTGGTTAAAACTAGTTTCTCTCAATGAAAATAAGTATGCAAAATGTGTTTATGATATGCAGCTGGAGGATATGAGAAGCAATCCACAAAAACAAAAACAAATTGGGCATCGTCTGTGAAACAATTACTTTCGAAATATGGGTTCATGGACATTTGGTTATCACAGGGTGTAGAAAATTCTAATAGCTTCTTGCGAGTTTTTAAACAAAGAGTCAGAGATATACATTCAAGAATGGCGTGAAAGGTTAGAAAAATCTTCCAGAGCTAGATTTTACGTTAACATAGCAAATTTTAAACACCAAACGTATCTCGAAAATATTTCAGCGAGAAAATTTCAACAAAATATGAGCAGGCTAAAAGAGCAGTCACACATCAGCGTATAAGTGAAACGCGCGCCGGGCGTGTTGAAAAAATAGCAAAATTCCTCACACGCCAGACGCACGTCGGAAACACGTTCAAAACTCGCTACAAGCGCGTTGGGTACGCTTGGTGTACGTCCGGCGCGCGTCGCTGTACGTCGCTAAAAGTCTCTGCGCGTTTCGCGCGCGTTTGGGCTAAAATATTTTTTAAACATGCTTAAAAATTTTCTAAAAGCTCGGCGTGTCCCGGGCGTGTGACTTATACGTCCCGAATAAGTTCCACGCGCGCTACGGGCGCGTTGAATACGCTCTGAACGCGTTTGGCGCGCGTTTGAAGCACGCCAGTGTACGTTCCATGCGCGTTCCGATTTTATTAGATGTTGCTTCAGTAGCGTGCCCCAAGCGTGTGTGAAACTCGCGTTGAACGTTCGATGCGCGCATGTAGCGCGTGCTTAGCGTGTCTGGGATGTATCACAACCGTTCTCCAAAACTTTAAGATTTTTATACGTCCGGCACACGCCCCAGTTGCGCGCTAATGTGTGACTGCTAAAGCGTGTTAAAGGAACAAATTAATTTTTATACGCCCAAAGTCTTCAGCGTGTTGAGATTTTTCATACGCCCGGCGCGCGTTTGGGTTATACGCTACAGTGTGACTGCTGTTTTAGAGTTTCATCTCATAGACTAGAAATTGAAGCTGGCCGATGGACTAAGACGGTAAAAACACCTTTGGTTAATAGAAAATGTGTAATGTTCTGGAAGATGAGTTCCACTTTATTCTTGAATGCCCGCTTTATAGGGATCTTAGAACAGAGTTGATTAGTAAGTATTTCTGGCGTAGGCCAAATATGACAAAATTTGTAGAACTATGCATGTCTGAAAATATTAATCGACAGAAAAAGTTAAGCATGTTCATAGAAAATGCTTTTAAAATTAGAAATTACATGTTTGTTATTGTAGATGTATGTTTATATGCTCATGGGCCTTTGGCTTATTGCTTCAATAAATATCTGTATCTGTATCTTTAATCCTATATGATTGACTGACAGACTGATTGATTGTTTGGGGTTAGTAACGGCACAAAAGAAAAAAAAAACAATACCATATAAATATACTAATTGTAATTTGACAATTTTGGCTACAGAGCCTCCTGTAACATAAAAATTGACCCGTTTTGAGAACATAACTAATCAGAACCCTGCATGCATAGTTTAAACTGTCTACATATGAATAGCATAGTGTTTGCTGTTTTTCACGTGTAATAAATAAAGTCTTAAACATACTGATCAGTCCGATTGCGTGAACTCGTCAGCCCGAGTCAGACTTTACGATACAATACAATACAATACAAAATCGTTTATTCAGGCACAAACAACAAAGTGTTTCTCGCCCTACAAAACATACATACAATGGCGGAACGAGAAGAGCACGACAATATACAAACATATATGACTCCATGAAATATAACACATGGAAGCAATATGGTATGATATAAGCAACAAACATCTGCAAAATTGGATTCATGACAGTGTATATAAATCTGCAACATTGTGAAGAATAAATGTGCGTTTTTCATTTGCAAGATAGACAAATTTAGCTAATTTTTTAAGAATACTATTTTGTTCTTCATTCAATAATTTAATAAATTTATTTCTAGTAGGCCAACGGCAATAATATTTAGGTAAAAGTTTTGTTCGAAGTTCTCTATAAATTGGACATACCAAAAGAAAGTGGTATTCATCCTCAATTACTTTCATTGAACATAGTGGACATATTCGTAAATTGCGCGCAATATCCCTATATCGACCTGACGAAGAAAGTGGAGCTTTGAAGAGAGAGGGGCCATTATATGGAATCGACGGGCCACCAGTAGCACCGGAATTATCATCCATGGCTGTCGCCTGTTCGTCAACGGTCGAAGACCCCACACCAGTATACGCAGGCGATGGGCTCTCAGGAACCCCGAAGAATAGCATATTATCGCGCATAGACCGGCACTTTAAGTCAATAACTTCATCTTTGATTTTCTTGTTGCTTTTTGTAAGTTCATCATTAGCCTTGGTAAGACTTTTGACCTCACCCTGTAACCTATGTATGTCACTCGTATTTATCTTTGTTTTGGAATTCATGTCATCGAATTTCTCACTGATGTGGCATTGACTGTTTTCAATTTCAACGACTTTCTTGTTGGTTTCTACCATCTTATTTTCCATGTCATTCAAACGTGTCAGAAAAGCAGTTTGGTTCATCTCCATTTTTGAAATTTTTGAGAGGATCATGTCGATTTTGTTTCCAAAATCATGTTGCCACGGATTTGTAATCGGAGGAATATATGTGGGAGCCCCGAACGCTTGGGCACTGAACGCTGGAGCACTGGATACAGGATTAGGAAACGATGCGACTGGCTGGAAAGCCACTGGAGCAACACCAGATGCCACAGAACCACTAGGTAAGTCTTTGTTTACACCGCTAGCTGACATTTGGGAGGTCATGACGTCACGGATTTTTGATTTTGCAGGAATTTTCCGCCTTTTGACTGGATTTTCTTCTGACATAAAGTTTTAAATGAGTTCCAGGAGACACTTACTCGCTTTTAACAGAAACAAATGTCCAAACTAACGTCCAGAGTCCAAATATTTACATTCATTCACAGCTTGTAAGAAAACGCGCACCCGATACCGCCATTGATCACGTGATATCAAGGAATTGATCTGCGCTCACATCACGATAACATGTTCGTAAAATATATACCCCCTTAAACCCCATTTTTATATAGAAAAAAAAAAACTGGGGTATGCAGGGGTATACCTATTTTTCATATTTTTGCTACAAAACATAGATTGTGTGTACTCGTTAGAACCGCCTCGGTGAGGCGGTTCTAACGTGTACCCACAATCTATGTTTTGAGCAAAAATATTAAAAATATCAAACTCTGTCTACTGAAATTTTCAATTTTTACAGCTGAGAAAAATCTCTGTATATTGCATGGGCAAGTTTTCGTAATGGAAGTGTTCCAAAAACTTAGTAGCCACTATGTTTGTCATCCGCCAGATTATATGACGGAAAACTTTCAACCATGCTAGCCTCTGTATCTTCAACTATGGGCGTTTTCTCTGGATCTTTGGCCCGCAGTTTCTTTCTACAGTATTTGCAATGTTTACTGACGAGCCAGGAGAATAGGACCACCACACTCTGAAACGAGGGGGAGATATGAACCATCTCGTAAGAAAACCAACAATTTGGTTTCCGACCAGGTCCGACACAAAACAGGATGTGCTGTCACGGGAGCAGGCTAGAAGCTTGAAAGTTCGGATTTAAGAAGAAGAGGAAGTGTACTATCCGTGTAGCTAAAACAAAGGCGCTGATCAGCTTCGCGGTTACCGCGAACCCGATCTGTGTCTTTGTTTTCGCATATGTAGATTGTTGGTTTTCTCATGAAACGGCTCATATTTAAGTGTTGCATCTTCAAATAAATTATATGTCTCATTTTGTCTTTGAACATATTGTCGGCTGAGTGCTATAGTGTTCTATCTCCATTTTTCAATATTTCGAAAAAAACGAGTTCAAAGGTTTGAGACCCCCAAAAAAGGTCTAAATGTCCATATTTAGAGTGAACATGCATTATGAACATGTCTTTCTGTCTAATTGAGCTTAATTTAAAAATAGCGTTGAAAATGAAGTAATTTTGGAAAATGTAGGAAATTTGTGTTTGCACATAGAACATTTTGCATAAAAAATGTCCTTATTTTTTCATGACCCGGAGATAGAACATTTTGGTGACCCAGATTCCATTGTAAGTAATGCAGCATTTTCTCTTCTTTATAAGTGCAATAAAAATACAGATTAATTATCCCAAGTAAGCCTTAAAGGCTGAATACTAAGTATAAATCTATTTATCTCAACATACCCTTAGATGTCTTCATTGTATGTATCCTAGATATCATATAATACGTCCAATGCCGAATGGAACCAATGGCATATTAGCATTTGATCATGTGACCCAAAATGCCATGTGACTGAATTACTCCAAATGCAGACATCGCATTGGTCGAAATGGAGATAGAACAATACAGCATTACAATTTCGGGCCATTTTGGACAAAGAACATAAAACAACTGTTAATCATATAAAATCTATGCAGAAATATCTACATCTGACTACACTAGGAGATAGAACTTTTGATTCCGATTCCAACGGTACATCACACTTGATATGACCAAAATATGGAGATAGAACAGTATAGCTCTCAGCCGACGATATGTAATTTTGAACATACACATAAAACTTATTTAGATGTAAGTAAAGTAATGTATACATGCCATGCAGCATACGGAAAAAGGTCTAAAAAAACCGTACCCCATTCAGTTTTCACTATTACTTTGTACAATTCCATGGAAGCTGCCAATTGCTTGCGATTCGCTTGACCAGTTATTTAAGCTGCCCTGCGATTATAATCGGAAGCCAGCTGTCCTATTTCCAAGAAACAGGTTGGACACTGCGTTACATTTAAGTTGTCCAAGGTTACGTCAGGAAAACAAGTCCATGAAATGTATACCCACTTAAGGTTCCTTATTACTATAATAATAGTGTTTTCTGCTCATAAATATTTCATAGATTTTTTTTTAAAAATGTGGCATGTTACATACCAGAATAATCCCTAAACCTTAAACTTTCTTATGAATGATAATGTTTTCCAAAGGGAAGCCATTGTTATAGAAGTTTTTAGTGAAATTACCTATTTTTCTAATAAATTTCCATAAATAATCCTTTAAAATAAATTTTTGATTTTAATTGATAGAAACCTTTGTGAAGGTCTAAATAATGTTCTCCAACTAATTTGCAAGCTGAAAAATTAGCTTAGAAACGATTTGCATGAATAGCAGGTGCATCATCTTTATCAGATTTATTACTTTAAATAATATTGTCCGTCACTTATGCAAATACCTGTACCTTAAATATACCATGCCAAATAAATTAAGCAACTTTTACTTTGAACAGTGTCTTCATACGTTTTAGACATTAGGGAAGTTCTTCTGACAATATCTTTTATGTATCTAATAAGGGTAAAAACAATTGTTGTGTGTTGTTGAAGTAACGTTGGATTTAAAGTCCTCTGAGACATGTCTCAAATAAAACATAGATAAAATTATTTTGTACAGTATATTTATATGCATTATAGTATGTACACGCTGTGTATACCTGTTAAAATAGGACAGGCAGTCTGTTCATTCAGGTAGAACATACATATACAGTATATTTCCATAGCCTTTTTACATAACAAATAAGCCCATTAATTTGACCTTGATTAGTCTAAAAAAAACGGGCTTTTTGTCTGCAGATATTTCGGTAAGAATTGTTTCAAACAGAACAAAAATGATAGCAGTTGATAGATTTTTCTACTTACTAACTACCGTGCCAACACTCATCCCACAATATTTCTTATTTTAGCGTAAAACAATGCAAGAAAAATAAAAGCAGTTTTCAACTAACAGTGCATTTCACTACCAACATGCACGAAAATGCAAATACAAATTCTGGTTATATTACTAGGATAACGTTTGTCATTCATAGCCCTTTCAGGAGATGTAATATCATGAATGATCTGTATCCCAGGACTGAGAACAACATGTTCAAAGTTTAGGGGGGGTTAGGGACTTTGTAAATATATCAATCCACGTTAAACCCCACTTTTTTTTATATATCGAAACGGGTTTACAGGGGTATGCCTAATTTTCTTATTTCTGTTCCAACACATACATTGTGGGTAATCGTTAGAACCGCATCGCCGAGGCGATTCTAACGTGTACCTACAATCAATGTTTTGAACAAAAATAAGAAAAATAGTCAAAATTTTATACTGAAAATTTTCATTTTAAAACTCTATATATTGCATGGGCAAGTTTTCATAATGCTTAAGTTGGCCAAGGTTACACTTACAGTAAACAGACAGAGCCCTGCAGTATAAGTAGCCATCCACTCAAAGCCAGCCTCTTGATATAAGAATCCGCCTAAACTTGGTCCGGCAAAATCTCTGTAAAGTAGTATAGTGTTTGTTTTTCCTATGATATCTCAGACGAAAAATGAAGAAATAGTGAATACCATTTCATTCTTAAATCTCTTATCAATTATTTTCCAAACTCCTCAAGTTTTTACAGGATGAGCTAAATTATAATTTAAATGCACCCTCTAAGGGTTTACTTTGGAAAAGAGTAAGAATATACCTACCCTAGTGCGTACATAGACACCCACAATCCAGATACCATACCAAAGGTCCGAGTATCATCCGGATATTCTATCTCTCTGAAACAGTCAGGACCCTGTTGCATAAAGGTCTATTAAGTTAAGCTGCCATTATACCTAAAGCTTCAATTAAATTCAAATAAGTCTTTGCAGCAAAATGTCTGGCTTTCGCTGCCAGTTTTATAAAGGGTCACTGATGAAGGTTCATTACCCGAAATTGTACAATATGGTCCATCTTCTAGCTTTGTATTTTTACTGCTTCCAAAGGATCTAACAATTATTTTTATTTTAGTTGACTTATTTTTTTAATTTATGCGAAAAGTATAAAGTCATCATTCATCCTACAAACGTTGCCATAGTAACGTTCAGAACAACCATTCAGTGAGTGCATGTTGCACTTTTAGTCTATTTTCAACCGTTTCAGAATGTTATTTTCAATGTTTGACTAACGACCCGCGCAAGTCTGGATGATACTTATAATCATTTCATAATACGAAATTGTTTGTCGCGTGAGCCGGTAGTTAAACATTCTATTGTAAGGCGAGAAATAGCAAAAAAATGTCGTTTCTATGCTTTTCTATGTGTTGCCATGGTAACGTGACAGTCAAATTTGTATGAAAAGGTTGTACTATATTGAAAAAGCAAGGACATATGTCTGCAATATTTTCCTATCAAAATTCAAAATTCCACATATGAGAACACCATCCAAGCAGTCTCCGCATAAAAATTAGCTTTGATAAGTAAAGGGGTTTCTGAGAAAATTAAGTTTTAATTTTGACATATAAATGACCTTCAACTCAATAAGGTGTAGCTTTTATATCAGCCTTGTTGTCAAATTTTCACACTTTTAGCCATTGAAAATTTTGACGTTGCCGTAAAATAGCTTAGGGTTAACCCAACGTTATGATTTATATATATCAGTGAACCAGCAATTTGCATATGCGAAAACAAAGGCACAGACCAGCTTCGCTGTAATCGTTTTTCTACTTATATCTAAACTGTACAGGCCGGTTTGTTTCGGATCTGGTAGGAACCAAAATTGTTGGTTTTCTCACGACAAGAGACCCGGACTCTACAAGCCAAGTTTCGTTGAGTTTAGTTCATCGGTTATGGAGAGGAAGATTTCTAAATGTTTGTATTATGTATAGCCATGGAGACCATCTTGGCCATATGACCGTGACCATTTATACAGACGTTCATTCCGCATTCCACAGTATGCTCTACATAGAATTTGTCTTTGATGGCCATTCGGTTTCAGCGACAGAAGAGCTTTGTACATTGTGGACACTGCCGACGGCCGCCAGAGCATGTATATCCTATAAGCTCACTACATATTTTTGAGCCTTTGGCTAAGGCAAGATAAACTGGTAGAAGAATGAACATGTTTGTTTGAATTGATGCTTTACGTTCGTCTCCATTTTATGGAACTTTTACCCAAAATTAAGATGTCATGACACCCAAAAAGTAGACAACCACCCAAGCAAGCCACCACGATTTATATGCTGGATGGTTTGTCTTGAGCCACTTTTTTTTTTTTTTTTTTTTTTTTTTTTTTTTGGGGGGGGGGGGGGTGGGGTGCGTGGAGGGGCAGACTCAAACCTGAGAGGTTAATACAGTAATCAGATGGTCAGACAGTGCCTGGTGGTACAAGCCCATCTATGACTTTAGGCCCCAATGGGCGGAGGCCCTTGTGAAAAGACGTGAAACGCTGACGACTAAGCACTTACTCGAGCACGTCCAAATAGATGTCGTATGTAGGTATGATACAGAGTGCAGAGGCGATACCGAGGATGACGAGCGAAACAATGGTCAGCCAGATTTCACTGAAACATAAAATAAAACATTGCATTATGAAAGCATGCCTATGCAATGAATAGTAATTTTTTATCGAGGAATAAAATTGCAATGACATTCGAAACATGAGGATATTTTCAGTATGTTTGTTCAAAACATTGATTGTGGGTACCCGTTAACGGCTCTAACGAGTACCAACAATCTATGTTTTGGATCAAAAATAAGATTCATAGGTAAAGCCCTGCCAACCCCAGTTTCACTATATATACAAAAGTGGGGTTTAAGGAGGTACATATTGCATGGACGTATTAGCGTGATTCGCGTGTGTGTGCGTCCTAGGGTAACGAATTATGTGGTCTTATGAAACATTCTTGTCTGATCGAGCGTGCTTACTTGAAGCTGATGTCAAATCCTATTAATGGTGATGGTCCAAGAAGCAAAAGCCCAACTGCCGCTAAGATAAAGCCAGGGACTAGCAGAACTCGATTGTCAGACTGCAAACAGATGACGATCATAATAATATCATATATTTTTGTAATTCGGCGTCAAAGAAAAATATATAAATATGAACTATTTGAGTAACAGAACATACATGATTTCTTTTCATGATGTCCGAGAACATTGGAATAAATTTCGAATAAATTTGTCTGTCTTTCCGTTCACAATTTTGATTTATTTCCACGATTATATGGAAAATGTTACGGTACCATTGTTTTAGAGACAGGGACTTTGTCAGATTTTAATAGAGGACTAGGACCTCTGTTTAAGGGCGGGCCTTTAGTTCTGATTGCTCCAGTTGCTGATCATTGCTAACGTATTTCTGTGCTTTACTCTAATGCCAATAGGATCTTCATTCAAACAATACTTACAATTCTGTCAGCTAACCAGCCCCATACAGGCGATGCTACCGAGTAGAATGCCGCCATGACCAGAAATAATATACCAACCAACTCTGCAGACAAACCGTACTGAAAGTAATTAATGTTAAAGTAATAAACTGATCAGAAACAAGAAATTACAGTCACGATAGAAATCAAATACATGTGTGCTGCTTTAAATTTTTTATAAAATTCAAAGTGGACATGTTTATGTTATTCAGAAGGACCTGGCGGTCAGCCTTATGAGCATTTGTTCTGAATATAAATACACATTCACGGTATATATCGAAGTTATCTGTTCGATGGAAGGTGTGCGCGTATATAATAGACTTTAAAAATTCAAATACAAAGTGCCGAGCGCTTGATGACTATCTAGACAAAAATCTATGACTAGTTTCCAGTCACATTTGTTCGAGTAACTGGATGTAATTTTCAAAAAGGAGATAAAAGTTTCAAATGGTAGAAAAATGCATCAGGAACATGCCCGTGAAATGTATACCCCCTTATAACCACTTTTATACAGTAAAACTTGGGTATGCAGGGGTGTACCTATTTTTTCTTATTTTTGCGCCAAAACATAGATTGTGGGTACTCATTAGAGCCGTCTCGGCTAGGCGGTTCAAACGTGTACCCACAATCTATGTTTTGAGCAAAAATAAGAAAAATATCAGTCTTTCTACTGACAGAAGATTTTCATTTGTTTACCTCTTTAAAAAGCTCTGTATACTGCATGGGCGTGTTTCAAATGGTATAAAAAAAAAGCTTACTACTCTGAGATGAGGTTCTAATGTAGGGTCTAATATAGCCCAGATGGCCGCTGCAACTGTGATCGACAAACTGTTCACCAGAGATTTAGGGTTAAATATCAAACGAGATACTGGGAGATCTGATTTTTCCGTTACAGTATCTGAAAACATAGAACTGGAGTGAGCACCTACGTATGTAAACGCCTTCTGTATTTGCTTTACTTATGCCAAAGCATGCTTTAAGGTGACTATGCTGGTTACTGAGGGAAACAGGCCCCTAGGTTATTTAACTCTTTTCATACTCATCTAAGCTGAGCATAAACTTTACACTGCTCATAAATGACAAAATAGCCCAATTAAAATTGACATTTCAGGTTTAGATCATCAAAGCCTGTAATTTACGAGTATCCTGCTCATATATGTTAAGTAGAATTGTTGGCATTATAACATTTATGAGCAGAGTATGTTTTAGTCTCAGCTGAGCCTGGCTGAGCATGAAAAAGTTTAATATTCGCGGGACCAGGTTTGAATTATTCTTTCTGAACGGATAATATAAGTGGTCGCTTTTGATTTCAAATACCGTCTTTTATGTTTTGTGGTAAGTTTAATACTTTGTATGAGGGTAATGTATTATAACAACGGAAGAGCAAAAGCATTTGACGACCTTTATACGGGGCAGTCAAAAGTGGACCACAGAACTGAATTTGCCCAGGAATGGAACCAAACATAAACAAATCGGTTAATTACACAGAAATAGTAACCAGAATTAAAACATTTTGGTTGCGCGTTCATGCAAACAAAACTGAAATGACTTGGCAATGGTTTCGTACACAAAAAGGACAAAAGAAAGAAGTTAAAGTTAATATTCTAACCGTCTTGTGGAGGAACTGTATACCAGATGAGAGGTAAAGCGAGAAAACACATAACACCGATCACAGCAAAGGGAGTTATAAATCCACCAGCCTGAAGAAAATAAACAGCAATGTCTCACCAGATTACATAAATAATAGATCGAACGTAACTCTCTTAACGTTTTATTTTGTATGGCTAACGGCGTACATCAAGGTGATATATGAACTCATATGCTGTTCAGTGTATTTATTAATGATTGAGTTGATGCATTTTCTTTAAATAATATTCCAGTTAAATGATATTCCAGATTCGAGTTTAATATATTTTTATGGAAACGGATCTTGAATTAATATGAATATATTATCATTTACGACATGGTTACATAACAAAACGAAATTATTTTGATAATAAATATGTTATTTAAAGCATAGTGAAGATATTTTATATAATTCGATTCTATGCAATTTGATAATTACCGCGTACAAGAAGCCCCCAATAGCTGGCCCTGTTACCATGCCAACACCTGTGAATATTTCACCTATACCCTGAAAAATATGGCGGTAACGCAAGTAGTATATCCGTCTCTTTGGTGTCATATTAAAACAATGTCCATATAAAGGACACTATTTCATTTATATGGAATCTTTTAAAACTTAAACATGCATACCATTGACCTCATTGGAATTGGCTCTGGTATCCATGTTGTAGCAGTGAATTTAAAGTTTTTCACGTCATTACGTAGTTTTGCTGTTTTCGTTTCAACATTGATTGTGGGAACACGAAACAACCACCTCAGCGGTTTGTTCTAACCAGAAAGAAGAAAAAAATACACTCCTTACTTTATAACATTTAGATGTAATTGGTTATTTATTTCAATGATGTGGACGGGTGTAATTCATTTGTTAAATAAGAAAAGAGAAAATAACTTACAAACACTGTGGCAATATCGTTTGGAAAGGCCTTCAACAACATCACAAAGCCGGCATTATTGAGAGAGGTACAGCCTATAGCTAGAAATATTCTGACTATAAATGATAAGGAGACAAATGTCCAAATGCCATCATTGGTTTCAACGAGATCCAGAAACCTGAAAAAGAAACCATCATGAAAACCCACCCATGCAATATAGAGATATTTTTTTAGGTGTAAAAATTTCATTAGAAACAAAAATGGTATTTTTAATTTTTTTGCTCCAAACAATAATTGTGGGTACACATTAGAACCGCCTCGCCGATGCGGTTCTTACGAGTACCCGCAATTCCTTTAAGTTTTAGATCAAAAGGAAGAAACATTGTATACCCATTTATGAAAAATTGAATACCCATTTATTTAAAAATTGAATAGCCTCAATGTCTTCTCATAAAAGTGGGGGTATTTATTTCCTGGATCTGTTTCCTTGATACATTTGATAATATTCACACAACATATTTTGACGACAATACTGAAGGAGAAATTTCAAACAAAAGGTTTTCGGAAGATTTCTTTTGTGAAATGCCCAAGAAATTTTCAAAGTCTAGGCTCTGAAATGACGTTTATTGCAGTCGAAAAATTAGTTTCTGTTGTATTAAGGCATGTAATGTTTTGTGTAACACAAGAGTGACTTCTTTAAAAATTGGACAAACTCTTTGAATTTAATATAGCATCATATAGGAAATAGGAAACCTTTTATAAGACCATGTTCCCCCCCCCCCCCTTGCCCAACCAAAATATTTTGAGCACAACTGTAATTTCGTAAATGACATATTATATCCAAATGCCATGTTTGGGCAAGGGGGGGAAGGCTGTCAAAAAGCCCCAAAACCGTGAAATGGGCTAAGGTCCATTATTTGTAATTCACTAAGGCTATGGGAATATACTGTATATGTATGTTCTACCTGAATGAACAGACTGACTGTCCTATTGTAACAGGTAAACACAAAGTGTACACTTATAATGCATATAGATATACTGTGCAAAATATGTATATCAATATTTGATGGTTTACGTTTTACTTGAGATATGCCTCCGTGGGCTTAAAATCAAATGTCACTTCAGCATCACACGAAGACTGGCTCTACCATAATTTGATACATGCAAGCCATTGTCATCAGAACTTTCCTGATGTCTACAAAACATATGGAGTCAATGTTCAAAAAATATAAGTTGCTTAATTTATTTTGCATAGTATATTTAAGGTATAGGTTTTTGCATAAGTGATGGACAGTGTTGTTTACAGTTACACATCTAATAAAGATGTTGTACCTGTTATTTGTGGATAAATAGTTTCTATCCAAAATTGTGGGTTGCAATAAGCATATTGTAGCATTTCCTTGATAATCTATTGCAAAAAATATGTTTTCTGACAAAATATTTTTTTGAAAAAATCTGACCCCCTCCCTCTTTGACACAGATTTATTCTGCATGTATGTAACATCAAGAGGTTTCCGCTATGTTGTTGCATTGGTCAAATGTTGAATTGTACGGAGAATGCAACATTTTTTCTATACAAATCACACTGAAGCTGCCAGAAACACTCAAACTTTGGGCGGGAAACCTATGAAATCTTCCGAAAACCTTGCATTTTGACTGCTAAAATCGTTTTCTTATTTTTACTCCAAAACATAGATTGTGGGTACTCGTTAGAATCGCCTCAGCGAGGCGGTTCTAACGTGTACCCACAATCTATGTTTTGAGCAAAAATAAGAAAAATATCAAGATTTTTCCAGCAAAATTTTCAATTTTTACAACTGAAAAAAATCTCTGTATATTGCATGGGCAAGTTTTCGTAATGTTTATGGCAATCGAAAACATCCTATCTACGTTCGGCAATCGTCATTGTGGCAATCGAAAGCGCCATGTTTGGCAATCATTTTTTACTGATACAACATGGGCTGCCGCTATTACGGTGTGATATTATTACACTAGATCTAGCATTGAAAAAATCGACCGAATGTGTATGAAACATTAAGTCCCTAAAGGGAGGTGAACACAATATGTAAAAGGAAAAAGGGGGCAGGGAGAAAAAGGAAAAGGAACAAAGTCTCAAAACGGTTTTCTCATACCCGAACAAAATTGTGCATCCACCGCACATAAAAATCCCAGCAACATACATAAATTTTGAACCAACATAGGGAATCTGAAAATAAAACCATACAAGGTAAAAGTTAGCATCGATCAAGAAATGACGCAATCAGATAAAAAAAAAACCGAGGTGGGGAAAACAATTAATTGATTGATTGACTGATTGGGGTTTAACGTCCCACCAACAGCTAAGGTCATATGGAGACGGGACCTCGGTTTATAGTCTCAATCCGAAGGACTTGAGAAGCCCGGAATCGAACCTGCGACCCCTGGTTTACAAGGCAAGTGGCTTAAACACTGCGCCACGGAGGCTTCTACAATTAACTGACAATCAGGCACCTACACAAAGAAAACATATAGTAAGTCGGGTGAGTAGCTATTTCCTAACAGGTGGCCACTCAGATACCCGGACTTAACTTAATATATGAAAACGTACATAAGAGGTGCTATCAGCACAAACATTCGACACCAAAACATAAAACACTACAGAAATATCACCTTAAAACGGTCTGTAATAAAGTATTGCAAGATTTTGTAAGTTAGAAAGTACAATAAGTAACAGAAACCATACATAACATATCGGATATCATCTATTTTATTCTTTACCTTTGCAGATAATGTTGTTTGTTTGAATGGTTTTTGCTCGTAAATAGCAACCTGCTTACCAATTTTCCAAAGAGAGGTGAAGTAAGAAACTGTGTGAGGGCAAATGCTCCGAATATCCACCCTGAGATTGTTTCATTGACATCCTTTTCATTTGCCTGAAATATATTCATTTCGAAAACTTGTACATGTGATATACAGAGATTTTTAAAGTTCTAAAAAATGAAAATTTTCAGAAGCAAATTTATGATATTTTTCTTAATTTTGCTCAAAACATTGATTGTGGGTACACGTTAGAACCGCCTCGCCGAGGCGGTTCTAACGAGTACCCACAATCTATGTTTTGGAGCAAAAATTAGAAAAAATAGGCATACCCCTGCAAACCCCACTTTTGCTATATAAAATTTGAGTTTGATGGGGTATACTTTTCATGGACATGTTTTCTGATGGTTCAGTTTAACCTATTTGTGACAAATGGACTTTCCGATCCTTACAATTGGATAAGTTCACTTTTGTTTTAAGGAGAATCAGGAATGATTTTTTTTTTTATTTTAGTCATTTTTCGACGAAATTCCGTTAAGCAAACAGAGCAGCTCCAGATGGGACGCCGCGTATTGTGGCGTCTCATCTGGGACTATACTGTTTGGCTATGTCCAATAAAAAGGACGCAAGGCTCGAATGTATCATATGAGTTTACCACCCAAGCATTTTCCGATTAACAGAAGAATTCGGGTGGTGTTGAGTATTGCTGAAATGTTATAAAAGCAATATAAACACGAGTTATTAGTTATTCCCTTTTCTGGTGAAAAAATTAAAATTCCGGAATTTACAGAACAGGCTTTTTGGACTTTTTTCTTTTTAATGAATGTCGAGAAAATAATATACTTTGTAAGAAATAGGTAAAGACTTATAATATCAAGTTTAGCAAACTCCATATTATGGCAAAAATCGGTCTTGTAACCATTACGGAAACTTCTCCATGATTTCTTGGAATTTCTTTTAAGTACATATTTATAAATATCTATTTATGAACTGAATTTTAATTTTACAAATATGTGCATTGCCCATCATAAAATAATGGTTCATTATACTGATTTTTGTTATAGCTCTGTCACACATTCACGTATCAGCGGCGTATCGCTCACGTATATATGAAAATTTCGACACGCCGAGGTCTGAGCCGTATTTTGCTCACGTACGTGTGGCGTTCCTGCTACGTTCCCGTGGCGTATCCGTGCTGTATCTGTATTCGTATGGAATTTCACTTTCGTATGGACGACGTATCAAGACGTATGTGCTACGTACGTGTGACGTATGTATGACGTATGAAGTGTACGCGTGGCGTATCTACGGCGTATGTACTACGTTCCATTCTTATCTGCGGCGTATCTGTTCTGTACCAATTGCTTTTTAATACTTATGAGAACAAACGGTTGTGTTCACTTTGTTCATGCATTTCGCACAAAACAGTTATCAATTATCAGAGGTCGAAGATGCCACCAGAGAAATCTAGATTAACACCGAAGAAAAAAAACGCCGAGGTGTTGGTTGGTGGTTGTTGGGGGAGGGCATCTCCATCCTGGTCGTCTTGCCTGGTCGTAAGACGACATGAACAAAGACAGAGGCTACACCAAACGTAGCCCTGAAAGAAGCCTGCACGGCACCCCGAACCGTGAGAAACATCTGATACATGACTTCGGAAAAACGAAAACATGTACATACATACTGATTTCAACAATAACCAGATTTATGCATTCCCAATTTATCTAATCTTAGTTTATATAATCATAATAAGCTGATGAGTTCAGTACGGTATTAATGTTGAGTTGGGTTTAAATACCCCATCAACAAATAAGGTCATAGAAAGACGAACTCTCGTTCTAATGTCTCATTTGAAAGTTTAGAAAAGAAAAGGACCGAAACCATGAAGATTGCCTTACCCTCCCACTACATAACGAATGCTTCTCACACGTAATATAAAGCAGCTACGATTTGATGGTAACAAGTACAAAAAGGATACCATTATTCTGGAACTCATTTTTCAGCCAAGTTCCATTGTTCATTATACGGTTTAGTACGGACAGCAGGATCCGACAGAAAAAAAGTCAATCATCTACTTAATAACATTTTGTGTTATTAAAGAAATAATTACAACTGGCGCGTTACGCTGTCGGAAGCCGTATAGAATGAGGCTGAGAAATGACCTCTGATTCTAGTGAACGTATATAACCCACTTCAGCCGTTGGTCTTGATTAATATGAGCAAGTGCGTTCACTTGGTGCACAAATTGAAAGCTCATTTTATTGAAAGTGCATGTTTCAAATATCGACATTCATAGCCTGGTTTCCACGAACAATGTTTCTTTGACAAAGTAGGTTTGTTGCAGAAAAAAATGCGCGTGTAAACTCAATTCTGTGGCGAAGTTTCAGTGTCAAATATCTGTGACAAAGGTGAGCGAGCTAAGTAATATAAGTAATCTTTGCTGTATGTGAACACAAACTCTGTGACCAATAATCTTCGTCAAAAAACACTGTCCGTGGAAATCAGGCCTAACTTATTCAATAATAGTGACGACAAGGCTCTTTTCCGATGTCACGACTCCGCGTTGATAACTGCGGAAACGTTGTAATCATAAGATACATTTCAGTACACGTTTGCGTAAAGCCTCGTGTAAGCAAACCGACCTGTACAGTCATAGAACAAGTATAGAAGCTTGAAATGTCGGATTTAGGAAGAAGAGGAATTGTACTATCCGAGTGGCAAAAACAAAGGCGCTGACCAGCTGTGCAGTAAATGACCAGCTGTGCACTTACTGCACAGCTGATCTGCGCCTTTGTTTTTAGCATATGCAAAAATCCGGTTTACTCACGATGCGGCTCAATTTTAATGGGAGAAAAAATACTGACCTGACGTGTGCGTCAAATGTGTCTGTAGGATGGACAATTTTAGGCTAGTACAGAGTAGACAACTTGGACGTGGTGGTAGTGCTACAATGCTAAGTGCAAGTGGGAGAATAAAGTCAGAAATATACTCTACCTCTTTCGGGAAGAACGGTGCTAAAATTGAAAGACTCAAATATGACAACAAATTGGTAAAACTTGTGGAAGCTAAAATAACTTTTTGAGGTCTAGTCAAGGTTTTAAAACTAAATTTCTGTTCAGTAGTTTCTTCTTTATTATCACTTTTATCATCCTTATCATCGTCATCATTACAATTATCATGAGTATTACTGGCGATGTATGTTAAAGGAGAATCGGATTTATTATCCTGACTCATAAACGTTCCATATTTTGAATTATAATCATCACTCTTTTCGAGAAGCGTTTCAAGTGTACTGGCATTCTTTCTGAGTACTTGTGTTAGCGCGTCTCCGTTTTCCGTAGATATATCACTAACACCACTATCTGAATCGCATCTTTGCGTCTGTGAATTGCTTTGAAGTCCAGCCACACTTCCATTTCCATGTGAATCAGCAACGTCGTCTTCTTTTTCTTCGGCGATTCGTCTAAGCTGGGAGAACCTTACTTCTATCGACAACTGATTTTCGTCCGTCCCTTCCATAGTTTTTTGTATGTTATACTGCGATTTAGCACAAATTTATAGGAAAACCACTTTACAAAAAAAGCTATAGGAAAATCACAGAGAGTGTCAAAACTGTATGACATAACCTTTTCATAACATCATGATATACAGTGTTTAGTTTTCCTGCATCCTTCATTTTGAACTTATGTTAAATGCAGCCTCAATGCATTACATCTTGTTGGAAGTTACTATTATCAGTATCAGATATCAGTATCATTGTTTAAACCTCCTGATCGGGTTATTTAACCCCGAATATGAACAAAAGTGCACTCATCTTGTGAGTGATAACATAATTAAAATGTACATCTTCTAAAGTGGTTTGTTTTTTCTTCACCGAAATTATTATTCATTACAAAAACTTGCCAATGCAGTGTACAGAGATATTTTAAGTAGTAAAAGTCGAAATTTTTCATAAGAAAAAAGCTAGTTTTAACATTTTGCTCAAAACATTGATTGTGGGTACTCGTTAGAACTGCATCGGCGAGACGGATCTAACGAGTACCCACAATCTATGTTTTGGATCAAAAATAAGAAAAATAGGTATGCCCCTAAAAATCCCACTTTCGCTATATAAAAGTGGGGTTAAAGGGGGTATTCAATACATGAACATGTTTGCGTAATGGTTTCACCATAGGCGCATGCCACAGATTCGGCGTTACAAATATAATGCCACTAAAACATTTGGACTTTCCCCAGTTGTTTCATTTGGATGATACCATGGGATGTTCCCGTTTCGCCTACTCCCATTTCGCCTACTCCCGTTTCGCCTATTCCCATTTCGCCTACTCCCGTTTCGCCTACTCTAGAAATCCAGTAAATTCCCGTTTCGCCTACTCAGTATTTTTATACAAGCCCATTAATTATAAAGTCATTTGATGAGTATTAATTAACATATTGATTGGCCAGTCAGTCAATAACAATTCTTTTTATTAACTTTTAATCATTTATTTTTACAGCTCAAGTTTTAATAAATTAAAATGAGATGGACACTTTGTTTGCCTGGCAATGTTTACAATGTTTGCGCAAACCCATTACATACTCTATAGAGTCATTGATTGGCCAGTAAATCATATGAATTTCAATTTTTAAACTTGTTTTGGACAATTTTTATGGAACAATTGTTTTTATTTTGTGCATGCCAAAACAAAAATGTTAAAAAAAAAAAAAAATAAATAAAATAATAATAAAAAAAAACAAACAATGAAATCCTATGTTTTGTGAAGTATTTTTTATGATTTCTTTAAAAAAATGAGTTGTAATAATTCTATAATATTGCCAAATATTGTCAAATAGTTCATTTTTTATGATATCCTTTGCAATGAACATAATAAAGTGCATATCATGTTTTAAAACAATAGTCTAATCTTGTTATTTACCCTTACTGAATGAGTAGGCGAAACGGGAATACTGAACATTTCTGGTGTAGGCGAAATGGGAGTAGGCGAAACGGGAGTAGGCGAAATGGGACAAATCATAGGCAAAATGGGAGTAGGCGAAACGGGAGTAGGCGAAATGGGAACAAATCGATACCATATTCATTTTTATGGTCATTGGGAGAGAGTTTCGTCACATCTGGGCTTTACTCACGGTTTGCCCATGTCCCATAAATAGGGCGCCAGGCTTATACGAGTTAAGAGTGTCGCCCCAGTAAAATATGTATAAATAAATTATTAAATAAATAAATAAATAAATAAATAAATAAATAAATAAATAAACAAATAAATAAATAAATAAATAAATATTATGCTATTAAAGTACGGCATTTTGAAACCTCCATGCTAGACAGTTTCATTTTCCATTTGACTGGAATAAGTTCTATAGCAAGAAACTCTTAAATCATTGTTGGTGTACTTTTCAGTAAATTGGAAATCTTTACTAGTTCCACGATAGATTTAGAGCTTGCCAGGCTACGTGTGCCTGTATCATTACGAAAACTTGCCCATGCATTATGCAAAAAAAAATGGAAAAAAGAAATGGAAATTTTCATAAGACATTTTTTTTATTTTTCTTATTTTTGTACAAAACATAGATCGTGGGTACATGTTAAAACCGCCTCGACGAGACGGTTCTAACGAATACTCACAATCAATGTTTTGGACCAAAAGTAAGAAAAATGTGTATACACTTTCACGCCCAAGTTTTACAACAAAAAAGTGGGGTTTAATACATTGACATTTTCTCTTTATGTTATAAACGTGTGGTTCTTTGCATGGACTTTTTATTTTTATGTTATAAATGTGTGGTTCTTTGCATGGACATTTTATCTTTATGTTATAAATGTGTGGTTCTTTGCATGGACTTTTTATTTTTATGTTATAAATGTGTGGTTCTTTGCATGGACTTTTTATTTTTATGTTATAAATGTGTGGTTCTTTGCATGGACATTTTATCTTTATGTTATAAATGTGTGGTTCTTTGCATGGACTTTTTATCTTTATGTTATAAACGTGTGGTTCTTTGCATGGACATTTTATCTTTATGTTATAAATGTGTGGTTCTTTGCATGGACTTTTTATCTTTATGTTATAAACGTGTGGTTCTTTGCATGGACATTTTATCTTTATGTTATAAATGTGTGGTTCTTTGCATGGACTTTTTATCTTTATGTTATAAACGTGTGGTTCTTTGCATGGACATTTTATCTTTATGTTATAAACGTGTGGTTCTTTGCATGGACTTTTTATCTTTATGTTATAAACGTGTGGTTCTTTGCATGGACATTTTATCTTTATGTTATAAATGTGTGGTTCTTTGCATGGACTTTTTATCTTTATGTTATAAACGTGTGGTTCTTTGCATGGACATTTTATCTTTATGTTATAAACGTGTGGTTCTTTGCATGGACTTTTTATCTTAATGTTATAAAGGTGTGGTTCTTTGAATGGACTTTTTATCTTTATGTTATAAATGTGTGGTTCTTTGCATGGACTTTTTATCTTTATGTTATAAATGTGTGGTTCTTTGCATGGACTTTTTATCTTTATGTTATAAACGTGTGGTTCTTTGCATGGACTTTTTATCTTTATGTTATAAACGTGTGGTTCTTTGCATGGACTTTTTATCTTTATGTTATAAATGTGTGGTTCTTTGCATGGACATTTTATCTTTATGTTATAAAGGTGTGGTTCTTTGCATGGACATTTTATCTTTATGTTATAAAGGTATGGTTCTTTGCATGGACTTTTTATCTTTATGTTATAAAGGTGTGGTTCTTTGCACGGACATTTTATCTTTATGTTATAAAGATGTGTGTTTTTGCATGGGCATTTTATCTTTATGTTATAAAGGTGTGGTTCTTTGGTGCCTTCTACTAGTGTCTTTCATCTTATACATGCATTGTTTCGTTTAGTCTTGGTTTCTGAGTGGCCACCTTTTAAATGCTAGGTAGACCGGGAAGACATTTCTGTGTAATATGTACCCCCTTATACTCAACCTTTATACAACAAAAATGGGGTATGCAGGGGTAAATCTATTTTTCTGATTTTTGCTCCAAAACATAGATATAAAACATAGATTTTGGGTACTCGTTAGAAAAAAAAATAATATCAAATATTTTCTATTGAAAATATTCGGTTTTTCAACTTAGGAACAATCTGAATATTACATGGGCGAGTGTTTTCGTAATGCCGTGGCTACGTGATTTTTGTCTGTTTCCCATCTTAGATTTTAGAGCGAGACTTTGCCTATGATTGCATCGGCCCCGGTCATTTGTAATCTTCTAGTTAGCATTATGGCCAGACAGACATATTAAAACGTTTCCATAATAAACTGATCGAAAGTGACAGCTATCCACTGACCCGACTGCAAAATTTCTGCACTTATTGATTTCGGCTTCCGTCTAAATAAGATAATTATGTCCAAGAGGTGATTGGTCTAGCAATGAATTGCAAAACACCGAAATGTCCAATTGCGTTTTGAGAGTATAACAAATTTAAAATTCCATGTATGAATTTCTCTAGAAAAATATTTTACTCATATTTTTTTTTCTGTAAGTAATGCCCCCTTTTTATAATTATGAGCCTTTAGAGTTTATATGGGCTAAAAATTCATAATTTCTGTATTCCGTTTAACGACTATGCAACTCGGATCTTGGTGAAAACAGAGGCGACCAAGAAGCTACGCCAGGGATTGTTGTTCCTCTTAATTCAAGTGTGATTCTGTTAGTATTTTAAGTTAACAAGTGTACCGAAATCCACGTTTTTGTGTCTGCAGAATATGATGGTCATAACTATAAAGGGGTATACGTTTCATGGTCATGTTTTCTTGATGTAAAGGACATCAAAGAAACTGACATCTAACCTAGAAACATATCGATCCGCAACAGAAGTACCGCCGTAGAACGCTAAGTATTTTTTAAGGAACCCATTTGGTAACGTGGCTTATCAGCTTCTGTTAACTTTTTAATCCAAAGGACAAAGACCATTTTCAATAAATGAGCAGACTCGTTGGTGTCTAGTCTGTACACATAAAACTTTTCTCCGACAAATGCCTAGATTCACAAGTTAACGCTCAATCACCTCTTTATAACAACAGATTAGCATGAAAGTTGTAAAGTAATTGAACTGGAAAATGTCAAGGGTCTTTCTGAATGGAACTGTGAAACATTATTAAATCGTAAAGCAGAAAATGATTTAAAACTGCACGACACAACTTCACCATTAAACCCCAGGGTTCAGAATGGCATTATACTGGATTTTCTGACATTTGGATCGACTTTTCCTTCTTTTTGCCTTCATTTAAGGATTGAAATTCAGATTTTAGCTTTCACTGGATGATGAAAAACATGAGGCTGTTTTAATGTCTGTGAATTAAATTATCAATCAAGTATTAGATTTTTATATGCACATATCATCGCTCATTTTCATGTTATTTGACAATAAATCCGACAACGTAATTTTAGAACAGCCAAAACGTCTAATTTTAGCGCTCAACGTCATGGCGATACGCGACCGATGTCACGCCAACAAGAGTAAACAAACAACGTCACTGGCTGGTTTTGACGTCGCCCCGCCCATAGGAGTGGCCTCTAGATCACATGACGTAATGTTTTTCATTGGGAAATATTTACATTTTTCTAAAACCTCCTTAGATGAACCATTAGATGTTCATCTGTGTTCATACTTCCATGAACAACATCGTGTCACGCGACGTCAAATGGCGTCAAACTTAACGTCAAAATACAATGCTTTCGCCAATCCGATTGGACGTTGAAAAACGTCGACGCCGTTCCGCTGTTTGAATACACACTGTGTGTAAATAATCTATTTGCTTGTAATGTGATCGCCTTGATGATTTTTCATCAAGCGATAGAGTGAAATGAATATAAATATAAGCAATGAGTTTAATTTTTCTAATGTCCATGGAGCTATGAACCGCAGTGGGTCGCTTGCAAAGTTTACATGAACCCCTTCGGGGTTCATTCACTTTGCACGCGACCCACTGCGGTTCATAGCTCCATGAACACCAGAAAAATGAAATTGATTTCTTCAGTGAAGAACATCAAGAAAGATACTTTCATCTAGGGCGATTGCAATGAAAATGTAAATATTTAGTTTTGAAGGAAGGCATTTTCAAGAATACGTTTACAGTGACATACATGTGATATGCTATTCTATTCGATGCGGGAATACGCGGAGAATATACTTACCGAAATACCGATACCGAAATGCTTAACGTTATACTTACCGAAATACTGATACCGAAATACTTAACAAAATACCTACCTTTCTACTTCATGATACCTTTTCTACTCAGGTGAGCCGCTTAGGGTCATTTGAGTCTTGTTTTCTACCTTTCATTCTTAGCTGTAGTGACTTTTGGCCTATCTTCTTTTTAACAATGACTACCGTTAGTAACTTATGTGCATGATCTAATGCATGGCTCAGTGCACTTGCCACTTGTACGCCTTTGAGGTTCTGTACTTTTCTCTACATTAAAGAGCAGTCACACATCAGCGTATAAGTGAAACGCGCGCCGGGCGTGTTGAAAAAATAGCAAAATTCCTCACACGCCAGACGCACGTCGGAAACACGTTCAAACCTCGCTACAAGCGCGTTGGGTACGCTTGGTGTACGTCCGGCGCGCGTCGCTGTTCGTCGCTAAAAGTCTCTGCGCGTTTCGCGCGCGTTTGGGCTAAAAAAAAAAAAAAATAAACATGCTTAAAAATTTTCTAAAAGCTCGGCGTGTCCCGGGCGTGTGACTTATACGTCCCGAATAAGTTCCACGCGCGCTACGGGCGCGTTGAATACGCTCTGAACGCGCTTGGCGCGAGTTTGAAGCACGCCAGTGTACGTTCCATGCGCGTTCCGATTTTATTAGATGTTGCTTCAGTAGCGTGCCCCAAGCGTGTGTGAAACGCGCGTTGAACGTTCGATGCGCGCATGTAGCGCGTGCTTAGCGTGTCTGGGACGTATCACAACCGTTCTCCAAAACTTTGAGAACGGTTGTGATACGTCCGGCACACGCCCTAGTTGCGCGCTAATGTGTGACTGCTAAAGCGTGTTAAAGGAACAAATTAATTTTTATACGCCCTAAGTCTTCAGCGTGTTGATATTTTTCATACGCCCGGCGCGCGTTTGGGTTATACGCTACAGTGTGACTGCTGTTTTAGATATGTCATGATAGAAAATATTTTATATATTTTCAGTACAGATAGCTTGATGTTTCTTCCGCTTGCATCATTTATTCATCACCATTGTAATTAAAGTCATATTCATCATCAGAACGTCTTGTGTATTGGATTACTATCCAGTGAGTTAACCCATTCGGTGACATACAAGTAGCATATAAATTAAACAAAATAGGGATATCACTTAAGCCTCGACGCGAGAATGCCGGTCTTCGGGGTTTCCGGCCAGGTTTGACACAAACCGGCCTGTGCAGCTACAGGAGATGGCTAGAAGCTTGGTATTTCGGATTTAGGAAGAAGAGGAATTCTACTTTCCGTATAGCGAAAACGAAGGCGATGAACAGCTTTGCAGGTACTGCGAAGCTGATCTGCGCCTGTTTTCCCATGGGCAAAAGTCCGGTTTTTTAATGGCAAAGTCCGTTTTTTTCATGGCATGGCTCACTTTATTCTGATAGTATTCAATCTGGCAACAATTCAAATTCGATGGGGCTCTTCTTCTCGTCTTGACCTTGTTCACATCATTATAAAAACATTTTTTCTACGGCCTTAGTGTATTATTGAAACAAGAATCTCTTTCTAGTTATTCTTGAGTTAATACCTTTATAGGCATATACTTAAAACCAGTTTTGAAATGGACTATTCCGAAGTGGGTGTGCTCACTTCTGAATTATTGCAAAAAAGTGTATTTATTGAATTTTGACGAGTTTCAAAAGCTGATGTTTTGATATTATGTGGTCTCTGTAAAAATAAAAAGGTACTCATTTGTCTATACAGTGAGTTTTTGCTTTTCGAAATTTGGTTAAGAAGTACCTGAATCACCCTTGGACTACCAACTTCGAAATACGTCATAAGTCAGGAAGCAGTTCCATTAATTTAATAATGGCGTCCTTTCATGAAGCAGTTTCATTCATAGATTTATATTTAGTGATCATATTTCAGGAGTTATTCATGCTGTATCCTAATAATCATTGTATTAGGATCAAAGCATTGCTACATAGAATATAGTGTCAAAGCAACTAGTTTTATTATTTTGGTTGACATTAAATCAATATGGGCTGGTCCATGTGAGACCGTTACAGCATTGCCTTCAATCGAAACGGGGTGTAAAGAAAAGAATGAACATGATTCACTGCTTTCTGTTTCATAACTGTGTATAATAAATTTTACAAGGAAGGTCCAAATTGGTCATTTTGAATTTATAATGAACAAAATCTAGTACTTAGAATGTAGAAATTGAATGATTAATTGCTTTATTCACTTGACATACCTGTAAAACGTGTTATTCGCTATAATAGACTAATCCAAACTTCCAGCACACTTACTACCAATTATCAATGAAGGGTTGTTCCATTTGCTGCACAGGGGTGTAAACAAATGCTTCCGCATGCTTCCGTTGCTTTCTATTTTATAACTCATGTTCATTAATCTCCAATCACGAGAAAATGTCTTTTCAAAGACAATTTGTGAAAAAAATCTAGCATTTACATGTAGTATGTAGAACTATATGTAATTTAGTTTGTTTTCTTATTATACATGAACGTCAATAGAATGGGCAAATCCAATATTCCAAAAATAGATTGTCTTCCTAGCAATTTGGGTAAAATACATCACCAAGTATGATGTACTGGAAGGGTCAAAATGACCGAAGTGGTAAACCGAACTGTCCATGCCTATTTCGAAATAGACATGCACCCGCAAATATAGGGGTGCACCCACATATTTAGAGGTTCACCCCTATTTTAAGTTAGAGATTAACCCCTAGAATGCCGGTACACCGTCATAGATTGTGATTTTGTCTGGTAGTCCGTTTGATTGTGACTGCTTGGTGGCACTGTTGAGTGTGACTCTTCCAGGTAGTCGTGTCTGTATTGTTGTACGTTGGTACAGTAATGTTGTCGCGATGCTTTGAGCAATCGCGCAACGCGCAAAAATTTTTAATCCCTTCTAAAAACGTTTTGCGAGTGACTCGCGCGTCACTCGCGAGTCACTCGCGAGTGACTCGCGAGTGACGCTCAAGTTTGACGTAATACAGTTTGCGAGTGACGCGCAAAGTTCTTTTGGTTCGTCGCGCATCGCGCATGGATCTTTGCGCGATGCGCGACGTGATTCATCGCACTATAACATTCAAGTACATGTACTTATAAAAATATTTGTAAATTACTACTTTTTTGCTTAGTTTCAACGCTTTTTTGTAAATGACGCTCAATTTAATTACAACTACATGTACGTTTGGCTATCAATCAATTGTTTTGTCCTTTATGTTTGGGACTATTTCGGACAGTCTTTTATGTTTGGGGCTATTTCGGACATAAAAGAACAAAGCAATTAACTTGTTCATTGTGAAGTACATGCTAGCCAATTAGCCAGGCTACTGCATGACAGTGAGTTGGTGTTAGTCAATCATCAAAATTGTTTGAAGCATAACAAGTCATTTTTATCAAATGGAAATTTCGATTGAGGCTCATCTTGCTTATCTTCTTTTTACCAACATCTACGTAAATTAAACCACAGCCCACCGCGTAAAATTGCATGCGCGAAAAAAAGTTTAGACTAGTATTCGCATATGAACTTGCTGGAGTTTTATTTATATTTTCCTGCTTTTTATAATTTTTGTTTTTCGTGTAACTGAAATTGATAATCGGGACGTGAAACCACAAATCAAAATAACATAGGGTTATGTTGTATTAAGTTGGTTTTACAGCTGCATATAAATATACAGCTGTACATACACGACATACTATACATGTTTGTGTGTTTAAATTCAATGGTGTTTAGAGATTCACCAAGAGGACCGAACAACTACACTGTAACTAATTTATGCACGTTTGTATAGTCATTACGAAAACATGCCCATGTAATATACTGATTCTTCTAAAGTTGTAAAAATTGAAAATTTTCTGTAGATTTTGTTTACTTTTCTTATTTTTGCTCAAAACATAGAATGTAGGTACACGTTAGACTGACCGCCTCCGCGAGGCGAGGCGAGGCGGTTCTAACGAATTCCCACGATCTATGTTTTGGAGCAAATATAAGAAAATTAGGTATACCCCTGTATACCCCAGTTTTGCTATTAGAAAAGTGGGGTTCAAGTGAGTATACATTACACTGAAATGTTTTCGTGATGTTTAGTTAAGTTCGGGTAACTGAGGGGCCGCCTATTGGGAAGTAGCTGCTCACTCGGCTTAAGATATGTTCTCTAAGTATAAGTACCTAATTGTCATTTTGTTTTTCCCACCTCGGTTTTTGGAGTAAGAGGTTCTTTCTGATTGCGCCTTTTCCTGATCATTGCCTACTTGTATCTGTTTAATTACCAAGACGGAGAAACAGAATGCTTGGTTTAATAGAAAAATTATTCTCCATACGTGTATTTGGGATAGCTAAGGTATGTGACGGGGCACACCGCAGACCTTCTGTTTACACTATTTTCATCCATTATTTAGATAGAAAATATACAGTGTATCAATTTTCCTTCGGGTCAGACGAATATTCTACATGTACATGCATCTCTAGCCTATTCGCTTTGTACTACCTTTGTACGAAGCATATCTACATGTATTAAGTATGAATACTTGGAGGGACCAGGCAGTAATCGATGCAATCAAAGTTGACATACATGTTGACATCAGGCGGGCATGAAAATTCAACATAAACATTTTTTTACAACACACCTTACGAGCAAGATTGCTTATATTGTATAAATCGCGCATATCTGATTCACGTCGCACGTGTTTGACAAATGATTTTGCGCGTTTGCAAGATGATCGCGCAAGATTGCGCGAAGTTTGCGAGTGACTCGCGAGTCACTCGCGAGTCACTCGCGAGTAAAGATAATCCCCTACGCGCAACCACGCGCAACGCGCAAATGCGCGTACGCTCAAAGCATCGCGACAACTGTACTGTATAAGAAATATAATATGTATGTATCATATTAAATACTATGTTATGTTCAGTTACATGCACTGTGTATGTGACATGTTATTTCACATATGTGGCGTTATGTTATGTTGCATATATAATGTTAGGTTACATATCTAATATTATGTTACATCTGTACGTTATGCCATTTTGACCCTTCCAGAACACCATAACTAAGGTCTTAAATAGGGTAAAATACATCAATTTGTATGAGTCACTTCGTCCTAAGGTTAAGATTTCTGAATAAAAGAAAAGTTGGATTAAATAAATGATAATAAATAAATCATGAATCGCCAAACGTTGACCGAAATATGCGGCATCGCCCATGGATCCGCAAATGGGGTCTTTTTAGCTATAATTAAATAAATATTACATCTTCATTGACCATAAGGTCGTAAGAAAAAGACGAGCTTCTTGACGCCTAAATACGTATATTGCAGGCATTTTGTTGTTGTAATTCAGAAATGGTGACCCAGTCCCGACATAACAATTGCTGTTACGTTTGGTATCAAATCAAATAAATGCACAAGTGTGTATTATTGTACATGTACTCCATATAGCTGCGTTCATACAGTTACATGTGAGTGACTAAATAAACAGACATGCACTGAACAAACAAAAAGCTCTTAACACTTTTTAACGGTTGCCTTACTCCGTGTTTGAGAAATGGTGTGACAGTTGATAGAGGCCAAATTTAAAATAACAAATCACGTCCAGTTTCGAATGATGTCTCTAAAGTCATTGATTGTTGAAAATGTTAGAACGCATGAAAATTAAAGTTGACCGCTATTAACCGCTGACCTACATGCGTCATGGTACTATTAGACATTTACGGACTAAGACGGTGACGGTGACAGAGCTCGTACTTCGCTTAAAATACCAGGTCGTCTCAAAAATATTTTTGTAAAATCAATTTATATAGGCAAAACAATTAATTTATTTGTTTGTAGGTGTGCGCATGTATAGGCAACAATTTGAAATGCTTTTTTCTTTTATTCTGAGTCGTTAGACGAACTAACAACACCCAACATTTGCATGAGCTTTGGTACTTTTTTGTAATAAACTTATAAATGCCACTTGGTTTTCTCTTATGATTCATGACAACGGACGTTTCCGTTGTCGGCGTCCGACGGCTCAAGCTGGCTCTCCTCTATTCAACAGAGATTAAATCCCGGCACTTAAGCCCCGCTATGCCCCTGGTATCCCCGACCCTAAGGGGGCCGGGGATACAAACGACTGGTGCATTAAGCTATTTTGTCACTGGCATGCGAATTCCTCGCGACTGTTTCGCGAATTTAGTCGCGGCACTTTCGCACGACATGCCACGATGCAAGTGTTGCACGAGTGTCGTGAGAATTTTCACGCGTCGCGAACTAGTCGCGAACTGGTCGCGAATGTTTTAAAAATGTTTAAAAATTTTATGCGAATTTTTTAGCCAAAAAAAATCGCAAGACTGTCGTGCGACGGTCGCACGACGTTCATGCGAGTGTCGCGAACCTGTCGCCGCGAAATTTTAGCGAATTTACAATGCGAAATTTTCGCGACACTCGTACGAATGTCGTGCGAGTGTCGCACGACGGTCGCGCGACAGTCTTGAGACAACATGCGAAAAACTCGCGACTATTTGGCGAGAAAATTAAACTTAGCGACAATGGTACGAATGTCGTGCCACACTCGCACGAATGTCGCGCGACTGTCGTACGAATTAAAAATGAAAATAAGATACATTCGCGGGAAAGTCGTGAGACACTCTCACGAATGTCGCACGACTGTCGTGCGACAGTCGCGCGACTATCGCGAGAAATATTTTCAAAATTAGACCGAAGTTCGCGAATTTGTCGCAGAAATGTCTATTCAATGGGACTGCAACATGAAAATAATGTTTATATCGTTAATCTTTGTCGCGAAATATTCGCGAACTAGTCTCCGGTTGTCGCATTCCAGTTAGATAGGGGCTTTTAGCAGCAAATTTGCTGCAGCGAAAATGTTGCTTACAAAACTGTTGCTGACTTGACCGTTTTTACCGCCGAAAAATTTCTGCAAACTCAATCGAGCTGAATGAATCTACATGTTCGTTTGCAGACAATATGGATCGTCAAACCAAGAATACCATCAGACTTTTCTACCAGCTTTGGTCCGACAACCCCCTCACATCACACAGAATACTGTGCATATCCTTATTATGTTTTAAACGCTTGCGTCGAACATTTGTGTGAACATGCGATAGCAGAACTTAAAGATTATCGGGCTGTTGTGACGGTATGAAGACACCGTCGTAGGGCGTTGCCCCGCGCTGTGACGTTGTGCCAATATCACTACTGACAATCACGTGGTATCGTTTATATACAAACGGATAAATGATCGGGTTACAAACACTACAATGAGAACGCAGTTGAGGTTAGATTTTCGAGTTTTCTCCTTCAGCGTTTCTTCTACTGACGGATAGATAGGTGCAGGCAATACAGAAATTGAACATTTATTGAAAGAAAATAACATAAGAAATCCCGGTTATTTCGTTTTCGCAAACACTTCAATGTTACTGTTTTGGAATTAGTATATAATCATGGTGCGGAAGTGTTTGCGAAAACGAAATGACCTAGATTCCTTATGTTACTTTCATTCAATAAATACCCAATTTCCTCATTGCCTGCACCTATCTATCAGTCAATTGAGTTAAACGTTATACAGGGGAAAACTCGAATTTCTCATCTCAACTCTTGACAGAATTTCATTGTGCGTCACCCGATCATGTATTGATTATTTTAACAATACAACGTGTTTTTCAGCTGTGAATATGTGCTGGTCTTGTGTGTGAAAGAACAGATTGGTTTAATATTTTGAATTATTTAGGCCTACACATAAAATGTCATTTCACTATTTAGTAAGTTTGGTTTTGAGACGACCCTGATTTATGGCTTGATTTCAACCGAAGTTCGAGCTCCGTGACCGTCACCGTCTTAATCCGTAAATGTCTAATAGGGTTATATCTCGGCGCTGTAGCTTATGTCACTTTAATTTGAATGCGTCGACGATGTCTCCGCTTTTTTTTTGTACCCAAGAGTTTATGGTTATTTTTATGACAACAATGAAACAACTCTACAGTCCAAGTTGCATGCGTTTCTGTCGTCCTGACGATTAACTTGCCCGCTACTATTTATTGCGCTCAACCTGACATTAATGTGGAATTGGCACTGTAAATTCAGAAACTTCATTTTCGATGTGCAGACTGGGCATTTAGATATTCACATAACCAACTCGTAAACTTATAATTCATATAGTACAGTTTAGCCTTATTTCTGTGATGAACATTTACGACAGATCAATTATCATTACCAACAGTTATACGTACAAAGAGTCAATACATGCTACTATTGAACCATTCTGTGTCTATTCAACATAAACTTATTGAAAATGAAGGGTAAACACACTGTCACAGAAAAAATACAATGTATAAAACACACTTAAACTGCTGACAACGTTAACGCTCTCCCTTGTAGCCATTTTGATTGTGACTTTGTCTGGTAGTCCGTTTGATTGTGACTGCTTGGTGGCACTGTTGAGTGTGACTCTTCCAGGTAGTCGTGTCTGTATTGTTGTACGTTGGTATAAGAAATACATTATGTATGTATCATATTAAATGCTATGTTATGTTCAGTTACATGCACTGTGTTCTGTGACATGTTATTTCACATATGTGGCGTTATGTTATGTTGCATATATTATGTTACATATGTAATTTTATGTTACATCTGTAACGTTATGGTACATGCGTTATATAAGATGCATTATGTTACGTGTTTTGCTACAAACATAACGCTATGTTGCATAACGGGTGCTGATTCATTCATGTTGTTACTTATGTTGCGTTTTAATACATTATGTTACATACATTACATAACTTATGTCATACACGTTATGTCACATACGTTACTTCCGTCTATAATGTATTCAATACTGAGATTTATCAAGATATCATAGATTTGACTATAACAACACTGTCTGTTTTGTGTGTATCTTTGATGAGCTACGCTATTTCAGAATGTATGAAAATTCTTAAGATGCAACGGCACCACATATATGAATGAGAGCATGAGAGAGTGCATATATATAAGTGAAACATGTATTGTTTTAATATTGAATTAATTGTTTACACCATTATGCCATAAATAGCTAGCTATGTTAATTTATTTGGGGGAGGGCTATCTAATGTTTATTTTTGCAAAATTATGTTTACTCCTAAAGATCTTACAAGCACAAATATGTTATATACATTGCGTTATGTTACATATTTTACACTATGTAACATATGATAAACTTTGTTACATGCTATGTTATATATGTTTTGTAATGTTGCATATGTTACATATGTTACGTTATATATGTTACGTATGTAACATACGTTACATACGTACATATGTAACATATGTTGCATGATATTTACATTGATTAACTATGCGCAATGTCGAGAATATATCATACGATTCGTCGACAACGATAAAAATAACTAGTATAGATAATGAAAATAAATTGTAAAAATCGTGAGGTCATTTCAAAATCAATGGAAACCTGATATTAAAGACGTCTTTTCTTCAAACACTCCAGAAAGTATGTTTACTCTTTAAATCTTACACGCACAAATATGTTACATACACTGCGTTATGTTACAACTTTTACAGTATGAAACATATGATTAACTTTGTAACATGCTATGTTACATATGTTTTGTAATGTTGCATATATTACATATAATACGTTATATGTTACGTTTGTAATGTACGTAACATACGTACATATATATATTATATATGTTGCATGGCGTGCATATTATGTTATGTAGTACAATGTTATATATGTTGTATTATGTCACATACGTTACATTATGTTTCATATGTTTTGTTACAAATGTTACATTGCTACAACATGTCGAGATTATGTCGAGAGTATATCGAGAAGCATGGCGGCTTCGAGTACAATCCACTTCTTCAAACGTAAATGCATGAAAAGGCATGTTTGATCTGCCACTCAATATTAGCATTAACTAAAATGAAACAAGGCCGTATATAACATGTAGCACATGTTATAGTTTTTCTTGTTAATCATGTAATTGTCCCGACCACTGACTTGTCGGGCATTTTCCTTTTGATTTTGGCCCTCCCATGCCTTGACCATTGCCTACGTTTTACTTTGGATCAGTCAGCAGTGAGATTAACGTTCCTGTGTCTACTAGAGTACGTTCAATCGATTTCTGGTAGAGTTTAGACCCTGACCTCTGTCGAAATATATAATACGTATGTCCCACTGAAGTGACACAACCCAGGAAGCTTTTGCTCTTCTTACATGACGTGAGAAACAAAACTACTGTCAGCACACCATCTTTCAGAAACAGATCTTTCCGGGAACATAGTTACATCAGGAAAACATGTCCGTGCAATATATACCCCATTAAACCCCACTTTTATATTGTAAAACTGGAGTTTGCTGGGGTATACCTATTTTTCTTATTTTTGCTTCAAAAGATGCGATGCGGTTCTAACGTGTATCCACAATCTATGTTTTGAGCAAAAATATGAAAAATATCCAAAAATCTCACAGAAAATTTTCAAATTTTACAGGTAAAAAAGTCTCTGTATAATTGCATGGCCGTGTTTTCGTAATGGAAAAATCCCTATTCAGAATGCTTTTCGGTCATAATGTTTGATTAGTGAACCGAATTTCAAAAAGTTTGTAGCATTTAAACGACGTTTGGAATGCAAAATGATGACATGGTCATCATTAAATTTCATCTTGAGATGTTGCAAAAAAGTGAGATTTTGAAAAACATAGTTTCTGGAAGATGGTGTATGAAGAGACGGCATCGAAACAAGGCATCTGTGGCTATGTAGCACAGATTTGGTAACACAAACATATTAACTTGTTTCATTACGAAAACATACTCATTCAGCAACAATTGAAAATTTCATTGGAAAAAAAATTTGATATTTTTTTAAAAAAAAATCTCAAAACATTGATTGTGGGTACATGTTATAACCTCCTTGCCGAGGCGCTTCTAACGAGTACCCACAATCCATGTTTTTGACCACAAATAAGAAAATTAGGTATGCCCATGCAAACCCCAGATCTTCTACATATATATGGGATTTCAGGGAGAGTATCTTTCACGGACATGTTTTCCGTAACGAACTTGCTTGCTTGGCATTGGCTGGAAATGAAACACAAGACGGAAGTGTAAAAAAGTCTCCAAATAGGTTTAACAGTTATATACAATTTGTACATTTAAGTTGCAACCCTAGTGATAACATAAATAACAACATGGGACACAAATTCAATAAAGTCTGTTCTGTAAAACATAAATACCATTTCTGTAAAGCGACAAGATCAGATTTTCTTTGTTTGTTTTCACTTTACAAGTACAGATCAAAGTACAACAAGGAAAAGTTTGATGTTCTGTTATGGTCACTATTGTTTGTTCTATTACCTTTAATTTTCAAACTGTTCTGATTCACATAAATAGAGGTTTCAGCAGGTTCAATCAAAATTCGGTCGTAGGGGCATGTAGCTTTCCAGAGCACGTTTTGTCCAATGTGTACTCCAAAATAATGTGCTACTCCAAAATAATGTGCTACTCGGTCTACCCTGGGTTTACAATAAAAAAAAAAAACTGTTCTTGACCTCATAGCTCGAACATTGTCGTACTCAAGAAACGATTAACAGCATGGTAAAATGTTCATTTATTTTATCTATATATTATCAAAAGCCTATAAAGACTTAGGCCTGCACCGGCGATAGGTTTACATGTGACTAATTTCCCCGGCTTCCCGATATTATTTAAAGAGGATCGCAACATAGGTGCAACATCACGATACGGTACGCCACGGCGGGCGATCAAAGTATTAACCCATATTTGACGAATGGCTTTTCCCATCATTATCATTTGTGTCAGTCCACTTTTATTTTAGGGGTGTCATTTTTTTTTTTTTTTTTTTTTTTTTTTTTTTTTTTTTTTTTTCTTCAAATTTTCGATTAAAATTCTGAAAGCAAACAGAAAAGCCCGAGATGGGGCGCCGCGTTCTGCGGCGTCACATCTGGGGCTATTCTGTTTGCCATAAAAGGGACGCAAGGCTTAAATGAGTTAAACTCTGCAACACCATTGACGAACGAATCGGCATCGCTGTTAAAGTTTATGGGTACGACAATATTCACGGCCACCAATCCAGCTCTTTCATAGCAAAATGCAATGATAATAAATTCATTTGCGGTACTTCCCACTATGCAGCTGCGGAGGTCGAAACGTGTAAGCGACTTCGTGTTCTCTAGTTTTATCATCATTTACTCCTTTTTTAAGACATCTTTCAAAAATCAGAGAATGACATGATGTGGGTAATTTATCTAGCGTTTATCTCCTCCAGCCGATCTGCTGAAAACATAGCACGTGGTCTGGAATCACTTTTGAAGTGAGTGCAACACATGCGTTTTAGGTTTTATGCTAGATTAACACAAACACACTGAAAAACTGCGTTTTCCAACTTATGCAATATGCTTATGTGACCATAAACGTCATTTGTATGCCTCTGATTTGAAAATAATTGATATGCTATGAAGCGGCGTGATAAGCGATGAAGAAAGGAGACTAGCTATGAAGAAAACTTGTTATACTATGAGCTAGAGCAGTCCAGTTGATTGCACTATAATGAAATGCACTGGTCAGCTTTGTATTGTCAAGAGGCGTATTTAATAGCCTCCTCAGCTATGAAATAAAGAAGTTACTTACATGTACTTACTTAGCTTATTCGGCAACTAAGAAAAGCTGATAAATGTCTTTTTTGTTTTGAAATAGTATGGAAAAAGTAAGTATTCATTGCACATAGATAGACCTCTGCACTTTTTCTAGCTCATTATCGATCACTATTGCGCTTACATCGGGTCATTCAATCAGTTGTTGGATTTTAAATTTGAGACCGCTGCACTCTTTTTAAACTCTTTTTTATAATGTTCTCATGCTGGTTACAGTATGAACCCTGATAGTTCCATGTACAAGAAGAAGTAAACTGATCATTTTCTGTAATGCATATAGCTCTTTTTCGTTCCTCCAATAAGAAGCGAACTACATATATACAGTAAATAAATATAAGTAAGCATACATATAGAAAAAAAAATTGTAATACACAAATACATACTGTAAGACAAAACATGTTCTTGTAAAGGAACAATCATGCTTTTTCAAAACAAGAAAGACATTTACCAGATTTACTAAGATGCTGTCGAAGCTGAGGATGCTATTTAATACGCCTCGGCTTGACAATACAAGGCTGGCCAGCGTATTTCGTTATAGTAAAACAAACTGGCCTGCTCATCCTCCAAGCGTAACACGTTTTCTTCATAGCTAGACCCCTTTCTTCATCGCCTATCACGCCGCTTCATAGCATATCGATTATTTTCAAATCAGAGGCATACAAATGACGTTTATGGTCACAAATCTTCATCATTAGTCAAAATGAAATCTTCCGAATAAAATAGACGCATTGCATAAGTTGGAAAACGAAATTATGTTGTTTGAAAATCTAGCACACAACCTAAAAATGCATGTGTTGCACTCACCTCAAAAGTGATTCCAAACCACGTGCTATTTTTTTATCAGATCGGCTGGAAATGAAAGACGCTAGATAAATTACCCACATCATGTCATTCTCCGATTTTTGAAAGATGACTTAAAATAGGAGTAACTGATAATAAAACAAGAGAACACGAAGTCACCTACACGTTTCGAACCCTGCAGCTGCATAGTGGGAAGTACCGCAAATGAATTTATTATCATTGCATTTTGCTATGAAAGAGCTGGATTGGTGGCCGTGAATATTCACAGAAAGGTTTTCTCCTACATGTATCAACAATAATGAAGCAGACAACATAAGGAAAACAAAATCATACATTCTGAAAGCATTTTAAAATTGTTCAATAAATAATAAAAGACGTATGTTTAACAGAAATCAGATTTATGTCAGCTTTTTGTGTGTGAAACAACACGGGATTGGTTTTATATTGCTCTGGATGTGAATGTTTGTCCAAAACAAAAGATCTGTTGCTAAAAGACATTTCAAAATGTCGCCGCGCTTATCAACGTCTGTGTTTGTTATTGCCATTCTTATTCTGTATCTACGTATCACGCAGATTTGAAACAAATTAAAACGCTTAGTCACAATGGAAAAGCTGCAAAATAAAACAGAAAATGTTCATATGCTAGAATAATTTACATTACTGTTCTGATATCTTATATGGAAAATAATGATACATATAGACTTATAATTGGACTGTTGAGGTTTAATTAAACCACTTCCTATAAGGTAATGACTTATTTAGATACGAAAAGATTATTTAGATTTCGTCGGAAATAACATACAACAATAGGATGGGTAATGTGCAAGTAAATTGATGTCGAGATTAACTTGTTTAAAACATTCACAAACATGGTTTTGGCAATGGTTAATATCAACACAATATGTTTTAATATCAGAATACAATTTGTGCAGAATTCTGCCAATCCTAAAAACACTATGTAAAGCAACAGGATTTTATATAAATAGCGCTGTGTTTTTTGTTTTACTTTCATACTTTACGAAACGAAACACACCTCCGTACATTACGAAAACTCGCCCATGCAATATACAGAGATTTTTAAGTTGTAAAAATTGAAAATTTTCTGCAGAAATGTTTGGATATTTTTTCCTTATTTTTGCTCAAAACATAAATTGTGGGTACACGTTAGAACCGCCTCGCCGAGGAGGTTCTAACGAGTACCCACAATCTATGTTTTGAAGCAAAATAAGAAAAATAGATAAACCCCTGCATACCCCAGTTTTGCTATATAAATGTGGGGTATAAGGGGTATATATTGCGCGGACATGTTTTCCTGATGTAAACTTGATGTCGGACATTCAAGCCTTGTGGCTGTTTTTTACGTTTTCTGATGTTTATTCGATTGGAATTACGCAAAACACATGTGACTGTAAAAAAGTTGATCTTTAAAATACGAAATGACGAAAATCATCTTAACATCACGGATGCGTTTCCAAAGACACCAAGACATGCAGTTTGTACCTGTGTACAAATGAAAGAAACGGGGTATCGTCTAATCTACTGTCAATTTAAAAGGGTCATTTACTAATAAGACATTAAGAAAAACAGACACACACCCAGCATTGTATGAAAATCAGACATTTACATGTACATTTACATTCTAAAGCCCCGTTCTCATTGTCCCGGTTCTAAACCAGGATCTACTCGGTTTGTTCCGTTGAAGGCAAGCCGGTATACCGTGATAAACCGGGGAAAGTTTTCTACAAAAATCGGCCATGTTCTCATAGTCACGGTGTTACCCCGGTGAAGCCCATGTCCTTTTCCCGGTTCTACTACGGTGTGATCACGGTGCAGGTCTGTGTTTTCCGGTATTGAAAATAATAGCACCTGACCAGAACCGTGGCGATGCCAGGGTGAACCGGTACGCCACCAGTAAAAACCGGGACTCATCGTGGCCAAACCCTGAATCCGTTAGGCCCCTGTTCATCACGGTGAAGTCCCGGTGAAGTCGCGGTTTGTGCCGGAATAGCCCGGGGTCATCCCGGTTACCCACGGTAAGCACCGGATCAGCTCGGATTATCATGAACGAACCCCGGTGGTGTCACGATTTGTCCCGGTGTCCCCCATTTTACTAGGTTTTGACATCTCTCCCGGTTTGCCTTATAAACCGGATCAGCGAGAGCATGGCTTAAAGGCGTTATTGATGATAATTGGTTCTTCGGACAACATGCTTTGAAACTATGAAAACAATCTTCATTAAATTGTCATAAATACACAACAATGAAAACAATCTTAATTAAATTGTCATAAATACACAACAATTCATGATGATCTTAAAACACCACACAAACATGTTGTTACATAATTCGAAACACTCTTGAAATTGAAGAATTCGTCCGGATCTGTACAAAACTCTCAAGATACGTGGCATACTTGGACAACTGAACATTCTTACACAACAAGGTAATGTTGAGAACATGCCAAGACTAATACATAATTACTTGAAGTATTTATAAACACTCCGGCAAAGGTAGAGAGAAATAATAACTACTACAGCGTTACGAGATAAAACATTACTTGTGTATAACAAGCATGCAAAAGCTGTGTTGTGTATATCACGCATGACAACGCTGCGTTGCGTATAACACGCAGTGATCATCGTTTTATGTGTGCATGTCATTGTTGTCCAAGCATGTTACTTGTATGCTGATATATATGACTGATGGAGCTATTTGACATTTCTCGATACAATAAATGGTGCTGTCCTTCTTTTGGCAGCTGGTGATAGGTATGTTGCAACATTAATTTGGTGTTTGAGAGCTTGCACTTCTTGCATTTGTTTCATAATTTACAACCATTCATCTCGGCTTGTTCGTGTGGTTTGCAATTTATATAGACCCTTATACAAATTACGAGCTCTTAAATGCCTCTATGTGTAGATAGCAATATGTTATGATTAAGTAATTTTTGACATTTACTCTTATATTGAAATACAGTAAAAAAAAAGTAGTTCTATGTACAGACAGTGTATTATACGTACATGCATCAAATATGCCCCTATGTATCATATTCCTTTTAACTTGAAATGAGTGTCACTGTACGATATATATTTTAACAATGTTTTTCCAAGCATGTTGCGTAGAAAAGACAATAATCTAACTGGGCATTAAAATATACATCTAATAAAATTTCTTCATTTTCACCGCAAAAACCTGATTTCAGTTCAACATGTAATGATAGCCTCCTGCGTTTAGCAAACTCCGGCAGAATGGTTTTATTTATAAACGGTTTTGTTTATATTTACCCAGCTTGACCAGTGAATTTAGAATTCATCCAGTAGACATTTCTCTTAATCATGTGTCCATTAGCATCATACTTTTGTTTTGGCAAAGTGTCATATCAATTTGCTTCGCATCAGATTGTCTGAAAACGGCGTGCAGACAGAGAAAAAATAAACATACAATTACATGTAAATTTGTTGGTTATAAGCATGACAATTGTTCAGCGTGTCATGTGCATCAGTGCATCTGATCCAAAACTCAGCCCAAATTATCATAAAAAACAAAACAGTAATATCACGCGTTTACAAATATTACACAAGTAAATGAAATTGAAGAGCTTTTACCTAAAACGGTGGTCACTCAGCTACATAAGACCAAATAAAATGTGTATCTAACTATTAAATTTTGTTGGAGTAATAGGTATTTCTGACATTTTATTTTAATTAAACCTTCCATTCATGCAGCTATCACGCCCATGTAATGTCCAAAACGATTCGCGAATTTCGGGTTTAGAGTAGTGGATGCTAGTTTTCTTATTGCGGGTATCCAATAGACACAATAGATCATCCTAACGAATAGTTCTATTGAAAACCCACGTTTTTACGTTTCGAGAAACAAATAAACACATCCTTCACAAAACTTTAAATTTTCAGAAATGTTCGATAGTTTTTGGAATATGGCTTCTGGCTCCGGCTGCCTCTGGCTCCGGCTGCCACAAATAGGCTTAAAATGAATAATAAGAAATCAGTCATAATGCTTTCTTCGGAACACAAATGACATAGGCGTACTCACAAAATTGCAATGGCAACATGACAATATTGTAGATATGCGGCATTCACTCTGCTACTCTTTACTGGGTGCAATGCATGTGACATACCAATACAGTTGTGTGTTGTGTATATTAAATGATAAAATGGATGCCTTTAAAATTTTTGGACTGATTCTTTTTTTCTCTTAAAGTTTAGTGCCTCCGTTGGAAACAGTAGGATTGACCAATTTCCTGATTGTGCCTTTATGACGTTAAAGATATCCGAAAAGTAGTTGCGTCCGTATCATCGACCATAAAACGAACAAATGTCTCGAATTCCCATGCCCCGTAACGCCTTTCAGATATCATAGTGGCACGAAAATTGTTACATTAACTCATATATATAAGCCTGGCGTCCTTTTAATGGGGCATGTGCAAACAGAACAGCCCTAGATGTGACGCCGCAGTACTCGGCGCCCCGTCTTGGGCTATCCTGTTTGCTAAAAGGAATTTCATCGCAAAATGGTATAAAAATTCAAAATCACTCCTGATGCCTCTGAAAATGACAATGGACTCTCCCAAATGATAATGATGGTCAAGTCCATTCGCCATTAATGGGTTAACGAATTTGGACAATCACTGGTCATGAACAGTCAATTCATTGGTAAAGCTTTGGCATAGTAATGGTTACGTTTTATTGGTGTCAAGTTGGTCTTTAGGAAGGAAATGAAACACAAGACAGATTGTAGAAAAATCTCCAAATAGGTTTAACAGTTATATACAATTTATACATTAAAGATGCAACTCTAGTGAAAACATAAATAACAACATGGGACACAAATCCATTAAAGTCTATTTTGTAAACCATTTACCATTTCTGTAAAGCGACAAGAACAGAGTTCATTTTTGTTCTCACTGCAAGGTCAGAGTAAAATGCAGTCAGGAAAACACATTTTACTTTAGGTCATGACCAATATTTTTTATGTTTATTTATTAGTTTTTATTTTTAAAGTGGTCTGATTCACAACCATGCGACTGTAAACGGCAGGCAGCATTAAATCTATATTCACCGAAAACGTGTCATTTATCTTAAATATCAGGAAAACATGTCCGTGAAATGAATACCCCCTCAAACCCCACTTTCATATAGTAAAACTGGGGTATGCAGGGGTATACCTATTTTTCTTATTTTTGCTCCAAAACATAGATTGTGGGTACTCGGCGAGGCGGTTCTAACGTGTACCCACAATCTATGTTTTAGCAAAAATAAGAAAAATATCAAAAATTTTCCAATGAAATTTTCAATTTTTAGATCTGAAAAAAAAATCTCTGTAAACTGCATGGGCATGTTTTCGTAATGATATCCACCGTTTATCCGCACCAGGGAACGTTTCCATGCAAAAGGTATACTCCAAAATTTGGTTCAATCAGTGATAATCTGTTCTTGGCTTCTTAGCTAGAATATTTCCGTTCTCCTAAATCGATAGACCTGGATGAACTACATATCAGCTGTGGCCATGTGACCTAATTCAAAAATAAAAATACAGAAACTGGCCATGGCGTTCGCCATTGACAAACATTTTTATAACTGTTAAGAGGCAATATTTTTCATATGATAAAACAATCGTCTTAAAAAGTAACATCCATTGATGCTCTAGAGACCAAAAATGTCAACGCTGGTTCACTCAAAGAGTTCGGAAATATTCGCAGAAATGTAGATAACTTATGATGACGGGTTTAGCAAACAACGAAAAGACAATCTGACAACATAAGGAATAAATAAATGCATTCTGAAGTATAAACAACATGTTCAATAAAATTCCCAAACATGCGCGTACATAGAAAAAATATGTTTATATATCGCAGAAATCAAACTATCCCAGCAGGCACATGACGTCTGAATGACGTCAGATCGACGTCGATGCGACGTCATGACGTCGAATCGACGTTGATATGACGTCATTCTGACGTCATGTGCCTGCTGGGATGATAAACTATCGTGTGCACATTTTTTCTTCCCACAAGTTTCTTGTATGTTGCTCTCTGGTCATGCATCTACACTTTGGAAATAAGATTACTCCTCACGATAACATGCCCGTGTAATGTATACCCCTTTGAACCCCACTTTTATATAGAAAAACTGGGGAATACAGGGGTATAACTATTTTTCATTTTTTTCCTCCAAAACATAGATTGTGTGTACTCATCAGAACCGCCTCGCTGAGGCGGTTCTAACTTGTACCCACAATCTTTGTTTTGACTCGACATAAAGGATGTGCGTATTTTCTTGGGCAACGATGTAATACGAAACGCAAATATTTACTGACTCTCTCTCACACAAAAATCCACTTAATAACATTTGAGCCGCCCCGTGGGAAAACCAACAATCTGCATAGGAGAAAACAAAGACGCAGATCAGCTTCGCGGTAATCGCGAAGCTGATCAGCGCCTTTGTTTTCGCCACTCGGATAGTACAATTCCTCCTCTACTTAAATCCGAAATTTCAAGCTTCTAGCTCTTTTCTGTGCTTGTACAGGTCGGTTTGTGTCAGACCTGTTCGGAAACCACATTGTTGGTTTTCCCACGAGGCGGCTCATTTATTAATTTTGCTATAACATTAAAATTGGTTTTGGCAATGAATAAATAATATCAGTACAATATGTTTTAATATCAGAATACAATTTACGCAGAATTCTGCCAATACTAATAAGCTCATAATAAAGTAACACGACATAATTTGAATCTACACATATTACTTGAGCCTGTGCGTGAGAAAACCAACAATTTGGGATTCCGACCAGGTCTGACACAAACCGGGCTGTACAGTCACAGAACATTGTTAGAGGCTGGAAATTTTGGATTTAAGTAGAAGAGCGATTATACTATCCATGTAGCGAAAACAAAGGCGCTGATCAGCTTCGCGGTTACCGCGAAGCTGATCTGCGCCTTTGTTTTCGCCTATGCAGATTGTTGGTTTTTCCATGCGGCAGCTCACTTGTTTTGCCCTAGTTACTCTGAAATCTAAGGCACGTGGCCGATTTAGCGTTTAATCTGAACATGAAAAGCAAAACCACCAAATGCAAATCATACACATAAAAATGGCCGTTAAGCTCAGAAAACAGCGATGTATAACTATAACTTATCGACATGAATTATCCAATGGTGTTTCTGTAGTAACATAACGAAAACACGCCCATGCAATATACACTCTGAGCTTTTTGCGGGTTGGAAAATGAAGCATTTAGTTTGAAAAGTTTGATATTTTTCTATTATTGTGTAAACATTTAAGTAAGAATAGTGGGACCAGGAATCGATGCAATTAAAATTTAAAGTCCCAACATAGACACCAGGTGGGAAAGAAAACACAACAAAATATTTTTCCGACAGCACACACGAAGAGCAGAATGACTATATAGCTCTTTCCCAACAAGGTAGTCATCCGGATTAGTTTCAACCGAAACGAAAGGCAACGAGCACGACAGAGGGGCACAATAAATAAACAGTAGTATAATGAAGATGCACCACTTTTCCTGGGACACCGATAATCGTTTCACTGGGGACAACGCCAATAACTATTTTCCATGGGGACATCCAATTTTTCCTAGGGACATCCTCGATTTCATAAAGAAAGAAAATTAAATAAAAACAAAACATAGTGTTCAACTGGCGAACGTATGTAACAAAAACATTTGTTGTAATTAATTTAAAATCCCTACCAAAGACACCAGAAATAAAGAGATTATCATTTTCACTTATAAAACCATTTTTACTAGGACAGCGATATTACCATTTCTATCAGTACAGCGAAAATGTATTAGCGATTGTTAAAAACGGATTAGAATAAAATGAAACCAAGGTCTCAACTGGCTAACACGTTTTACAAAATGTTGCTGCAATAAAGCCAAAACCTCACTGCCCGGGCTATTCTAACGAGTACCATCCATGTATTGACGCAAAATTTAGAAAATTTGGTAAACCCATGTAAATTAGGTATACCTCTGTACACATCAGTTTTACTATATGAGCCTGTGCGTGAGAAAACCAACAATTTGGGGTTCCGACCAGGTCGGACACAAACCAGCCTTTACAGTCACAGAAGCAGGCTAGAAGCTTGAAATTTCGGATTTAAGAAGAAGAGGAATTGTACTATCCGAGTAGCGAAAACAAAGGCGCTGATCAGCTTCGCGGTTACCGCGAAGCTGATCTGCGCCTTTGTTTTCGCCTATGCAGATTGTTGGTTTTCCCATGGGGTGGCTCATTCCATGGACATGTTTTCCTGGTGATAAGCCATGCAGCTTTTCTCTACATTCAAATGAAAGAAATTGGGCATCATCTAATCTACTATCACTGTAAAGTCTAATTCAAAATGATCATTTACCACTAAAACGTCAAGAAAAACAGACAAACATCCAGCAAGGGTCTTACTCTGCATGAAAATCAGGGGCCAGTTGTTCAAAACTTCGTTAGCTTAACGTCATCGTTAAGACATCAACTTGTTACATAAATACCGACTACATTAAACAAATACACTGTTATTTTTCATGATAAAACGCAAGAATCATTTGCATTGTCTGTTTAACATTTTAACAAATCGTTAACTAACGATGTCGTTAATTTTGAACAACAGGTCCCAGTTATATATACATACTAAAGGCGTTATTGATGAAAATTGGTTCTTCGGACAACATGCTTTGAAATAATGAAAACAATGTTACTTAAATTGTCATAGATACACAACAATGAAAACAATGTTACTTAAATTGTCATAAATACACAACGATTCATTATGATCTTAAAACACGACACAAAAATGTTGTTACATAATTCGAAACACTGTTGAAATTGACGAATTCGTCAAGATCTGTACAGACCTCTCAAGATACGAGGCATACTTGGATAATAGAACATTCTTACACAACAAGGTAATGTTGAGAATTTGCCAAGACTAATACATAATTACTTGAAGTAATTATAAACTACCCACCAGAGGTAGAGAAAAATGCAGCGTTACGAGAAAAAACGCTTGTGTATAACACGCATATCAAAGCTGTGTTGTGTATAGCGCGCAGTGAACATTGTTTTATGTGTGCATACCACTGCTGTCAAAGCATGTTAATTGTATGCTGGTATGTACACTGATGGAGCCATTTTACATTTCTTGATACAATCAATGGTGCTGTCCTTGTTTTGGCAGCTGGTGATACCGTGCTTTGTAGGTATGTTGCAACATTAATTTGGTTATCTAAGAACTTGCACTTCTTGCATTTATGTCATAATTTACAACCATTTAACTCGGTTTGTTCGTGTGGTTTGCAATTTATACAGACCCTTATACAAATTACGAGCTCTTAAGTGCCTCTGTGTGTAGATGGCTATATGTCATTGTTAAGCCATCTTTTGATATTCATTCTTAGATTGAAACACGACAAAATAAAAGTAGTTCTATGTACAGTCTATGCAATATGCATGCATCAAATATGCCCTAACGTATCAGATTCATTTTAAACTGAAAAGAGTGTCACTGTACGATAGATATTATGAGAATGCTTTCCCAAGAAAAGATAATAATCTGACTGGACATTAAAATATACATCTATTTTTTTTTCATTTCACCGCAAAACCTGATTTTATTTCACCCTGTAATGTTAGCCTCCTGCGTTTAGCAAACTCTTGCCGTGTGTTTGTATGTAGTAATATTTTGATAATATTTAGCCAGCTTGACCGGTGAATCTGGAATTCCTCCAGTAGACATTTCATTTAATCATGTGTCCATTAGCATCATACTTTTGTTTTGGCAAAGTGTCATGTCAATTTATTCCTCATCAGATTGTCTGCAAATGGCGTGCAGACATAGCAAAAATATTCGTACAGTTAGATTTGTTCATTATCGGTATGAAAATTGTGCATCGTGTCATGTGCGTCTGAACAAAAATCACGTCAGCCCAAATTATCATCAGAAAAACAGCAACTACGTGGTTACAAATAGCACACAGGTATATGTGAATGACGAGCTCTTTCCTACAATGGTGGTCACTCAGCTTCTACATAAGACAAAATAAATATTTATCTAACCACAAGATGTTCTTGGAATAAAATTATTTCTTACATTTTTGCTAAGAATTTTCAAACATCAGTATCTGCAAATCAAGCATCAATATTAAAAAGATCGAAATGTTATTGCTTGAATAGTACCGAGAATTTTTCATGATATTTATATTGCCAACCTTATTTTGTGGTATTGCCAACTTACTGTATTTCGATATTTTAAGTAAACAAACGGTAATTGGAATAAGCATTAAAAATTCCTAATGTTTCACAAGGCCATGCCTTGGCATACAGTATGTCGAAAGTTAAACGTATATTGCATTTAAATAATCATTACGAAAACTTGCCCATGTAACATAAGGAGAATATTTTCAGTAGCAAAAATCGAAAATTTCATCAGAAAATTTTTGATATTTTTCTTATTTTTGCTCAAAACATAGATTGTGGGTACACGTTAGAACCGCCTCGGCGAGGCGGTTCTAACGAGTACCCACAATCTATGTTTTGGAGCATAAATAAGAAAAATAGGAATACCCCTGCATACCCCAGTTTTTCTTTATAAAAGTGGGGTATAATGGGGTATATATTGCACGGACATGTTTTCCTGATGATTGGAATGGGATAATAACCTTCCATTCATTTTCCAAGTACATGCACTACCAAGCCAGTACGCCCATGTTTTTTTATGTCTGAACATTCAGAGATTTTGGGTTTAGTGTGGTGGATGCTAGTTTTCGTTTCTTATTGTGGAAATCCAGCAGACACAATGGAACTTCCTAATGAATAGTTCTATGGAAACCCCCACGCTTTATGTTTCGAGAGAAAATCCTTTACAAAGCTCTAAATTTTCAGAAATGTTCGATTATTTTTGGAAGATGGCTTCTTTGTCTGGCTGCCTCACATAGGCTTAAAAAATAGGAAATCGATCACAGTACTTTCTTCAGAAAAAATATTCCATAGGCGTACTCACAAACTTGCAATTGCAACGTAACAATAATGTAGAAATGAGGCATTCACCCTTAAACACTTTTCTGAATGCAAAACATGTAACATGCCTATACAGTCTTGTATAGTAAGTATATCATGAAATCTATGCCTTTACAAGTTTTGGACTGTTTCTTTTTTCAAAGTTTAGTGTCTCCGTTGAATTGACTAATTCCGTAATTCTGCTTTTGTGACGTTAAAGACATCCCAAAAGTAGTTGCGTCCGTATTCGTCCATTAAACGAACAAATGTCTCGAATGCCCATGCCCCATTACGCCTTTCAGATGTCATATTGGCACGAAAGTTGTTACATAATTGTTCCAATATATGAGCCGCCTCATGAGAAAACCAACAGCAGTAATTGCGAAGCTGATCAGCGCCTTTGTTTTCACATTACGGATAGTACAATTCCTCTACTTTCTATAGTCAAAATTTCCAACCCTTAGCCATCTTCTGTGCTTGTACAATTCGGTTTGTGTCAGTCCTGTTCGGAAACCACATTGTTGGTTTTCTCATGACGCGGCTCATTTTTTTCTGAAAAGCTTTCGGAGCAGTATTATTAACGGCAACCGATTTCTCTTGATTATCATGTTTAACCAAAAACATCGAAGACATGACCAAAAAGAAAGCGAAACAAACCTTAAAAGTGCTACACTCCCGCCCGCGTAATTGTACTCCATTTACGCGTATTACGCGCGTATTACGCGAGTATTACGTGCGTAAGGCCAATTACGCGCAATTAGGCGTATCATGCGCGCATTTACGCGTAACAAATCTCATTAATATTCATAAGCAGAGATAAATGCGTCGATGCGCGTAAGGTTGAGTCATTACGCGTATGAAGTATCGGCCAGTCAGACTGGCAATACGTTTACGCGTATTTACGCGTATCATACGCGTAATGACAAGGAGTATAAAATCTAAAGTACCTAGGTTGATTTTATTAATTCCATCGAAAATAAAGAATGTGCAAGTTTTATGGGTTTTATTGATAAATCGGAAATTCGTTGTACCCAAGATGGCGAAAAAATCAACATGAATATCGAAGTGAGGAACATTATTTTAGACTTGAAGCGTCTAGGGAAGACAACTGGACAGATAAGTAAGACACTTAGTAAGAGCGGGGCGATCTTGGACATGTTATTTCGTATTCATGAAGTGATCGAGACCGTTAATACTGCAGGTCTTAGTTTCAAAAAGATTAGATATTGTTTTGGTCTGAAGCAAAATACGAAAAATTCGTTCAACCATACAGGCTCATTCATTACGCGTATATTACGCTTATTTTTTACGTGAAACGTTTTAACTCTCGACTGGTTAGAATAATACCTATACATACGCGTATATACTCCAAATACGCGTAATGACTTGCTTGACTATTTCACCGCTCATTGGTTAAAGTCATAACGCATAATGTACTCACATTACGCGTATCATACGCGTAAGAATAATTGAATTTTGACTGGCTATTGACACATACGCGTATGAAATAGGTGCGTATTACGTGAGTATTACTCGCGTATGTTACGCGCATTCAATGAGTACAATTACGCGGGCGGGAGTGTAATAATTGCTTGGTTCGGGAATAGAATGGTTTATTCCAGAATTTATTTGACGCCTACTGTACTGCGGTGAATGTATGCATTCCCATTTCATTAACTTATTATTGAGTGAGGCCATAATTTGCATTCCTATTGTCCATCGACAAATCAAATCTGTCTACCAGCCTCGCTTCTTTGACATATTTCGTGAGTACAAACACATTTTGGCAATAAATCTATTCACTCGCTTCCGTGTCATGTCATTAACTATCACTGTGACAGTTACATCCCGGTCAGGTTACCACACAGCAACATGGTGTAACTGTTGTGTTTCTTTAGGTATGTATGGTATCTTAAAAATTGTTGTTGCGTTTTATAGGATGGGTATGTTAAAAATCTACTTTGCCTTCTAAACTTGCGTAGTAGAAAGAACGGAATATTTGCTTTCGATGTAAGGTCCGTCTGGAACGATGTCACATACATTAAATCACGTAGCCTCTTTAGGGACTGCCTTGGTACCAATACACTAAACATTTCCGTTTCCTGTCTTGAGTATTTTAACGAATTAGGACAATCACTGGCCATAAATCACTTTCCAGAATAAATAAAACCCGCCGAAAGTCTGGTGGTCTGAGGTAAAACTCTAGCACATATACATATTATACATCATCCGAATATAAATAACTCCCTTTCTGCTGTCCGATCAAGTGTGATATATAAATATCATCATCCTTTCGAAAACAAAAGTATCACAGAAATCGCTCCGAGTCGCTGACACGCTTGCAAACAATGTGTTCATGCGACCGCGACAAGCGTCCACAAATAATGACTTGCAAAATGGATTATGACGTCACAAAATACCATGTCACGTGACGACAAGTGAGCAAAGGGTTTATTTGAAAATAAGGTCATTTGAATCATGTGTTTCCACTGTCATGGATATGGTTAGCCTACCGAATCTCCTCACGACATATTCAGTCTTGAAAACTCTGAAAATAGAAATAAAACATATCAATGTTGTGTTACGCTGTAAAACAACTTGACAATCATTAATATATTTACTGGAAATCATGATACTTCGTGTGAAAAGCTTCCGTCACCCGTCGTCAACAATTTAAATTGTACCTATCGAAACCAAGACACATTGACCTATTCGCATTATATCTCATAAAAATGAAATAATAATTATATGTTTATGTGGCGACGAGGTTGATTTTGTGAAAACAAAAAACAAAAAAAAAAAAAAAAAAAAAAAAAAAAAAAAAAAAAAAAAAACGAAAATAACACTGGCTCTTCTTTGATCGCTGTCCATCATGAAAGAAATGACGCTTTGGATAGGCATATCAACTTCTAAATAGGCATATGTCTGGTTCTTATACGGTGTTTTGATTCAAACAACGCTACAAAACCATTCATTGACAAATAAAACTTGCATGTTAAACACGTGTGATAAAATATTCAAATGCATCGGCATATTGGCATGGAACATTCAATAAACATAATTTGCTTGCAATAAGTAAGATCTCTTTCGTACAATAAATATTTACTTCAATCAGCAGCATGCCTGACTAATAAGTCTTGTTATACAGAACCAATATTCCGTCTGGCCTTCGTTTGAGCTGCGCCATGAGAAAACCGGATTTTTGCCTATGCGAAAACAAAGGCGCAGATCAGCTTCGCAGTAACTGCGAAGCTGATAAGCGCCTTTGTTTTCGCTACACGGATAGTACGATTTCTCTTCTTCTTGATTCCGAAAATTCAAGCTTGTAGCCTGCTTCTGTGACTGTACATGTCGGTTTGTATCAGACCTGGTCGGAAACCCCGAAGACCGGTTTTCTCGCGTCGCGGCTCATTTTGTTTATGACATACACCATATTGTCAAAACAATAAACATGGTAATGACGTTACGTCTGCCTTATGGCATTGAATAAATAAATGAATCTGAAGTGCGCTATGTCTTGTTATATGCCATTATTACAAAAGGCAAGCTTCCGATGATCGAAGAGCAACATTGACGTTATGACGTCAAAAGAATGTGGATGTTATATTGCTTTTTAGCGACATGTTTTCTAAAATAAGGCACTGCATGAGTATTGATTAATGAAAACGGTAAACTCGGATTTCGAACATTTTGCATATGCGAAAACAAAGCGGCGCTGATCAGCTACGTAAAGCGAAAACAAAGCTTTGCGAAGCTGATCAGCGCCGCTTTGTTTTCGCTACACATATAGTAAAATTCCTTTACTTTCTAACGGCTCAGGTGAGCTAAAACCGCAGATCTGCCGCACAGACACAGGCAGGTGGTTGGAGATTCCTAAATTAGTACCTAGATGATACATACACTCGCATGAGTTTGAGCCTTAAATCTGCGTCAGTTCTTCAGAAAACTAGGATACATGGGTTTGTCACTAGACCATGGACAATTACATAGCGCACAGTTTACGGAGAGGCACAGCCTCTCTTCATCAGGAAAACATGTCCATGAAAAGTATACCCCCTCAATCCCCACTTTTCCTCAATCCCCACTTTTATATAGAAAAACTAGGGATTGGAGGGGTATACCTATTTTTCGTATTTTTGATCAAAACATAGATTGTGGGTACTCGTTAGAAACGCCTCGGCGAGGCGGTTCTAACTTATACCCACAATCAATGTTTTGAGCAGAAATAAGTAAAATATCGATTTTTCTTCCAACAAAATTTTCAAATTTTTGCTTCTGAAACAATTCTCTGTATATTGCATGGGCAAGTTTTCGTAATGGAGGCACAGCCTATCAGGCTTGGTAACTTACCATCATAATCAATAAGACCGTCCCCATTGAGATCTGCTTCTGTAAACATGGCTTTAAGATCCTCGTCCGTCAGATTTTCACCAAGTCTTCTCATAACATATTTCAGTTCATGTTTATCTATATACCCATTCCCATCCATGTCAAACACATTGAATGCCTCACGTTTTTTCGCCTCTTCGCTATTGTCTTGTTCTTTCGACGCACGCTTCATCATCGTGATGAACTCGTCGTACTCGACAAAACCGTTTTCTGAAAAAGATGAGCAGTTTAATGTATTTCATCAGTAAACGTGTCCGTGCAATGAATACCCTTAAGCCCACTTTTATACAGTAAAACTGGGTCATGCCGTAGTATACCTATTTTTCTTATTTTTGGTCAAAAACATATATTGTGGGTACTCGTTAGAACCGCCTCGCTGAGGCGGTTCTAACGTGTAACCACAATCAATGTTTTGAGCAAAAATACTAAAAATATCAAAAAATGTCAATTTTTTTTTTCAATTTTTTAATGATGAAAAAATTCTATGTATATTGCACGGGTAAGTTTTGGTACGGTATTTGTGACTATAATAACCCGGGTTGCCTACTGATATTGTTAAGCTTTAAATAAAGCGATTATGGCAAAAGGCTTCCTATTTCGAAAAGTGGCACCACCTATGGAATGCAAAGAAGCAGAAAATTCTCCATAAGAAGACGTCGGCGATTCGGCTTTTGGGACCCGCGGCGAAACGACGGTAACTCGGAAACAGTCAGTTAGAGTCTATTAACCGGACAAGTAAACTTAAACATAGCAGATAATTCAAAGGTTGAGTATACAACACCTGTACAGCTAGAAATCCATTATGAAAACACACCCATGCAATATACAGAGATTTTTTTTAATTGTAAAAATTGCAAATTTTCAGTAGAAAATTTTTGATATTTTTCTTATTTTTGCTCAAAACATAGATTGTGGGTACACGTTAGAACCGCCTCGCCGAGGCGGTTCTAACGAGTACCCACAATCTATGTTTTGGAGCCAAAATAAGAAAAATAGGTATACCCCTGCATACCCCAGTATTTCTATATAAAAGTGGGGTTTAATGGGGGTATACGTTGCACGGATATGTTTTCCTGATGGCTAGAAATCAGACTTTGGACATTAACCTTTCAATAATTTCTAACCAGATGTTCACAAAAAAGCATCGTAAAATTATTATCTGACGTTATCAGGAGCTAAAAAGCTACAGACAGATGAACGGACAGGCGAACACCCAGGAACATACAGGTTAAAGGTATCTTTTACAAGGCCAACCAGCAAGAAAGCCGCTGGATACATGATTGATCAAAGAAATCATTCATATGAACAACTAATAATATTGCTTTTGCTGTTTGCAGGTCAAAAGGATCAAACGTAATTTGTCAGAACATATGAAACGTGAACAGCTGGTCGATATTGGTGTTCTGTAGCTTGCACATTGTAAGTCAGAGCGTTCTTTGTGTTAATATTCAATCTTAACAAGAGCGAACAATTTGGTAACCAACAGTTTCTGTCCTAGTTTCGTGCTACCAAAATGGCGCATCTGTCGTATTTGGTTTAAACTTGTTTTATTTCAGTGTCAGTTATATACAACATAGACAAACATACATATAAATAAAAGTGTACAAATATGAAAAAAGATAAGAACGAAAGCAAAATGCTGATTTTTTTCTTCTCCTTTATCGTTTTTTATTATGTACACATTGTCTGAAAAGGTACAAGTAGGCAACGATCAGGAAAAGGCGCAATCAGAAAACTGAGATTCCCACTCCAACAACCGAGGCGGGAAAAATCAAACTAACAATAAGGTACTTATACCATGAAAGCTTTACGTAAGCCGAATGAGCAGCTATTGTCCCAATAGGTGGCTACTCGGTTACCTAAAAATATGATAACATACATAATAGGGCGCCAACAGCAGAAAAAATTTAAACACCAAGACATAAAAAAAATAATAACCACCACAGAAGTATCGCCTTGGAACGAGCAGTAATAATTACCCATTAATAAATTTTATGAACAACAGAAAGAAGCAGCTCTGTTGTGAAGTTCTTATGGTGTTTGTTTGTTTGTTTGTTTGTTTTTTTTTTTTTTTTTTTTTTTTTTTTTTGAGAACCCGGGGAATACCACCGACCTTGGATGGGCGACCACCACCGTGTCACATACCTTGACCCGGATTTAAACCCAGACCGCAGAGGCGAAAAGCGAATGCGTTACCCACTATGCACTATCCAGGCCGCTAGATGTGTAACCATTGCTGAACTGAGTTTCGAGAAAAAACCTATTCTTTTTTTTGCATTCAAACAGCAGGCATTTACAATCATTCCGGGAAAATATTGCTCTGTTTAATGAAAGTTATAATTTAAAACAAAACCAAGGTAGAAGTTAACGTCAAATTGATGGCTTTGTTTAAAAATTAATTTACGACAAAATTACAAAAAAGAAGCCCGTAATTAAGAAGAAGTATCATCTCCTATAAATATTCATTAAAGCCAGCATGTAGAAAAATATCTCCTTTAATTAAGTACATCAGGAAACATGTCCGTGAAAGATAATTGAGCCGCGTCATGAGAAAACCGGATTTTTGCCTAGGCGAAAACAAAGGCGCAGATCAGCTTCGCGGTAGCCGCGAAGCTGATCAGCGCCTTTGTTTTCGCTACTCGGATAGTACAATTCCTCTTCTACTTAAATCCGAAATTTCAAGCTTCTAGCTCTTTTCTGAGCTTGTACAGGCCGGTTTCTGTCGGACCTGGTCGGAAACCCCGAAGACCGGTTTTCTCGCGTCGCGGCTCAATTATACCCCTTATACCCCACAGTAAAACTGGGATGTATACCTGTTTTTCTTAATTCTGGTCCAAAATGATAAAGTCATCAGGAAAACATGTCCTTGCAATGTATACCCCATTGAACCCCACTTTTATATAGTAAAACTGGGGTATGCAGGGGTATACCTATTTTTCTTATTTTTGCTCCAAAACATAGATTGTGGGTACTCGTTAGAACCGCCTCGTCGAGGCGGTTCTAACGTGTACCCACAATCTATGTTCTGAGCAAAAATAAGAAAAATATCAATTTTTTTCAGCTAAAAATTTTCAATTTTTAAAGCTAAAAAATTCTCTGTATATTGCATAGGCATGTTTTCGTAATGCAAACAGTTTTGTGCAAAAAATATTAAATATATCAAAGAGCTGAAAAAATATCTGTATATTGCATGGACAAGTTTTCGAAATGCGTTAATGAGTGTTAAAAATAAAACCCATGAACTAGATGTCCTCGAGGGACCATCATAAACAAAATATGTCTTTTGTCCAAGACCTACACTCACTAGACTCTCGAGCTACATGTCTAAGATGGCCGTAGGCTTGACATGTCAGCGAGGGTAAATGTTCATTAAGAGGGGTGCAAAACCACAAGCTTCGCTTATCTCAGATTTTGTTTTGATAAGCAAAATGTAACTTTCGTTTGAGACAGCGCAAGTAGGAAAATAAGGCTAAATGACGTAAGAGCAAGCAAACGTTAAGGTCATGTTCCCAGTAATAGTTCAACTTTTTTGCCTATATTAGAATGTAAAAAACACAATATCAATTTAGTTAATTTAGCCCACACAATAATCGCCAATAAAGAATAAAAAGGAGAAGCATCATCCTGAAAAGCGGGCTACAGTTAACAATCATTTGAGCCGCCTCGTGGGAAAACCAACAATGTGGTTTCCGAACAGGTCCGACACAAACCAGCCTGTACAAGCACAGAAAAGAGCTAGAAGCTTGAAATTTCGGATTTAAGTAGAAGAGGAATTGTACTAACCGAGTAGCGAAAACAAAGGCGCTGATCAGCTTCGCGGTTACCGCGAAGCTGATCTGCGTCTTTATTTTCGCATATGCAGATTGTTGTTTTCCCATGTGTTGGCTCATTTATGAATATTTATTTACTTTGTTATTTTCTTCATATGACCAAATGGTTTGTATGTATTCTGGTAACCCAGTCTGAAGTACATTTTACGTATTTCAATACTCGGCCTTGTAGTATGACACGGCACTAGTTGACAGACCAGAAATACTTCCAAAGTCGGGAAGTTATGGTTTCATTTCGTCTCCTAGCTCATAATGGAGTTGTATGTCGTCTTCTTTGAATTTCACTTGTTTTCGATGTAAATGCATAAAAACATCAAAAGGAAACAGAAAGTCATACTACCTACGTGTCATGATAACTATGTGCGTTGTAAATTCGGCTAGAAGCTGAAAGTAAACAAACCGTGGCCTATGAATCTACATTCTTTATCTTCCCGTGGTCTATGCATGTACCTACCGTTTGTATCTACGTTCTTTAGCATTTCTTCCACTTCCCGTGGCCTATGCATGTACATACCGTTTGTATCTATGTTCTTTGTTATTTCTTCCACTTCCCGTGGTCTGTGCATGTAATTACCATTTGTATCTATGTTATCATTTCTTCCACTTCCCTAGGTCTGTGCATGTACCTACCGTTTGAATCTACGTTCTTTAGCATTTCTTCCACTTCCCGTGGTCTATGCATGTATCTACCATTTGTATCTAAGTTCTTTATCATTTCCTCCACTTCCCGTGGTCTATGCATGTATCTACCATTTGTATCAAAGTTCTTTATCATTTCTTCCACTTCCCGTGGTCTATGCATGTACCTACCTTTTGTATCTACGTTCTTTATCATTTCTTCCACTTCCCGTGGTCTATGCATGTACCTACCATTTGTATCTACGTTCTTTGTCATTTCTTCTACTTCCCGAGGTCTATGCATGTACCTACCGTTTGTGTCTACGTTCTTTAGCATTTCTTCCACTTCCGGTGGTCTATGCATGTACCTACCATTTGTATCTAAGTTCTTTATCATTTCTTCCTCTTCCCGTGGTCTATGCATGTACCTACCTTTTGTATCGACGTTCTTTATCATTTCATCCACTTCCCGTGGTCTATGCATGTACCTACTATTTGTATCTACGTTCTTTATCATTTCTTCCACTTCCCGTGGTCTATGCATGTACCTACCATTTGTATCTACGTTCTTTATCATTTCTTCCACTTCCCGTGGTCTATGCATGTACCTACCTTTTGTATCTACGTTCTTTATCATTTCTTCCACTTCCTGTGGTCTATGCATGTACCTACCTTTTGTATCTACGTTCTTTATCATTTCTTCCACTTCCTGTGGTCTATGCATGTACCTACCATTTGTATCTACGTTCTTTATCATTTCTTACACTTCCCGTGGTCTATGCATGTACCTACCATTTGTATCTACGTTCTTAATCATTTCTTCCACTTCGCTCGGTCAGTTGTTGTGACCCAGCGTCCGAAGCACACAGCCTAGCCCTCGCTTGAGATCTTTCCGTCGTGATTCGTGTCAAAATTATTTATTGTAATGGGCAGCTCTCTAGTGTTACATATAGCAAACAAACATATGTCTATGCATGTACCTACCATTTGTATCTACATTCTTAATCATTTCTTCCACTTCCCTCGGTGAGTTGTTATGGCCCAGCGTCCGTAGCACACAGCCTAGCTCCTCGCTTGAGATCTTCCCGTCATGATTCTTGTCAAACATGTCAAATGCCTGCTTCAACTCTGAAATGACAGGTGAAGAAATTTGATTCATGAAAGATAATGACCCACAATGCAAACAGCGTATCCTCTACTTTTCTTGAGTGTTGTTGTGACCGAACGTCCGCAACACACAGTCAGGCTCCTCGCTCGTGATACCAAAGGCTTGTTTCAGCTTTGCCATAGAAACGTAAGCATGTTTTAAGAAGAACAATAAGCGCAACTTGCATATCCTCTAGTTTCCCCAGAGAGCTGTTCTTTCCAGCGATCTTAAGACCGTAACCGCGTAACTCACAGCTAAGCCACTCGTTTAAGATCTCATCCTCAACGTTTGAGTACACCATGATCTACTTCATGGTACTTTTTAGCAAATCATGGTCTGGAGCCAACGTCTATCATAATTGAAGTTTTCTGGGATAGAGAATGCATTTTTTCTAAATGTCTATAGATGTTAGGCATGGCCACATGATGTGTATCAAAATCTTTATGAATTTGTACTGTTAGGGGACGAGTTCGCCAAGTACCTTTATTAAGTTATAACAAGGAAAAGTGAGGTTTAGCTCTTAATGAAATATCAAATAGCATTGTCTGGAACTTAATCAAATTTACTCCACGATTGGATAAAGCAAGCAAAAATGATATGTGCGCTCGGCTTATCCTTCGCCGTGACAAATGATTTTCGATGTTTCTATGCTAACTTTGCTTGCAGCTACCTACAGACATTTGAATGGCTATGGCGGCTACAGGCATTTGAATGGCCATGACGGCTACAGGCATTTGAATGGCCATGGCGGCTACAGGCATTTGAATGGCCATGGCGGCTACAGGCATTTGAATGGCCATTGCGACTACAGACATTTGAATGGCCATGGCGGCTTCAGGAATTTGAATGGCCATGACGGCTACCCGCATTTGAATGGCCATGGCGGCTACAGACATTTGAATGGCCATGGCGGCTACAGACATTTGAATGGCCATGGCGGCTACAGACATTTGAATGGCCATGGCGGCTACAGACATTTGAATGGCCATGGCGGCTACAGGCATTTGAATGGCCATGGCGGCTACAGACATTTGAATGGCCATGGCGGCTACAGACATTTGAATGGCCATGGCGGCTACAGGAATGTGAATGGCCATTACGACTACATGCATTTGAATGGCCATGGCGGCTACAGACATTTGAATGGCTATGTCCGCTACAGGCATTTGAATGGCCATGACAGCTACAGGCATTTGAATGGCCATGGCGGCTAAAGACAATTGAATGGCCATGGCGGCTACATTGATTCGAGTGGCTATGGTGAAGTGAAGCGCCAACGTAAGTCAATTTAAATAGGACCTTCTGGATCCAATGAGGTTTGAGGTAAATCTCGTTTCTACATGTCTCTTATAAACTGAAGGCATTGACCACGTTGTTTAATTACGAAAACCATGGCAAGGTTCGTGGATTTTGTTGTTCAAAGCGCATGGGGTCTATTAATACAATGTACACATGTACATAGTGCAACTATGTCTTGAATGGTTTGTGAGCTCGAAATCCGGTTATTTTTGGATGATGCCATACCAAAAGCAATGCCATTCAACGAACAGGTAACACACAGATCAGCTTCGTGAAGGTCCAGTCTGCCAGGCATTTCATTGCACGTAAATTCAAAAGTGGGGTTTCTAATGACACGGTTAAATTAATATAGAACTGTAATGCCCTGCTATTGGAAACTAAAGTAAATTGCCGGCAAAGCCATTTAAACTTCGTGAATGATGTTCATCCTAAAGGTGATCGATTCTAAACTAATGGGATTTAGAGGTGACCTATTTTGCATTGAAGCTTATTCAGTAAGTACAGCGAAGACGGCAAAATTACATATGATATGCACAAACACATGTCATGGATTCGTTGCACATGTGTTAAGCATGCACATGTCATAGATTCATGCACACGTGTAAAGTTAAATATGATTCAAAGGACAATTTCGGGAGCCTGACACATAAAAATGAGATATGAAAGTAGGCTCATATTACGCACAAGATATTGAGTTCTTTCTCGTGTGCCCTTCGATTTAAGACTTGTCAATAAAATCACCAGTTTCTTCCATTCTTATACTTTGATTTCAATTTTATATTCGTGAGCCTTGTCATGGCGCAACAAGTACCATGTCATAAAAAAGCAAATGCAAAGTGCAATTTGAGCATTCTTTTTCTAATTAAAATTTTCTGATCGTCACTAGTGTACTGGCTGTGGCGGGATATTTCTGAAACAACCTTAAAGCATGTGTACCACATATCGTACGCATTTTTTCACGATTATACGATCATCAGATATCCTTACTTTTAAATGTGAATTTTCACTGCATAAAGGTCAAATTTTAGAGAAGGTCAAATAATAACCATGTCCCAGAATGACAATCCTCCCTTCAGGTTAAGGCCCACCTTAGTAGGTTACAATTTTTACCGTTAAAACAGAAACTGCTTTTACGAAAATATACAAGAATGCTAAATAAAATGTCATTTACATTACAAAACCAATAATTTTTAATTCAGTACGTTTTCTTTAAAAAAAAAAAAAAAAAAAAAAAAAAAAAAAAAAAAAAAAAAAAAGATGTCTACCACCGGATAACCGCGTTCCCTTGACACAATGGGAGGCACCTTTTGGAATTACAGTGATGCACAGACATATAGCACATATACTGCATACCAAGTTTGCATTTGTGCTGTTAGTCTCCGTCAACAATTTTCAGTCATGTCGGGACGTAGCAATTGTTTGCACAGTTTGGAGTCAATATGCCTTGATCACACCCACAGCGGTCGCCGACCCCTCGCTTCGCAGTCCCACGCTCAACCATTTACACTAGCATGTGGCAAACGCGTTTTATTTAGTGTACTCTTTGCATTTGCTCTGTTTTACATGTTCCATGTAACTGGGAGAAATAAACTTTGAAACTTGGAATCAGGATATCATGTCCGTGTATTTTATACCCCTTAACCCCACTTTGTTATAGTAAACTGGGGTTTACAGGGGTATACCTAATTTTGCTAGCGTTTTTGCCTCGTACCGATCTCAGTCGGAAGGAAGCAAACATCTTTTGTTTCTGATAACATGTCACCTTTAAAGATGACAGTTACGTTAATTGCCAGTTTGTCAAACGCAGTAAGTTGTGGGTGTTTGACAGTCAGATTCTAATTAGCACCCCAAGGACGATTGTAATGGGAATGTAGGCGACATTTTCTCATACTAATTATTGCCATCATGTGCACGCCACATCTTCATTCTAGTCCTCCTATAGCAAAATATATAAACATGGGCCCGGAATTACAATCCTCCCTTAAAGTTAAGGAAGACCTTAGTTAAGGCGACGGATTTCAGCATCCAAAACGATGTACCGCACTACAGATCAAGAGGCCCTGGGTTCGATATAGTAGTGGCATGTAGTGTTCTTGAGTGCGGTACTTTAATATCACCATTATAAATGAGTACACTAGTTTAATACACAAGAAGCGGTGCCTCCGTCCCGGCATAATTTATAAATTGTTGACCAGGACGTCAAACCGCAATTAAACAAACGATAACATGTCCGTGTAATGTATATCCCCTTATGCCCCACATTTTATAGTAAAAATGGGGTATGCAGGGGCGTTACCTTTTTTTTTTTAATTTTTATTCCAAAACAAAGTGTGGGTACTCGTGTACCCACAATCAATGTTTTGAGCAAAAATATTAAAAATATTATTTTTTTCCAATGATTTTTTTTTTTTTTTTTAATTTTTGCTTCTGAAGAAATTATCTGTTATTTGCATGATCAAGTTTCGTAATGATAAGCCATTTTCAAGAGAAACGTAAATAATGGGGTTATAATCCTTGCATTGTTTATTGTTCAACCCCGTGACCACCAATATCCCGTTTACCTGTTAAAGGAACAAGGAACCAATGTGACCTTTGCCACGACATTTTTTACAAAAAGGGATTATACCTTGTATATCTTTATCCGTGGGCCCATTCTTTTGTCTCTGGTCAGACTTCTTAGCCATGCTGGTTCCCGATCCGCAGTGATCTATCTGCACCTCGCTGTCTACCTCCTTGTGTTTGGAATGTCGTTTCTTTGATGATGAGCCGGGGCTCAGGCGGATAAACTTTTTGGACTTCGTCGTCTGAAATGAAAAAATGGAAAATGATATGAAAATATAGTCAAGAGAATTTTGTGTGTTTGTTAGTTTTGCCATCAGGAAAACATGTCCGTGCGATGAATACCCCCTAAAACCTCACTTTTATATAATATAAAACTAAGTTATGCGGGGGAATACGTATTTTTCTTATTTTTGATCCAAAACATAGATTGTGGGTACTAACGAGTACCCACAATTTATGTTTTGGAGCAAAAATAAGAAATATAAACCAGCTTTACTTTTAAAAGGGGACTTCAATGAGGTATACATTTCATGGACATGTTTTACTGATGAAACAAATGTTCAATCATGTGAGAATGGAGCTAGACGCTTCCTGGGTATTATAAACGGAACTATGGCGAGTAAAAGTGTCTAAAAAAAACACGGAGTTCGTACTATGTACTAACCAATATCTAACAAACCACGGAAACATTCCGGAAAATTTACATTCCGGAATAAATTACATTCTGGAAAAAAAGACATTCTGAAAAAAAATACATTGCGGAAAAGTAACCTTCAAGCTTCACAGACAGAAACAGAGGTTACAGTTTTAGAAAATGTATGCACAGAGAAAGTATCATATCTAGGAAATCCATTTTAGCCATTATAAAAGACACCGTGACGGCAAAATATGTACGTGGTTTAAAAAAGTGATATTTAATAAGTTACCCTTCTTATTGTTTGATGCAATACTAACTCCATTTGTCCCAACTTTTTATTCTATTTGATACTAAAACAAATCCAGACTTGGCTTTGAATAGAATGGACAAGTTTCTATGAGAACACTGTGTTTCTTCTAGACTACGTCTCAATGGTTGCTTTGAATGAAATCGTCTAAGAGTGCTCAATTATTTAATTGGATCTCGACTTAATTGCTGGAAAACTGTCTGTCATAGTGTTTAATTCGGAGCAATTTGCACACAGCCTCCCACACACGTGGGCTACTGCGAGTCAAGGAGCGTCTTTATGGTGTTATAAGGGAGTACTTTTTTCACAAAAACAAACGTTTGTAAAACGTGACTAGCGTTCCTTCCTGGTGTTGCTTGTATAACAGATAAACGGGACAATTTGCGCGACAGTAATATATACAGGTGAAGAAAGAACAGAAAGAAGGTCCAGGGATGACAAAAATAGTAGAGACAAGAGTTCAGGTTTGGGTAATTCGATGTCTCGTCGCGGCTCATGTGCAAAATGCCCATTTCATTATAACACATATACTAATAATCATAATTTTCATATGACAAAAATGGAAACACATTATGTATGATAACTCTTATTCAATATTTAAGGCTTTTATTTTAGCCAAAGTTTTTTTTTTATACCATTACCAACTTTCCAAGTTTCTGATCATGGCTGCTTTGTAGGTGATTTTCAATGATATTGCGTGGTTTTTAACAAGCAATGCAATTATGTGGCATGATATAGCGGAAATTGTCTACCATTTTAAATAGATTAGCATGATGATACAGATTCTAGTTGCTGGCTCACGAATGTCGGCGGTTTTACGTTTGATTGTTTAAGTTTTCGTGCTTAAAGCCCCAACCTTACGGCTCGGGTTACATGGTGATTAGAGGTCGGTTTAAAGTCTTGTTCGAAAATCAAAATAGACCATGGCGGAATGGAGTCCACGAAACATGGTTTTAGGAAAAAGATGAATGGTTTACTACCATGCAGGTTTCTCTGCTACTTGTGCCAGGAGAAAATGGCCAAAAAATGGTTTATGAAGACCCATAGGGACAGAGGCGTAAAACGCAGTTCTCAAACACTTAAAAAATAATTTAAGAACAATTGTTCCGATGGGCACTTTAACATTTTTTTCTGGCTGGAAGTCTATTTATTGACATCATATGATTTAATAGATCATTCACACGAATGAAGTCAATTAATTATAGGAAAGAAATCTTTAAATGTTGAACTCAGGGCAAATCTTTACAATTCCACAAATTGTTCTTTTGTTCAAGAGATAACTATAATAACGTCATAGCGCTCATAAAATGTATTATATCAAAATATGATATCAATACCTATAGGAAAGAACCAGTTTTATTCCAAGTTTCGTATCCGAAAAACAGGACCAAATAAAGTTACTGATTTATAAATCAACTATTTATTAATACTGGATTTAATCCACGTCAAATGTTTATTAAATCGATGGCTTTTGTTTGTGTCTAAAGCTTGCGCAAATCATTATAATATGTTGCAAAGCCTCCAAAACATTTTGAATATACATAAATACGTTTTGAATATGATCTAAATATCAGCTAAATCATATGACCTGAATGTCTTATAAGGTTTTTCAAAGTACTTTTGCATCGCTTGATCAGTGGGAAATAAATGAGCCACCTCGTGGGAAAACCAACAATGTGGTTTACAAACAGGTCCGACACAAACCGGCCTGCACAGTAACGGAAAAGAGCTAGAAGCTTGAAATTTCGGATTTAAGTAGAAGAGGAATTCTACTATCCGAGGAGCGGAAACAAAGGCGCTGATCACCTTCGCGGTTACCGCGAAGCTGATCTGCGCCTTTGTTTTCGCATATGCAGATTGTTGGTTTTCCCATGGGGCGGCTCATCTAATGACGCGAGATGTGTCTATATATGAACAAGAACAAAAAAAGCTGTCCGTAAATAGATTTTTAATCTCTTGATTTCTTAATGAGTTAGCAGATCTAGCGATATTTTTAATTTGCCTGCTGAAAGCATTCAACAAGATTTTAGTGTCAAGCCATGGTCAATACAGAAATACAAGTCCTCAAATAGTTTGAGGTTTTTGCATATGCGTCATGTTAATAATATAAAACTGAAATCCTTTAAGAGCAGTGAACATATTAATGGGAAATAGGAAGGACCATACCATGTAAGCCTGCAAGTAAAGCCAGCTTTTGACAATGGATCTCGTCCGTCACATTTCTTTCGTAATAATTTGGATTTGCAAAAGTATTTGTCGGTTAGAGGTGAAAGAAATGTGCACTAAGTGCCAGTTACACTGTAGCTACCGCTTATGCCTTTCCAGGAAAAGGTGGCTAGTGTGAATATGTCTCTACAAGATATTAGTTGTTGACCATGAACGTATTTAGCACTAATACAACTAACCAATCAATAGGTCTCATTTGATCCAGCCAGTTTTTTTCCTATCCAATCGACCACTACCAACGGCCACCATTTTCTAGCATCAGGAAAATATGTCTGTGAAATGTATTTATATAGAAAAACTGGGGTTTGCAGGGGTATACCTATTTTTCTTATTTTTGCTCCAAAACATAGATTGTGGGTACTCGTTAGAACCGCTTCGCCGAGGCGGTTCTAACGTGTGCCCACAATCTATGTTTTGAGCAAAAAATAAGAAAAATATCAAAAATATTCTACTGAAAAGTTTCAGTTTTTACAACTTTTAAAATCTCTGTATATTGCACGGGCAAATTTTCGTAATGAGCCTAACTATTAGCTTGAGTTTTACAACGGCAATCACTCCATTTCTGGCCATCGCCATATACGGTTACGACAGTAGAGCACTTGACCCGTCTTGAAGCAAATGAGCCGCCTCGTGGAAAAACCAACAATGTGGTTTCCGAACAGGTCCGACACAAACCGGACTGTACAGTCACAGAAAAGAGCTAGAAGCTTGAAATTTCAGATTTGAGTAGAAGAGGAATTGTACTATCCGAGTAGCGAAAACAAAGGCGTGATCTGCGTCTTTGTTTTCGCCTATGCAGATTGTTGGTTTTCCAATGAGGCGGCTCATTTCTGGCCATCGCCATATATGGTTACGGCAGTAGAACACTTGACCCGTCTTGAAGCAAATAATAAGATTGCTTTATAACAATGGCAATTTCCATACAAGCCTGTCTGACATTTGATCACGGGATAAATTACATAGCTTTATTCTATCGTAAACATGTCGTTCGGCTATAAGTCGCAGAGGAAATGCAGAATAATCAAAGCCTCTATAGAGCCTGGTCAGCAATCGTAGCCATTTTCGAAGTGATGCCAAGAGACCCGACGACAATTTTCAGCTGACAAATAAAAGGCCGTTTGCGTACATGATCATGGTCGAGGTCCGCGATTAAACCAAATTCCAGCATGACAAGGCCAGAAGCACAGATATTGCGCTAGTGCCAGATTTAATAGCCAGCTGGCGTAAAACAAGGAAGACATAAACAATATTCTGAAACTTGACCTCCAGACGCAATCAATTATGGCAGTAAACCATCTAAAGTAGTGACCAGAAGCCAAGAAATTCGAGACAGCATGGTAATATTGCAAATGGATATTCTAATCCACTTTTCATCATTACGGCTGAGTCACGATCAGGGTAGCTCTTGAGGCAAAAAATCAACATCTTTATATTTTCATTTTTCTTGGTTTATAATAACTTAAGACCTATCAGGTTTACATTCCAGTGATCATTCTTTTGTTTCTCGTGTGTTTTCGAATTTCACCGTAGTAGGCAATGGGAATACTTCAGTACCGTGAGGAGGACTGCTTAAATGAGATCATATGCAGCCCAGATAAGTCATTGTTCCATGCTGCAGTTAATTTAATACAATGTAACATGTGTGGTTGCATATGAAAAATTGGAGGAAACCTTGATTGCAGCTAAAATGTTATTTCTAATGTGCCGCTTATCATGGGGCTATGGACTCTACAGACCATGCAAAAAATACATTTGACCCTATCAGCAGTCTTATACAATTTCTTGACAAAACCTTCAGACATGGTTTACTAGTCCTCAGTCTGAAAAACAATATGACCATTTTATCCTTGTTTTGAAAATAGGGGTTACGGAAAAATGATGGTTTTTAAAGAAACAAGTACTCTTCACTGTGGGAACAAATTCAAATTCCATTGATTCTGAAGTTTCTAGATACAAAAAAAGTCATGTTCTGATCACGGGTGTAGTGTTTGAGACCTGCAAACTAAAGACACCAATGGAAATTGAAGAAAAAGAAAAAAAAATACAGTTTGCAACACCTTTGTTATTTTTTGTCCAAACTGAATTCCGTAAAAAAATCATTACTTGGGACATATTGCTTTTAATATTACATGAATATCGGACCTTGCCCTTATTTTTGAACATAACAGCAAACCAGCTTAGAAAACACCCAAAATAAAAGTGCAACATCATAACATGTGAAAAATGGTAATTTGTGGACATAATGCTATTGAAAAATGTTGCATAAAATATCATATTGTTACATATCGTCAGAAAGCTTATTGCCTAAGTGTTATGGTAAAATAAAAACATTTATTCTTGGAATATCCTATTGAATCATACGCGCATAACATGACCTAGCTGGTTAAAGCTACCCTGATCGTGACTCAGCCGATTAGTCTCTGAGTAACCATAGAGTATTTAAATCCTTTAAACATTGTTTTTACCCTTCACTTGTTCTTCAACACAGGCAACCAATGTCTAAGCAATCTTCCATGCATGTCTGCGAAAACGCATTCCCGATAAATAATGCACTAGACTAGTCCCCTAGTCTATGGGACAGCGGGTGTTCGTACGTATTCCCAGTCCTCGGGCCACCGACCCTGGTGCCATAGGGCCGTGGTTAAAATTACTGGTGCGTAAAGAACGTCTTCATTACTTTGTCCTAGATCTTGACATATCCCAATCTGGTCAACCTTTTTTAGGGTTATTAGTATTCTCATTGAATTACTAGCGAGCTTAATGGAAGAAGTGCGACAACTAATACCAGACATTGTTGTTAGTACATGTACGCGCTGGGACTCGATGTACTTATTTTGCGGTAATAAGAAGTGTTTTTTTTCTCTAAAGATTGCTACCCATGCCCCAACTGTCCCTATAAACAAGCTACCAATACGAATCTCCGAGTTGTGTCCATCACATATGGATTTGTCGAATTTGCCATGACGCCGCTCTTATAAGCAAGGACGTCGATCATCGTCTAGAGTTTTGTGAATTACTCTGGTCAGTCTAAATTTTTATTAGTCTGATAATGTCATTACATAAGCCGTAAACACTTGAACAGCAAGACATTTAGCTCAAGCATTGTTAACAAAATAATTGTGCCATTTTAACTTACTTTATAAAATACTTAGATTTTATAATAAAAGTTGTTTCGAACGCGTGACACTACGTAATACTTCAAACTTTGTACGAAGGTAACGTTACCATAATTATTTTATAAACAATTACCAGAAACTGACACAATCAAGTTTCAAGTTTCACAGTTTATTTCTCCCAGTTACATGAAACATGTAAAACATAGGAAATGCAATCTTACAAACAATATATAAGTTTGGCGACACACACACAGACACACTCACACTCTTATATACTAATGAGGGCAACCTAAATATATTCACTTGGCTAATAAATATAACTAGTCATCAAATTCGATGAGTATACAAAATACAATTTCAAACAACAGTCGCGCCGCGAGGGTAGCCGTTAGCCCTTTCATGGTCGTTAAAATTTAGCTTCAGCCACCCTCACAACGTGCCTCAGTTGCTAGTAAAATTTCATGCACTGCAATGGTCAAAACGAAATTTTTTCGCCTAAAAATATCATTGTGTTACTTCGAAAAAAAGAAAATTCGTCGCATTCTCTCTCTCTTTCTATCACTAACATTACGAAAACATGCCCTTGCAATATAAAGGCATTTTTTCAAGAAGCAAAAATTGAAAATTTCAATGGAAAATGTTTTGATGTTTTTATTATTTTCGCTCTAAACATACATTGTGGGTACACGTTAGAACCGCCTCGCCGAAACGAGTACCTACAATGTATGATTTGGAGCATAAATAAGAACATTAGGTATACCCCTGCAAACTCCAGTTTTTCTATACAAAAGTGGGGTTTAAAGGTGTACACATTTCCCATACATGTTTTGCTGATGCAAACGCCCTTCAAATCCAACTGGGAAATGTCTAGAGCAATAAAAATATATGAAAAACAGAGGACAGGTTGTTTCCCAAAGGTGGACATACAGCTACCATACCAAATATAATTTGAACATACATGACGTCACTGAACCTATTCCAGTCTGTCCATTAATACAAAAACTTGCCCATGCAATATACAGACAATTTTTCAGCAGTAAAATTCGAAAATTTCATAGGGAAAAATGTTTTGTTTTTTTTTTATTTTGCTCAAAGCATGGGCACACGTAAGAACCGCCTCGCCAAGGCAGTTATAACGAGTACCCACAATCTATGTTTTGGACCAAAAATAAGAATAGGTATACCCCTTCATACTTTTGTTTTGCTATATAAAGTGGGGCGTAAGGGGGTATACATTTCACGGACATGTTTTCCTGATGGTATGGGGACACATACGTTTTCGCAATGATTTGACGACCTGTGTTTATATTAACATTTGCGCTGCATCGTAAAAGGTCAAAAATAAACTTACATTGCTTGGTGCATAGTGGAAAAGACGAACCTGTCTCATTTTCTTTCGAAAATCTTACAAACGGGTAAGAAAAAGGTATACTTTATTTATACTTATATAGCCGAAATCAAGTATTGAAATTAGTCATTCAGAAATTTACAAATGCCATTTCAAGGTCTTTCAAAATACTATATAGGGTTTTACAAATTTTTCAATTGACGAATTTTCCGCTTTCATAAATAAATCTTTCCATATTTTTCCATTAACATACACCGTAATTACAGCGCACATATGGAAAGGTATGGTCTGGTAGACCATTTGTGAAACGTCCATACAATTCTTTGAAGACCACAAAATTTCAGAATTTTCGAATACTAATATGCTGCAATCATAGCTGCATCCGAAATTCATAAGTCAACGACATGCTCCGGCATTTTGTGGGTCAAAACCATTCAACTCGCCTTTTCCCTTTAGCGAAATATCATGAACGCGTTTGATTATACTGCGTGCAATGTTTATTGTCGTGTTTAAGACGATTTTTGATTCCGTTCCGTTCACTGGCAAACGGGACAGAGCTTGTCACGTGGAGTCGTCATGTAAATGTTAATATAGCCAAGTTTATTGTAATTTCCTACGAACATCAGTATGTTTTTGCTGTGGGTATCTAATAAATTCTGACTGAGGCAACGATTTAAAAAAGATTAAATGAGCCGCATCGTGAAAAAATCGGATTTTTTGCCTATGCGAAAACAAAGGCGCAGATCAGCTTTGCAGTAACTGCACAGCTGATCAGCGCCTTTGTTTTCGCTACACAGATAGTACAATTCCTCTTCAACTTATTTCCGAAATTTCAAGCTTCTAGCCATTTTCTGTGACTGTACAGGCCGGTTTGTGTCAGACCTGGTCGGAAACCCCGAAAACTGGTTTTCTCGCGTCGCGGCTCAAATATGATTAGCTTCTTAGGATCATCTCAAGCATATAATTGAGCCACATGATAAGAAAACCTGTCTATCGTATATTCAAAACCACACAATCTGAGCAGCGTCATAAGAAGACCTGATTTTGCTTTTACATATTATATATGAGCCGCGTCACGAGAAATCCAAAAAAAGTGGTTGCCGAGCAGTTCCGACACAAACCGAGCTGTACAAGCACAGAAGATCGCTAGAGGCTGGAAATTTTAGATTTATCCAAAACTAGTCTGTGACTTTATAGGTCGGTTTGTCTCGCACCTGGTCGGATACCATTGGGGGCGTGGCTCATAAAGGTATTTAAACCTATGTAGAGCTTATTTTCGCTTTTTTGATGATCTCAAACATCGAAAGACTGTATTTCTCAGTAACGAATTGATTCACTCACAGACTCTGTTGAAATCCGATTTTCAAGGTAAAAGAAAATAAACCTACGTGAAAAAATGTGCACAGATTGACGTCAGAAAAATGTTGATTAATTCTCCAAAACCGCAACCTATTCGTTACTATCAGCATGTAATTATCTTTCATAATCGAATGGAAAAGCCAACAATCTGCATATGCGAAAACAAAGACACAGATCAGCTTCGCAGTAACTGCGAAGCTGGTCAGCGTCTTTGTTTCCGCTACACGGATAGTACAATTCCTCTACTATCTAAATCCAAAATCTCAAGCTTCGAGCCTGCTTCTGTGGATGTACAGCCTGGTTTGTGTCAGATCTGGTCGAAACCCCAAATTGTTGGTTTTCTCACGCGAAGGCTTAGTTATCACTCATAATCGAATCGCGTCTCGTGAAAACAAGTCTTTCTGATGTCGGGAAGAAAAGACACAAACGAGGCTGACTGTTGTTCGACATTGTATCTTTGATGATTTTATAAGCAAGAAATATTAAGGAGAAACAAAGGCCTGGCAATATGGCACTGTATTGTCAACAGTTTAGGGACTGTATTAAAATATTTTTGTCTTGTATGCAAACACATGAATTCTCATGATGCACATTATATCTCTTGTTTCATAACATGTTTCATAACCAAGACGCACAAACATGCAGAAAAAGAGGACGGAATGCCTTAGATTGCACCGCACCGTATCTCATTGGACTATCCGTGTCTCAACAAGATCCACATATTTATTTTTGTCATATGGGCACTTTGATTTTATTGCATGGCGCTGCTGCCAAGCGCCAAGCAATTGAGACGGAATGAGGATTTCTCTTTAATCTGTGGGGTCTTTTCCTTCAATCTGTGGGGTTTCCCTTTGACAGCCAGGGGCCTGGTTCCAGTCGCAATGTTTTGCTACACTTCTTGTATAATAAAAACAATTGAAGACGGAAACCAGACTTGCTCTCCGCCGTTTTTATTAGGACTTGTGGGTAGAATGACGTACTTGGATCTAACGTTAAACATTTAGTTGGCGTTTTGGGCGGATAATGCTAAAACCCGGAACTTTGTCCTAGGTCCGACCAAGTACGAACCGTAGCGAGGAAGTGTTCATGACCGATGCGATCGATCGAGTAACCAAAAAACTCCACAAACCTAAAAAAAAAACACAACACACGGACAAATAATGGTATATACAGACTAACCAAGCGTTCCTTTTAACAAGGAAAATTTATTTAATAAAATATTTTCTGACGATGATTGAAATGCTAATTCATTTTAACGTGCCCTGTCATATGAGCATATGCAAATTATCAATTATTGTTATTGTAGTTCAGTGGTCAGACATTGTCCAGTCACTATATAACTATTTTAAGATAATTTTCACAAGCCTAGTTTGGGTTCGCATATAAGACATATAATGCACTACCACGTCGCAGACTCGCAATGGGTATTTTTTTCTATGACAAAGCTCGTGTAAAAACATTACAGCATATCGAATGCCGCTTCATGAGAAAACTGGATTTCGCCTTTGCGAAAACAAAGCCGCAGATCAGTGCCTTTGTCTTCGCTACCTTGATAGTAAAATTTCTTTTCTTCCTAAATCCAAAGTTTCAAGCTTCTAGCCTGCTTCTGTGACTGTTCTGATCGGTTTATGTAACCCCAAAGACCGGTTTTCTTGCGTTGCGACTCAGATAATTAATGATTATGTCCAGGTAATGGATTCATATCATTTTTTTCCTCAGATTTACGATCATCTATAGATTAACATACTCTGAATACAACATTACAGAAAAATCTGGGCATCCTGGGTTGAACCGCGTAGTGAAAAACTCTGTGTATTGTACATATTCAAATATAATGGGAAAATGGTCAATGGAAAAAAAAAATCGTCAACAGATTCAAAACGCAAGATTTTGATTGATTTGCTGCTTAACAGACCAGTAAAGAGCAGTTGCCTCATTTGAACGGGACCACTGCTATTGTGTGCTGAAATATAAGTGCTTCTAAACGACTGAAATTTCCAAAATTTAAGTGCAACTTTACATTTCAAGATAGCTAATTTTAATATGCTTTTATTGCATTTATAGCCTGAATAAATGCATGATATTATAAAACGCTTTTCACATGTTTCATGGACTTTTCAATACAAAAAGTCTTTATCAATGTGCAAATTACATAACGATTATGGCATATACGCTATTCAAATAAGCCGCCTCATGAGAAAACCAACAATCTGCATACGCGAAAACAAAGACGCAGATCAGCTTCGCGGAAACCGCGAAGCTGATCAGCGATTTTGTTTTCGCTACTCTGACAGTACAATTCCTCCTCTTCTTAAATCCGAAACTTCAAGCTTCTAGCTGTCTTCTGTGACTGTACAGCCCGGTTTGTGTCCGACCTGTTCGGAAACCAAATTGTTTGTTTTCCCTCGAGGCGGCTCAAATAGTATCGTTTGCCCGTGTTATTAGAAAAATTGTCTTCCCTACTTTAAAATTATATATGTTACACTGCACATTTAGTGAGCGAATGACCCTGGATAAACGAATCCTGGTATACGTATTTCCTTTGGAAATTATTAAATAATTTTATTAAAGTTATAGAGTTTGAGACTTATTTTCAAAACCTATGATTGTTATGGGCTTCCGTACTTCTTAACCTCGTTGACTTGTCTTCCTTATTAAAAATAGCGTTAATTCATCGGATATTTTCACAAGCGCCTTTCAATAAAACCTACCTTGCAACGGTGTACAGTATGGACACAATGGCAAAATTTGAGAATGCATTTATGTGTAAAAATATTCTATCAGTACAGGTATCTTATTCTTGAAACCTAGGTGTCAAGTCGCGCAGTGATTTAAGCAGTCGCATGCAAAAAACGTGACCAAATCAACATTTTTCACGAGCTAGCTTATATCACCTGTAAATAAAACAAGAGGACATTTAATTCTATTTTTATCCCGCCCATGGGGTATGACATTGTCACCTTTGACAACTCTGACGTCATTAGAAGTTGTCTGTATTGAGATAAGATTTAAAATGTTTGCTAAAGTACTTTGCGATGATCAAGATGAACCCATGATTCGATGTCGTGTGACAATATTTGATATTGAATAAGATATGCGCAGACTGATCTGTGTCTTGGTATACCAGTCAACCCTTCATTGGTCCCTAGCGTAAGGGGGGGGGGAGGGTCAAACACCCTTCTTCAATTTGTAGCAATGCGTAATTATTTGATCGAGTATAGTGTTAAAAACCACAAAGATGGATTTTGTAGTGACAAGTTTAATTCACATAATTCACCAAGTTAAAAGAAAACCATAAAACGCATTTCAAAAGATAAAACAAGATTTATGCCGAGGCCACTGTTAAACCAATACCACAGGTATATCAGTTTATAAAAAAACGCGTCTTTGCCATAAACCAAATATGATTAAGTTTGCTTGAGTGTCATTCATGAAAAAAAATGGTTATTTCGCGAGGCAGGTTTTTGAAAGCAATGGCTATGTTTAAATTCAGCTTAAAGGATAATCAAGTTGTACACTTATACAAACAACTTATGACAACATTTAAACAGATCGACAATGAGACCTTTCCATACGAAAGTCGCACTCATTACGAAAACTTGCCCATGCAATATACAGAGACTTTCAAATCTGTAAAAAATGAAAATTTTCAGTAGCAATTTTTCAATATTTTTCATATTTTTGCTCAAAACATAGATTGTGGGTACACGTTAGAACCGCCTCGCCGAGGCGGTTCTAACGAGTACCCACAATCTCCGAGCGGTTCTAACGTGTACCCACAATCTATGTTTTGGAGCAAAAATAAGAAAAATATATATACCCCTCCATACCCCAGTTTTCCTATATAAAAGTGGGGTTCAAGGGGGTATACATTTCACGGACATGTTTTCCTGATGTTTAAACAGGTGAAAGGTTTGCGCCACTGAGTATGACCATGATGTATGTCCGAATGAAAGAGCTTATTAGACGTCTAATGGGCTGCTTGTCGAATGCTTAAGCTTAAAATGTCTCACGGAAAACAATACATATCCAAACTTATTTCAAATATACATATATTCTTAAAAATTTGTATGCATTGTCACGGTGAGGAAACTGCACAGTCGGAGCCATCGGCTCGTTAATGAAATCTTGTGTCGGTCTTTCCGGTCACGTGCGGCTCCGTATCATATCGGCTGAAATCGCCGAGAGAACAACGTATGTTGTATGTTTTAGCGAGAAAAGGAGAGTGTGGTCCTTGGCGCTGGACGTTTGACTTACTTTTTTGTTTTATGGTTAATTTTATCGCTGTTCCCGTTTAAAAGATACTTATCTAAGTGTTTTGATTGTCCAAATGTACGAATTTATTGTCTGATCCTTTTCCACTTGCGAAAACTTTATTATTAAAGTGAAATGCAATTAACGAAAATGGAGCGAAAATAAACAATTACCCCGTCCAAACCGGCTAACTCTGTTCAATATCGGCTTTAATTGACAAATCAAACAAACTTTGACAACAAATGGAAAACTTACGTCGTTCTCTCGGCGATTTCGGCCGATATTATACGGAGAGTCACGTGACCTGAAAGACCGGCACAAGATTTCATTAACGGAGCCGATGGTTCCGATTGTGCAGTTTCCTCACCGTGATTGTGAATCAACTTCAGCTGTATCAAGGTTACTAGTATTCCTGTACTTAGTTAGTACATATATAGATTTTTCAATATAAGGAAATAACCTTGATTAATAATTAAGCCAGTCTAGCACTCATGAACTACAGACGTGAGAAACCCGGCTACATGTATGATTTTGGGTGTCTGGGCATATATGACCCGACACTTCAGGCCGTCGGGGGGGGGGGGTGTTATCAAAACGTGCAAAACGAAGAAACTGATTGTGTAACAAATACAGCACTTTTTCTGTCGCAAAACACATGCTTCTTCATAAGACGGATGTGCACGGTCATATACCTTGCAAATTGCTGATGTATGCTTATTCATATTAGGCAAATTAGCCGCCTCACGAGAAAACTAACAATGTGGTTTTTGAACTAGTCCGACACAAACCGAGCTGGACAAACACAGAAGACAGCTAGAAGCTTGAAAATGTGGATTTAAGAAGAAGAGGCATACTATCCGTGTAGCGAAAACAAAAGGTGCTGCGCCTTTGTTTTCTCACAGGCGAAAATCCTGTTTTCTCATGACGCGGCTCATTAAATCATGGAGATGGGGAGAATATCAAAACTAAAACGAACAAACTGATTGTGTAACAGCACGCTTTTTTCTGTCGCAAAGCACATACTTTTTTCTTAGACGTCTGTAGTGATACTATCATACACTAGCAAAATATGTGCTGATTAGGCAAAATATAAGGCGATTAGATACAGCTAATTTTGCTATCTAGATATAATGAATTCTAAAGAAGATTATTCCATATTTTCCCCATATGAGTAATGACTTATTTGACGGGAAGAAGTCAAGTATATGTAAAATTAATGCTAATGCCACGAATAAGTTCAAATTCTTGCTTTAATTCCTGCTTTGACCGTATGAGTGACATGGATGCATAAAATGGGCAAAAGTACACTGTACGAAGCTTTTTAATAAAACTCAAGGTGTAAAGTAAAGCTGTTTAATTTCCGTCTTGCATTTTACGGCAGCCTAAAGGCCTAAAATATTTCGTGTCATCCTTCAAACTGAAATAAAAGTTTTGAAAATGATTAAGGGAGATATGGCTTAGCTAATCCTAAGCCTATTGAACTATAGGAAAAATTCGTTTGCGGATTCTTACTGCATTTAGCAATTGTTAATTTAAGTGTGACATTTAGTGGTATATAAGGATATTGATAAGCCCTTGGAGGCGATGACGCTTCGGCATCAGGAAAACATATCCGTGAAATATATATTCCCTTCATAACCCACTTTTAGACAGCAAAATTGGGGTATACCATGGGTTCTAATCATGGAGCAAAAATAAGAAATATATATACGTACGTATGTATATAAAAATCTACTGAAAATTTTCAGATATTTTACAATAGGGTCCCTATAGGAAAACAAATCTGTTTATTACCCAACATACTATATAAAGAGAAATAAAACATTTCAGGCTGTTTTTTAAACAATTTTAGTTAAACCCAGTTTAAACCAGTTTCAATGAACTGTTTCGTGTCATGTGACGAACTGTTTCATGTGCAACAGTTTTTACTGTTTCCCAGTCAAGTGACATGCTTTGCATGCTTTTAAACTGCATGCTTTTATACTGCCTGCTTTTATACTGCCTGTATACATGTACCTGCAAATATTGTCAAACAAAAAGTAATCAAATCCAAAAAACAAACAAGTAAATCAAACAAACAAACAAAACATATGACCAAATAAACAAAAAACAAGCAAACAAACAAACATAAAACAAACAATTCAAACCAAGCATTAATCACAAACAAGCACATGAAATAATCTAAGAAAACAGAAACAAAAAACTAACAAAACAAACAAAAAACAAACAAGCAAAACAAACAAAAATGGAATAAAACACATTAAACAAACAATCATACAAACAAAAAATGAACCAAAGAAACAAACAGAACAAACAAAACAAAAACAGTAAAATAAGCAAACAAGTAAATCAACTTAAGAACCAAACCTTCAAGCAAGTAAACAAACAAGCAAATCAGAATCAAACATGATCTGTACAACAAAACCAGGATATGAGCATGTTTCAACCTTATTTTCACTTTTAACATTTAATGTTACAACCAGTCTTGTCATAATATAGTATGCGTATGGTATTAAGTTTGAGTTGGGTAATAAAACAACTATTTCAAACCTTCCTGTGTGACAGTCATAACTATCACCCCTCGGAGCTGTGGATGACCCGATGAACTGTTGCCCTCGGCCTTCGGCCTCGGGCAACAGTTCATCGGGTCATCCACAGCACCTCGGGGTTATAGTTTTGACTGTTACACGGGAAGGTATGAAATAGTTGTATAATATTACATGGACGTGTTTTTGTAATGGTGTCAAACCAAAGACCTGTACCAGCCTTTTACAGTCCAGCAAATGGTTTGCAAGCCAGGACAGAGACGCTCGAAGAATTTGCACAATACCATCATGCTTAAATAGTTTGTCCACGTCTACTTAATAGTGTCCGTCACTTGTAAAGTGATCAGTTTTACCCACATCTCGAGGAAAGAACAATCATATACAAAGGCAATCAATCTTTTTCAATGTTTTTTTTCCGGCTGAATCGAAAGATGTAAGGACGGAAACACCAAAGTCATGTTTTCTCAAGACATTACGCATCCGTGTACAATTTCAAACCTTACCTTATTCTTCGAAAGTTTTTCCTTCATCCCTCTAAACTTATACAATATCCCTTTATTGCAGATGTCTCTTTATCGCAATAAACTGACAGTCTGTCTGAATACAACGATACTTTAACGTTTTTATTCTCTTCCATATGGTTTAGAATTTCTCTAGAATTAGCACCTGTCCTCACGGCTAGTTTATGGGAAGAAACCATGTCACGTGAGTTACAAAAATAGACTAAACTCTGAAATAATGTCAGTTATTGGGGAAAATAACGGGATTGAACAACGACGTGAAACGATGTTTTAGCCACGTGCTTGTGACGCTTGTGACAAGGACCATGATCAGTCTGCACATCGCAATAGTACATCAGAGCTTGCATGACTCGCGTCTTGGATCATCTCTTCAAAACCAATTTTCCAAGAATCTACGTAATACGTGTAGCTCTTTCCGCTTGCAGAGAACTCCAGAAACTGGTTATCCCGTGACTCGCACAGAGATAGCAGTGAAGCGAAATTTCTGTATTAACAGACTCTGAAAATGACTGGGAAGCCCACAATTCCAGTAAAACGTATTGTTATAGTCCTCAGTACTATTAAGATTGCTATTACGATGATAATTGCCGGGGGCATCTAAGATGTGACGGTTTGTGGTTTCGCTAGAAGCCGAAAGCTGCCATTGGAAGCGTTCCGCACCAATCAAAGCTTCGGAAAACAAACTGATTATTGCTTTTCGCCTATAAGTGCGAGACTGAATTGGATTTTCCGCTTCCCAGCTTAATATTGTCTATATATGGAACAGATTCCAGATTGATTAACTTGTTTATGTCCGCAGAAATTGTTTAGAAATCTGATTACTGTGAAGCAAGAAGTATTGTCAAGTCCTTTATTTGAGCCGCGACGTGAGAAAACCGGTCTTCGGGGTTTCCTACCAGGTCCGACACAAACCAACCTGTACCAGCTCAGAAAAGAGCTAGAAGCTTGAAATTTCGGATTTAAGTAGAAGAGGAATTGTACTATCCGAGTAGCGAAAACAAAGGCGCTGATCAGCTTCGCAGTTACTGCGAAGCTGATCTGCGCCTTTGTTTTCGCATAGGCAAAAATCCGGTTTTCTCACGATGCGGCTCATTTGTACAAATGCATTTCTTACGTGACGACATGTGCATACACGGTTGTTATCCAAATTGGTATAATGGCATCGTGCTTTCTATAATGTAATGATGGGACTGAATATGTCACGTCATCAAATCATTGCTGACATCGTTTTACGCCGTAAAATACAAATGCGCATATTGCGAAATACGAAATGTTTGAGTCTATATTAAGTTTTGATGGGACCAAATCGGTTGGCTTGTTTTCGTCAAAGACATGACGAACAAATATTGTATTGTGTTTGCTTGAATTGTAGTTAAACGTCTCAATCAACATTTTTTCAGACATATCGGGAATTTAAGATGTGTCTTGTACGGGGACACATGCCAAGCTATGTTAAACGCAAACTTTTACAGTGCAAACCGTTTTAGAAAGTAGTTGTGATCATAGTGGACGCTGATTTTGTAAACTCGGCTTTGTTTATTTTCTCGAGAGCAAAACATGTGATACTTAACGTCCAAGGGCAGAGGATGTGTGGAACGTCGCATTCGTAACCATCTCGCCGATGCATACGAAACTTCATAATAGCATGCATTAACATACCACTTCGCATCAATAATCACGATTAACAGTTGGGTCCCCGTGTAGCAGCAAGGACTTTTAAAATCACGGATTCCCCTCTGAGACTGTGACAGAACGACGCTAGAACTGGACACACACGAACAGTCCGAATCGACAGAGACTGAAAAGCCGAATTAAGCATGCATAATGACGCTTGAAATTAAGACAATACCGACCTTCTAATCAAATGCATTAAGTTTACGGAAAACGTCGGAGCAAGTACAGCCAAGTCACAAATAAAATACTATTATGTCATACGTCATCTGACAGATGAAAATGTCGCGAGGCTGTCCCGCAAGATGAGTTCTGAAAGGTCGACAAAATTATCTCATAAATGACAAAATCTGAAAGATAAATGACTGCTGATGTCGCTCTTCGCGTTCCGGTGCACCGGCAATTCAAGAAATAAAATTGTGGGCGTTTTAAAATGTCTTTCCACTAAACCACGTTCCGCTATTAACTGCCTACTCGATGTCTGTCTGAAACAATTTCTGAATAAAACCTCATCGCAAAAACTGCTTTCAGAGGTTAACCCATATAAGACTGGTGTTTTATTGGGCAAAGACAAACAGCATAGCCCAAGATGTAACGTCTCAGAACGTTAAAGCAGTTTCATCGGGTTTTGTCGAATTTTCACGGAAAATCTCTTTACATAGGCATTCAGATAACGTGGAGCAATTAATTTTGAGTGTCCGAGGACTAGCCCACTCAACAGCTGTGCTTGACAGCCATTCACAAAACAACCAAAAGCCAAGAAAATATTCTTACTGGAACAAAGGATCCAGACGGTTTGATTAAAAGAAAACACAAACGCCTTTGTGGTTACCAATACCATAAGATATTGACTTATAAATTTGGCCAAAGAAAGCAATCGCAGCAATAAAGAAGTCGTCCTACGAAATCGCTTGGCAGCATGGTAAAAGTCATCAGAACCGAATTGGGCTGTTTACGCCCACGTTTTGCACTGATCGCCCGCTTTCAGTATTGTGCAAGCCTTGAATCCTTTTTAAAAAGACATAGGCAAACAGCGGTCATCTGGCGCTATTATGTTTGCTTAGAGAAACTTCATTGAAAAATTGAATAAAAATTTAAAATCACTCCTGATTCCCCTAAAATGACAGTAGACTCCCTCAATTGATAATGATGGGTAAGTCCATCATCAGGAAAACATGTCCGGGTAATGTTTACCCCCTTAAACCCCATTTATATATATAGAAAAACTGGGGTTTGCGGGGGTAAACCTATTTTTCTTATTTTTGCTCCAAAACATAGATTGTGGGTACTCGTTAGAACCGCCTCGCCGAGGCGGTTCTAACGTGTACCTACAATCTATGTTTTGAGCAAAAATAAGAAAAATATTAATTTTTTTTCAGAGGAAAATTTTCAATTTTCGAAGCGCAAAAAATCTCTATATATTACATGGGCAAGTTTTCGTAATGATTCTTCACTAATGGTTTAAGCGAGTCATGCAGTCCCAGCTGATTTTGCTGGTCCCCCGCTTCACTTATAACCCTTCCGCACAGGGTATTGCAAGAACTACATATATGAGCCGCCTCGTGGGAAAACCAACAATGTGGTTTTCGAATAGGTTAGACACAAACCGGCCTGTACAAGCACAGAAAAGAGCTAGAAACTTGAAATTTTGGAGTTAAGAAGAAGAGATATTGTACTATCCGAGTAGCGAAAACAAAGGCGCTGATCAGCTTCGCGGTTACCGCGAAGCTGATCTGCGTCTTTGTTTTCGCCTATGCAGATTGTTGGTTTTCCCATGAGGCGGCTCATATGTGTGCACAGTGCCCTTCGGACATTCAAAAATTTCATGAAGGTCTATTTTATTTCAAAGGCACACAATACCTCAGCCAGTGTCACTCTTACTACAAAATGCAGAAGTGTGTGGCAAAACACCTGGATAGGAAAGAGAGCCAAAGCTACTGTGATTGACATGTCCTTTGAATAACAGTAAAGGTACTCTTTGAGCTTGCCTATACTGTAACCGTAAATACTTTCAAAGAAACAATTGACAGTTTAAAGGGAAACTAGTATATGGAACTGAACAAGACCATTATTATTATCATAACCATTATCATTGCAACCACATTCACAATTATCATTATCATCAATTTCACAATAGAAATCAGTATTTTTACCTACATCATGAAGATTCCTCCCTCCTTAAAAATCAATACTTCCTTTTGACAGTGTTTATGGTAAGATCAAATACTACATTTACTGTTATGTTTTAAGGACATGTCAATCATCTAACATGGTCTCTTTAATGTTTGAATTTTTAACTGGATATGCCACTTCCCAGTAGGACTGATTTTGTTTTCTGACCACCTGGTTTGCCACACACTTTTGCATTTTGTAGTATTATGTTCAAGAGTGTAAACTGTTTTTTACGCTGATTGACAAAAACTGGAAAATGATTATATCAAACGCTGTAAACATGTTAGTTCATCCGACATGCTTTCCAGTGAAGAGTGTGAGTAGGCAGCTTTGTTTGTCCACAATGATGACTCTGCCATTAGAAGCCCAAGGGCAACGATCGCTCACCTGAGAGTCAAGAAGCACACTGGACAACAGAAAAGTAGTTGGGATCTTAGACATGTGGTCTGCATTTTTATGTGACACATACTATATATGCTTCATGTAAAATTTGGCTTTGATAGGCAAAGCGGTTTCAGAGAAGAATATGTTAGAATCATTACAATAAAATACATAAATATTGCCTCGGGTTAAGGGCAGATGAGCCCCGGGGGTACACTTTTTTCCCCATTAAAATGCATAGACGACCTATGTTGACCTTGACGTAAAATAGGTCATGGTCATCACAGGGTCATGATTGATATACATATTGTACTTAAAGTCATTAATGCTTCATGCCAAATTTCGTTGAAATCGGTCCACCTGTTCTGGAGAAGAAGATTTTTTAAGAGATTTTAACATATATGGGCTTGGCGGCCATCTTGGTCATGTGACCTGGATTATCTATATATATATTGGTTACCCCTCCCTATAGTTACTTCATGTAAATTTTGGCTTTCATTGGCCAGGCGGATTCGGAGAAGATCTTTGAAAATGTGAACGCACTAACGGACGGACGCACACACGAACAACGACTCGAGTACCATCCTATAAGCTTCCCATAATCCTTTGGCTCAGGTGAGCTCAAATGTGTCAACTTATCTGGTCGTGCACTTGTACCGCCAGTAATGCATCGATGCAAAACGGTGAAAATGTCAATGTTCTGCTTATTTCAATGAGTCCAAGTTTTGCTGATGCGTATAATCTTTCACTGCCATTTACTAAATGAAATTCCATTCCGTCGGAATAAAGGCTGTAATTGAATCTAGGAACCAAATTGGAAACGAAAACGGCAACGTTTTGTATGGGGAACTGCATAATTGATGTTTCCGAGTGAATTAGCTGTCAGCCAAATAGCATACCGAGCGGCTTGAAGACGTTTAGCGTTAAAGTTTTTATTTTTTGATTTACTTAATCTGTCTGTGAACTCAATGGTAGAACCATATTTTGTGAGTAAATCAAAGAAATGACAAGTGACGACATAGACGTGATTGCTTATGGCTTCGATTCATGTCCTTTTTCTGATTCATTTGTGCCAGCTGATCAGCGCCTCTGGTTTCTTGCCAGTGACGATTGTTCAAAACTAAGAAATGTTGTTAATTTATTTCTGAATATCGTAGGGGTATATTAATAGCTAAACGAAGCTGTATGTCCCGCGGTCGTGCTCTCTGCTTATTAGCTAAATCAGGCCATTGGAGACGAAGTTGCATGTAGTATCGTTTTCCATTTGTAAACATAGCGTAATAATAACAAGCTACAAGAAATTCGCTTCGACCTAATTGCATGGCTCGTATAAATTTACTCGAACTGTACTGAGAAAATTGAAGTGTTCAATAGTTTTGTCTGCTTTGATCGTCGGGCCTTGTTATTTTCAATAAAAAATCAATATTTTACCAAACAAACCACAAGGTATGGAAAGACAACTTTTGTACAGATGTACTTCGAAAGAAGCTAACGTGAAGCTAACGTGGTAACACTATGTATCGAGTTTACATCACGCAAACATGCCCATGCAATGAATACCCCTTATACATGTACCCCATTTTATATAGCAAAACTTGGGTATGCAGGGGTTTACCTATTTTCTTATTTTTGCCCCAAAACATAGATTGTGGGTACTTAATAGAACCGCCTCGACAAAAATAAGCAAAAATATTAAAAATATCAAAATTTTCTTCAGTTTTTGCAACTTAAAAAGTCTCTGAATATTGCATGTACATGTTTTCGTAACGATGATCAATGCTTGTGCAATACGGTCAATTGTAAGTTCACTGCAAGTGTTATTAATTTTGTCGTTTCCGTGCAAAATATCAAATTAATTTTTATCATCATCTTGGTTATTATTATGATTATCAGAATGCAGTAAAGTTTTCCGCCTAATCATAATGATTAAACCCACTGCAAGGCAGCTCATTGCATGCAGATGCGTGACACATCTAAAGTCTGTTTTCTACCGTCTGATAATGGTTTTTCGCAGATATTTTGCAACTGCTTACATCTAGATGAAATATTTTCTTTGCACAATGGAGCAATTAGTTTGTCGCAAAATGTGCAGCAAAAAATTTGAAAATCGGTTAACAAAAAAAAAAAAGTTCTGGTCAAAAGCATTTTTGAATAGGGAATATCTGTACAAAAATCTCATGAAAGGGAGGTAAATATTTTCCCGCAAAAATTTGAAATTCTTGGTATTTCATTATGATTGCTCAAAATCATTATGGAATGACACAAATGACTTTCCAGAGACAACATCTTCATGACCGAATAAAATATTTCGAAAAATACCCATTTTCATGATCCTAGATTATCTCTCTTGCCAATGCAAAATCCCTATTCAAAATTCATTTTGACCATTAAAACTTTATCTGTTAACCGATTTTCAAAAATTTTGCAGGTCCTATTAGGACAAACTAATATCAAGCTTTTGACACGAAAATAACTTTCCTATCGTCCACCACACAAAAATTTTCTGCGAAAAAAACATTACCAGAGGCAAGTTTTTAGACAGTAATTTTAGTTCTCTGAGAATTCTGAGGAATTATCACGCAAAATATCAAATCAGTTGTCTTATCGCAGCCAAACAGTAATAATAGCTGGTAAACATCGGAAAATTAAGAAACTTTTTCACGTACCTCATTACTGCGAGAAAATATTTTTATCATTACAATACATTAGAACACAAAAAGCCAGATTGTTTTATTCCAAAGCTATCTTGTTTTATCAGCTATTACCAGCAAGTGTTATGTCCTTTGAATCTATTATAGGAATATATTTACGCTCGGACAGGACTAAACCAACAAAAACATGAACCTGGTCTGAAAAAAAAAAGTTTTTTTCTACACTGTTTCAAACTAGGCATAGGAAAATTAATCAGTACGCAATCTTTTGGGATACTATACACTGTTTGATATGCAGGTGCTCAGCGTTCTTTTGACGCATACATGCCATCTATATACTTTTATGATACTATTAATTGAATATCATTTCATTAAAACACACGTACACTTCTAGGTACAGCGACTGTAGTTCTCGATACAATTCAATGAGAATTGACGATCTTTGCCATATTTTAATAGATCTATGAAAATACCTGCGACCAGAATAATATTGCTGAGTTGAATATTTCATATTTTACTTTATTGTCCAAGTGATATTCATTTTGCATTTTTTTCATGGTGGCTCTCGTAAAAAAGAATGCAATAAAACTGAAGGAGACAATTTTAGATTTAAAAAATGTCACAGACAGAGTGCCCTGCGAATAAACTCAAAAAATAAAACCAACAACGTCAGAGATCTGGCTTACTGGATCGTCTCTGCATTTTACCTCGGAAATACTGCTTGGACATGTGAAACGGACAAGAACTGTGCACATCGCCAGATTCTAGCATTGCAGTGACAACACCAGGTCAACTTAATTGAGGATACAAGATCCAGGAGGAATCGACACGGATTAAATAGACAGCACAAGAGTTCACAAATAGTAACATCACCGTCACGAAGAGCAAGATGACTAGCTATTTCCCATAGAGATAGCCATCCGGCTAGTATCCGCCAAAATAAAGATAACGAGCACAACACAGAGGCAAACAGAACATAGAACATAAAATAAAACACATACCTCATTACTTAACCGTATTTTTCCTATCATTACAATACATCAGAATATAAAACTACCACAATGTTTCATCTAACACTTTGTCGAGTTATCAGCTATTAACAGCAAGTATAATTCCCTATAGATCGCTATGGAACTGTGAAGGTGTTACGGCAACACGCCTATCATGTAGAATCGACATTTTGCAACAGAAAACATGTACGTGTTGCCTTTGTTTCCATACTAGGTTGTACATGTGTTGGTTTGAATAGAAAGATGACTAACTCTTTCCCAGCAAGATGACCAGCAACACCTAAAATCAAAGATTGCGTGCACACCAGAGAAGTAGATGAACTTCTGTTCATACAAGATGAGGATAAATCACTGCCAAACATGAAGTTTAACCCATATTTGACGAATGGATTTTCCCATCATTACCATTAGGGTGAGTCCACTTCATTTTAAGGGGCTTCAGGTGTGATTTTTAAATTTTATTTAATTTTTCGAAGAAAATTCGCCAAGCATACAGAATTGCCCCAGATGGGACGCCGCGTTCTGCGGCGTCACATCTGGGGCTATGCTGTTTGCCTATGTCCCACAAAATGACCACCAGGCTTATATGAGTTAAAAAGCTCGTGGTGTCTAAATTCTACGAACGTGTTTGCATTATGAGTGTGCTAGGATGGCAAGAAAATGCTTTACTATCAGAGTAAATGAATGGTTTTTTCATACCCAAAGGGACTATCTTCATTTATTACAAATTGCTTTTTCAATTCAAGGTGAATGTCTAGAACCATGCTTGGAATTATTTTTCATTCTTGTTACAAGAACACTTTCTTTTAGTCTCATAAAATCACTACGCCGGCCAAATTAGTTCTTCATTTAATATAGAATTTCATATAAGGACACAGCTTTGAACAAAGAAACTAACCCATAACTCTAGGCACCCGTACAAATCAAAATATCTATAGCTTACATGTTTCGCTCTCAAAGCGGCCCTATGGATACTACTGTCTAATTTTTGGTCTAGAAATTGGTGTTTATTTGCACCTTTTATTTTTTAACGTACTCTCATTCTCATATGCATGCAGCTTCCCTGCCATTTCTAGCACGTCATACTTAATTCAACAAGGTCTTTTAACATCAGGATAACATGTCCGTGAAATATATGCCCCCTTATACACCTTTTTTATATAGCAAAACTGGGGTATGCAGGGGTATACCTATTTTTCTTAGTCTTGATCCAAAACATAGATTGTGGGTACTCGTTAGAACCGCCTCGCCGAGGCGGTTCTAACGTGTACCCACAATCAGTGTTTTGAGCAAAGATATCAAAATTATCATTTTTTCCAATGGAATTTTCATTAATTTCAAAGGTGTTAACTGGTAAAAATCGCATCGATGTATATTGTATGGGTGTTTTTTTCATAATGTACCACATCTTATCGTCGCGGCTTGCTTGCAGAGATGTTGCATCTTTAAGATTAATGCATTGTCCTGGGAGTTTTGATGCATGATTGATTATTGTGCACATCGATAACAATTTGATTGATAAGCTTGCAACAAACGCTTTCCAAAACGGCATCAAAACAATGATTTCATTTTCGTCAATTTGGAGATTTTGCATGATCAATCCATGAATCGTAAACAACTTGCAAACAACATGAGAACTTCGTGAAATATAGTGTATTGTTGCTAATGAAACTTGCATCACGAAAACATGTCCATGTAATCTATACCCTCTTGACCAACTTTTATATAACTATGGTACGCAGGGGTATACCTATTTCTGTTATTTTATTTTTTTTATCTAAAACATAGATTGTGGGTACTCTTGCTTCGGCGAGGCGGTTCTAACGTGTTTCAATATTTTGTGCTAAAATACGAGTATTAAAAATATAAAAAATTTATCCAATGAATTTTTTACTTTTACAGCTGAGAAGGATTGCAGCATATTGCATGGGCAAGTTTTCGTTGCCTGCTGCAAAAACACGTAAACTGCTTCTTTGTGACATTATCAAGCCAGGCCATTTGAACCAATATATATAATAGTTTACCCTGCAAAAACACTGTTCACAGGAAATTGGAAACTGTCAATGTTTAATTGGCGGTGACGTCAAAATCATGCAATTAACACCACGTGATCAGCAGAATTCTATTACAAGGAAAATACCAAAGTGCAACTAATGGCGTAAATGGCGTAATGTCCAATACTTGTCACAGTGTTTACGTGTGTCGTATGACAATAAAGGACAGTTCCGATGAAAAAAGAAAAACGGTTTAACAACTAAACTTGAATAGCCAGTAATGCATTTGGGACAAGTCGATGCATACGGGGAAGAGCAGCTCGTTCACCTCTTACATTAAGCAAATAGGCCTAACGGCGCAATATAATGTCTTTCTGATTCATCAGGATAAAACGTCATTTTAAAGTAGACCGTCTTATATCCCCCTTTTATATAGCAACGTGAACCCAGAATCAATGTTTTGAGCAAACCTATAAAAATATCAAAATTTTTCAAATGAAATTTTCCATTTTTTCTTCTGAAAAAAAAAAAAAAAAAAAAAAAAAAAAAAAATCTCTGTATATTGCATGGACAAGTTTTCCTTATGGTCGCTCTGTTTCCTTGAAGAGACAAATCTGATTGAACACACAAAAATCTGGCCTTATTTGTACCGTAATGCCTCTAGTTTAATAATTTGAAGAGATTCAATAAAATATGAGGGATGGTTCAGAAAAATGATGGCGTTTCGTTGATTTATTAACTGTAAAGTGAAAAAAAAATCTTACACTCCTTACATTTAAAAAAGAAAAAAAAAAAAAAAAAAAAAAAAACTCATGAAAAGTAAACAAGGGACAGAGCTAAACCGAATGTTAACTGATTGGGGACCTGAGCTTAGTACGAACAGGAAGAAAATAAATGACAACCACAAGTATTAAAATAATTTGCTGACCAAAAATCTTGAGATCTTACAATCCTTACATTTTGACCCCCAGCTGATTTGCGCGCGGTGATATAAAAATCTGAAAATATCAGAGTGGCTGTATCTCTATCTTCGTATGTTTGATATTTTGTATCTCTTCGATTTCTGTTCCTTAATTTGATTCAGTATGATACATGTAGCTTTCAAATTTGACTTTATTGAAAAATGTCATACAAAAATGCTGCACTCCTTGCATCAAATATCTGCATAGCGTTTTTATTTGTACAGTTACATGATAGAAATTTTGTCAAATCAGGCCCGTCTGGGTACTTGTTATTTTGGTATATCACTTGATAATTTCCATGCATATACATGTAGTACAGTCTCACTGGGGTCTAAAGCCTCAAAATGGACCGGGACCATTTTTAACAGCCCAAGTGGCAACGTCCTTGCTTAAAGCAGAGCTCCATTTAAGAATATGTCAAAACACAGAAAGAACAAAACGCCATAAATATTTGATGGATATCTCGCTTCAACAGAGTTATATTGCTGAATCATCGCTAATTTCTGGAAAGAATGTCGTGACATATTAAATTCCCTCGTTCTATTCTTAGGTCACAACTGAAGGCTTAACTAATGTGTCTTGGAAATCGCGGAGAGCGAAAAAAGCGTAATGCTCGTCTTATATGTCATATGTCATGCACTTTCACCAGTGCACAGGGACACACTTTAAATGGAAGCTTAGATAGCGTTTTGCCATTACGATACAATTTTGAGAAAAGAAAACTGATAGTTTGTGGTATTTCTTGCACTAGTCCCATGTAAATCTTATTTTACTTTATTGTCCAAGTGATATTCATTTTGCATTACCCACACTGTATGTTTTGAATCAACCAGAGGACCAATGGTCCTGTAAACGCTCACCTGAGATCAGCTGCATATACCAATAAACATGTTTGAATATTATGGTATTTAACTCCAGTGCAGGGGCAGATAAGCCCTTGGGCCATTTTCTTTTTTCAGAATCTTCAATATTCTGTCCATTTGCCAATTTCCTGTTGGCTTTTTCCTTCAAATGACATTTTAACAGTTTTCCCAATTCAGATGCACAGGCAACCCATGTTGACCTTGCCATAAACTTGGTCAAGGTCATCACAGGGTCATGATTTATATATACATTGGAGTACTTTAGCCATCGATGCCTCACACCAAGTTTCCTTGAAATCAGTCTATTGGTTTCAGAGAAGATGATTTTTGATGGGTTTTTACCATATATGGGCATGGCGGCCATCTTGGTCATGTGACCTAGATTATTTATATACACATTGATTCCCCCATTCTATAGATGCTTCACTTAAAATTTGGCTTTGTTTGGCCAAGCGGTTTCAGAGGAGAAGACGTTTGAATATTATGGAAATATACATGTATATTGCCCCGGGGTGGGGGCACATGAGCCCCTGGGGTCCAATTTTTTTCAGAATCATTAATATCCAGTCCTACTGCCCATTTCCTGCAAGACTTTCACTTTAATTGACATTTTAAAAGTTTTCCCCATTCAAATGCATTGGTGACCTATGTTGACCTTCCCGTAAAATAGGTCAAGGTCATCACAGGGTCATGATTTATATACACATTGTAGTGCTTGAGCCATCGATGCTTCGTGCCAAGTTTCGTTGAAATCGGTCAACCGGTTCTGGAGAAGATTTTTGAACGGTTTTTACCATATATGGGCATGGCGGCCATCTTGGTCATGTGACCTGGATTTTTTATATACATATTTGTTACCCCTTCCTACTGATGCTTCACATAAAATTTCGCTTTGATTGGCCAAGCGGTTTCAGAGGAGAAGATGTTTGAATATTATGGAGATATACATGTATATTGCCCCGGGGTGGGGGCGGATGAGCCCCTGGTGCCCAATTTTTTTCAGAATCATTAATATTCAGTCCTACTGCTCATTTTCTGCAAGATTTTTCCTTTAAATGACAATTTAACAATTTTTCCCATTCAAATGCATTCGCGACCTATGTTGACCTTGCCGTAAAATAGGTCAAGGTCATCATAGGGTCATGATTTATATACACATTGTAGTGCTTGAGCCATTAATGCTTCATGCCAAGTTTGGTTGAAATCGGTCCGGTGGTTCCGGAGAAGAAGATTTTTGAAGGGTTTTTACCATATATGGGCATGGCGGCCATCTTGGTCATGTGACCTGGATTATTTATATATACATTGGTTCCCCCTTCCCATAGATGCTTCATGTAAAATTTGGCTTTGATTGGCCAAGCGGTTTCAGAGGAGAAGATCTTTGAAAATGGTGGACGACGGACGGACGACGGACGGACGACGGACGACGGACGACGGACGGACGGACGACGGAGCATGGGTATACTATAAGCTCACCTTGTGAGCCTGACGGCTCAGGTGAGCTAAAAATACGAAAAATAGGTATAACCCTGCATACCCCAGTTTGTCTATGTAAAAGTGGGGTTAAAGGCGGTTAAAAGTGGTTTACAACATTTAGTTAGTTGCTTGGTCCTCGTGGTGAATCCCCAACTAGCCAACGAACCAACAAAGATGCCCAGCTTTGTTCAACGAGCACGTTTATGCAAAACGTTTTAGAACGTAGTTCCGGTAGCAGCAAGGATTTAATCACGGATTTTCTTTTTTTTTTTCAGATACTACGACAGAACGACGTTGGAAATGGACGGGCACAAACAGTCCGAATCGACATTGATTGAAAAGCCGAGTTAACCGAGTTAAGCATGCTTAATAAAGCTTGAAATTAAGACAATGCAAAGTGTACGGAAAACGACTCAGCGAGTACATTCGAGTCGCAAATACCATTATGTCATATGTCATCTGAGAGATGAAAATGTCGCGAGGCCGTCCCGTAAGATGAGTTCTCAAAGGTCGACAAAATTACCTCATAAATCACAAAATGTAAAAAAAAGAAATAGTATGCCACCGCGCTCCCCATGGAAAAAAAGATGCCCAGCTTTGTTGTGCACTTTAACGTTTTAGAACGTAGAACTTTAGGGTAGCACCAATGATTGAATCACAGAATTCTTTTTTTGCTAACTTGTATGTTACTTATCTATGATTTAGATACCGCGACAGAACGTTGTTAGAACTGAACGGAAACGAACAGTCCGAATGGACAGTGACCTAAAGGCCAAGTTCAGCATACATAATGAAGCTTGGAATTAAGCCCGACCCTCTGATCAGAAGCAAAGTTTACGGAAAAACATCTGAGCAAGTACAGTCAAGTCGCAAATACTATTATGCCATGTTTCATCTGACAGATGAAAATGTCGCAGGATGTCACGCAAGATGAGTTCTGAAAGGTCGACAAAAATTATCTCATAAATGACACAATCTGAAAGATAAATGACTGCTGATGTCGCTCTTCGCGTTCCACTGCCACGGCAATTCAAGAAATAGAATTGTGGGCGTTTTAAAATGTCTTTCCACTAAACCACGTTCCGCTATTAACTGCCTACTCGATGTCTGTCTGAAACACTTTCTGAATAAAACCTTATCACAGATATTAACTCTTATAAGCCTGCGACATTTTAGGGGACATATTGCAAACAGTATAGCCCCAGATGTAATGTCGCAGAACGTTTAAAGCAGTTTCATCGGGTTTTGTCGAATTTTACATGGACATTTAGACGGAATATTTCCATCGGTATTCCGTTAAACCTCTCAAGGGAAGTGGTACGAGGTACCGAAGTGGAACGGAGTGACACTGACAGTTAGCCAGCTGATCTTATAGGCATTCACATAGGTAAATAAAGTTCTTGTTCTTGTTTATCATAACGTGGAGCAATTAATTGTGAGTGTCCGCGGACTAGCCCACTCAACAGCTGTTCTTGACAGCCGTTCACAAAACAACCAAAGGCCAAGAAAATTTTCTTACTGGAACAAAAGCTCCAGACGTTTTGATTTAAAGAAAACACAAACGCCTTTGTGGTTACCAATACCATAAGATATTGACTTATAAATTTGGCCAAAGAAAGCAATCGCAGCAATAAAGAAGTCGTCCTACGAAAATCGCTTGGCAGCGAAGTAAACATCATCAGAACCGAATGGGGCTGTTTACGCCCACGTCAAGCACATCAAGAAAACATGTCCATGCAATCTACACCGTTTATACCTTTTTTTTTTTTTTTTTCTTTTTTTTCATATTTTTGATCCAAAACATCGATTGTGGGTACTCGTGAGCAAAAGTATTGAAAATATCAAATATTTTCCAATGACTTTTCAATTTTAAATGCTGAAAAAATCTTTGCATATTGCATGTTTTCGCAATGTTTATCACCCATGTTTAGAATTGCCTTATTGAATCTATAAAAAGATAAAGCTTTATTTTGGAAGCCTCTGTCCGAAAATTCACGGTCCAGAGCTTCAACAACGCCTACTCGAGCAGCAGACAAGGGTCTTATCAAACGATCAAATTAACACATTTAAGCCTTGTACCCTTTTTAATGGGACATAGTCAAACAGTATTACCCTGGATGTGACGCCGCGGGGCTTTTCTGTTTGCTTAGAGAAACTTCACTGAAAAATTGAATACATAACCAAAGTCACTCCTGTTTCCCCTAAAATGACAGTAGACTCGCCCAATTGATAATGATGGGAAAGTCCATTCGTCACGAATGGGTTAATCCATCCATGAGGCACTGGTCCAGCTCCTCATATAAACCTTGAGTACAGTCAATTCCAAGAACTATGAGTTCATAATGACCGTCAGACATTCCTGAATTTCATGAAGGCCTATTTCATTTCAAAGGCACACATTACCTAAGTCAGCAAGTATCACACTCATTTAGTTCAAGAGTGTAAACTATTGTCCCTTTTTCCCTTACGCTGGTTGACAAATACTGAAAATGACCATATTTAACGCTGTAAAAATTTTAGTATATCCGACATGCTTTCCAATGAAGAGTGTGAGTATGCAGCTTTGTTTGTCCTCAATTATGACTCTGCCATTAGAAAACAAGTAGCCGAAGGGCAACGATCGCTCACCTGAGAATCAAGAAGCGCACTAGTACTTGACAAAAGAAAAGTAGTTGGTGAACCCCTGGGGTCTGTCCTACCACCCATTTCCTGAAAGAGTTTCCCTTTATATGACATTTTATCAGTTTTCCTCATTCAAATGCATAGACGACCTATGTTGACCTTGCCATAAAATAGGTCATGGTCATAGGGACATGAATTATGTACATATTGTACTACTTCAGTCATTAATGCTTCCTGCACTTGTACCGCCAGTAATGCATCGCTGCAAAAATGGTGAAAATGTCAATGTCAGTGTTCTGCTTATTTCAATGAGTCCAAGTTTTGCTGATGCGTATAATCTTTCACTGCCATTTACTAAATGAAATTCCATTCCGTCGGAATAAAGGCTATAATTGAATCTAGAAACCAAATTGGAAACGAAAACGGCAACGTTTTGTATGGGGAACTGCATAATTGATGTTTCCGAGTGAATTAGCTGTCAGCCAAATAGCATACCGAGCGGCTTGAAGACGTTTAGCGTTAAAGTTTTTATTTTTTAATTTACTTAATCTGTCTGTGAACTGAATGGTAGAACCATATTTTTGTGAGTGAATCAAAGAAACGACACGTGACGACATAGACGTGATTGCTTATGGTTTCGATTCATGTCCTTTTTCTGACCCATGTCCCTTTGAAAATACAAAAAAATTAAAAAATCGTTTGTGCCAGCTGATCAGCGCCTTTGGTTATTGTTCAAAACCAACAAATGTTGTCAATTTATTTCTGAATATCGTAGGGGTATATCAATAACTGAACGAAGCTGTATTTCGCGCGGTCGTGCTCAGTGCTTATTAGCTAAATCAGGTCATTGGAGACGAAGTTGCATGTAGTATCGTTTTCCATTTGTAGACAGCGTAATAATAACAAGCTACAAGAAATTCGCTTCGACCTAATTGCATGGCTCGTATAAATTTACTGGAACTGTACTGAGAAAATTGAAAATTTCAATAAATTTGTCTGCATTGATCGTCAGGCCTTGTTATTTTCAACGAAAAATCAATATTTTATCAAACAAATCACAAGGTCAGGAAGACAACATTTGTACAAATGTAAGTTCGGAAGAAGCTAACGTGAAGCTAACGTGGTACCACTATGTATTGAGTTTACATCATGCAAACATAATCATGCAGTGAATACCCCATATACCCTATTATATATAGCAAAACTTGGATATGCAGGGGTTTACCTATTTTTCTTATTTTTGCTCCAAAACATAGATTATGGGTACTCGTTAGAACCGCCTCGACGAGGCGGTTCTAACTTGTACCCACAATCAATGTTTTGAACAAAAATAAGAAAAATATCAAACTTTTTCAGCTGATTTTTATTAATTTTTAAACATAACAAAATCTCTGTATATTGCATGGGCAAAGTTTCGTAATGTACAGAAGAAGCTTCGGAAGAAGCTGACTGGAAGCTAATGTGGTACCACTATGTATTGAGTTTACATCATACAAACATAATCATGCAATGAATACCCCATATACCCTATTTTATATAGCAAAACTTGGATATGCAATTGTTAACCTATTTTTCTTATTTTTGCTCCAAAACATAGACTCTTACTTGTACCTACAATCAATGTTTTGAACAAAAATATTAAATATATATATATATATATATATATATATTTTTTTCTAAAGAAATATTCCGTTTTTGCAACGTAAAAATCTCTGTATACTGCATGGACAAGTTTTTTGTAATGATGACCCATGCTTGTGCACCAAGTTCACTGTATGTGTTATTAATCTTGTCGTTTTCGTGCAAAATATCAAATTAACTTTTATCATCATGTTGGATATTATAATGATCATCAGGATGCAAGCTTAATCATAATGATTAGAGCCGTGACGCTAGAAAACCGGTCTGATCCGACATAAACATGCCTGTACAGTCACGGAAGCAGGCTAGAAGCTTGAAATTTTGGATTAAAGTAGAAAACAGTAGCAGCGAAAACAAAGGCGCAACAACTGCACAGCTGATCTGCGCTTTTGTTTTCGCATAGGCAAAATTCGGTTTTCTCATAACTAGGCTCATTAAATCCATTGCAAAACAACTGCATTGCATGCAGATTCGTGACACATCTAATTTTAGTTCTCTTAGAATTCTAAGAAACTATCACGCAAAATATCAAAGCAGTTGTCTTATCGCAGCCAAACAGTGATAACAGCAGGTAAACATCGGAAAATTACGAAACATTTTCACGAACCTCATTACTGCGAGAAAATATTTTTATCACTACAATACATTTAGAACACAAAAAGCAGATTGTATCTTTGCTTATCAGCTATTGCCAGCGAGTATAATGTCCTTTGAATCTGTAATAGGAATATATTTATGCTCGGACAGGACTAAACCAACCAAAGTATATCACCTGGTACTAGACTGGAAAACAGTTGTTCCTAAACTGTTTCAAAATACGCAAAGGAAAATTGAAGAGTACGCGATCTATCAGTCTGCATTGTATACAGGTGCTTAGTGTGATTTTTACGCCTATATTCCATCTGTATAAAGATATTTTTTGATCATGTATCACTTCATTAAAAGACATGTATACTTCTAGGTATAGCGATTGTTATTCTTGATACAATTCTACATGTATGTCACGTCAATAACGAGAATTTATTGAAAGCCAATGCCATATTTCAATATGAAAATAATATCTGCTACCAGAATAATATCGCTGACTCGCCATTTTCATATTTTACTATATTGTCAAATTTTGCATTTATTGGATGATGTCTGTTGTAAAAAAGAGGCAATAAAACTGAAGGAGACAATTATGAGTCCAAAAAGTATGTCTCAGACAGAGTAACCTGCAAATAACCTCAGAAAAAAAAACAACACAACTTCCATTATGAAAACACGCCCATGCAAAAAAGAGAGATTTTTAAGTTGTAAAAAAAAATTAAAATAAATCATTGGAATTTATTTGTTTTCTTATTTTTGCTCATAACATAGGTTGTGGGTACACGTTAGAACCGCCACAATCTATGTTTTGAGCAAAAATAAGGAAAATATGTTTACACCTACATATCCCAGATTTGTAATATTAAAGTGGGGTTTAAGGGGGTATACATTTCACGTACATGTTTTCCTGATATCAGAGATCTGGCTAATGCGATCAACTCTGTATTTTACCTCGGAAGTAATGCGTGTACACGTGAAACACGGTCAAGAACTGTGCACACCGCCAGATTCTAGCATTGCAGTGACAACATAAGGTAAACTTAACTGAGGATACAAGATCCAGCAGTAATCGACACGATTAAATAGACAACACAGGAGTTCACAAATAGTAACATCACCGCCACGAAAAGCAAGATGACTAGCTCTTTCCCAGCCTGGGCCCAGTAACTCGAAGGCATCGTAAGTCCCCCTACTTACGACATACTTAAGATGGCCACCTTAAAATGTACGCCCTTGCTACTCTAGTTAATTTAAGCTATCGTAACGTTATTCAAGTGAAAGGTGCCACTAAATAAGATACGACGACGCCAAAGTTACGATGTTATCAAGTTGTCACCGTAACTTAAGGCCCTTTTCCGTTTTTCACCGTAATCGTTAAGAGATACTTAAGTTGGTCGTAAGTTGATCTTAAGCTTAAGTTGGCTTCGAGTTACCAACCCCAGGTAGCCACTAGGCTAGCATCCACTAAAATGACGATAACGAGTACAACAGAGAGGCAAACAGCGTAGAACATAAAATAAAACACATACCTCATTACTTAACCGTATTTTTTCCTATCATCACAATACATCAGAATATAGAGCTAGCACAATGTTTCATCTAACACTTTGTCGAGTTATCAGCTATTAACAGCAAGTATAATTCCCTATAGATCGCTATGGAACTGTGAAAGTGGTACGGCAACACGCTTATACACTGTAGAATTGACATTTTTCTACAGAAAACATGCACGTGTTGCCTTTGTTTCCATACCAGGTTGTACATGTGTTGGTTTGAAGAGAAAGATGACTAACTCTTTCCAAGCAAGGTGACCACCAACACCTAAAATCAAAGATGGCGTGCACACCAGAGAAGTAGATGAACTTATGTTATGATACAAGATGAAGATAAATCACTGCCAAACAGGGAGTTTAACCCATATTTGACGAATGGATTTTCCCATCAGTATCATTTGGGTGAGTCCACTTTCGTTTTTAGGGGCTTCAGGTCTGATTTTTAAATTTTATTCAATTTTTCGAAGAAAATTCTCCAAGCATACAGAATCGCCCCAGATGGGACGCCGCGTTCTGCGGCGTCACATCTGGGGCTATGCTGTTTGCCTATGTCCCACAAAATGACCACCAGGCTTATACGAGTTAAAAAGCTCGTGGTGTCTAAATTCTACGAACGTGTTAGCATTATGAGTGTGCTAGGATGGCAAGAAAATGCTTTACTATCAGGGTAAATGAATGGTTCGTTCATACCCAAAGGGACTATATTCATTTATTACAAATTGCTTTTTTCAATTCAAGGTGAATGTCCAGAACCATTTCAATGCTTGGAATGTACATACATTGTAATTCTAAAGTGTCCATGTACTTTATTCATAATTGTCATGTGTTTGTTATGTTTTGCACACCGAGTCCAACAAGTCACAGTTTCCAATGACTTAAGTAGTTCATATCGCCGGCATACTAAATGTTAATTAAAACAACCTCAAAAGTTATTAGTACGGAATTGTCTGCACCATCAATCAACGGATAACTCTAGGCACCCGTACAAAAAAAACATGTATAGCTTGCAGAGTTTCCATCCAATGTTTCGCTCTCAAAGCGGTTCTATGGATACTACTTTCTTATTATTTTTGGTCTAGATGTTGGTTGGTGTGTTATTTGCATCATTTTTAACGTACTCTCATTCTCATATACATGCGGCTTCCTTGCCATTTGTAGCATAATTATCATACTTAATTTAACAAGATCTTTTTCTCACCATCTTACAGTCGCGGCTTGCTTGCAGTGATGCTGCATCTAATTGATGCATTGTCCTGGGAGTTTTGATGCATGATAGATTTTCGTGCACATCGATAACAATTTGATTGATTATCTTGCAACAGAACGCTTTACAAAATGTCAATCAGAACAATGATTTCATTTTCGCCAATTTGTAGATTTTGCATGATCAATCCATGAATCGTAAACAATTTGCAAAGAAGATCAGAACTTCGTGAAATATAGGATATTGTTGCTAATGAAACTTGCATCACGAAAACATGCCCATGTAATGTACATGTATACCCTTTTGAACCCCACTTTTATATAACTGGGGTACGCAGGGTATACCTATTTCTGTATTTTTTATCAAAAACATAGGTTGTGGGTACTCGTGCCTCGGCGAGGCGGTTCTAACGTGTACCCACAATCAATTTTTGTGCTGAACTACGAGTATTAAAATATCAAAATTTATCCAATGAATTTTTCACTTTTACAGCTGAAAAGGATTGCAGCATATGCACGGGCAAGTTTTCGTAACCTCTGCAAAATCACGTAAACTGCTTCTTTGTGACATTATCAAGCCAGGCCATTTGAACCAATATACAATAGTTTACCCTGTAAAAGCAGTGTTCACAGGAAATTGGAAACTGTCAATGTTTAATTGGTGGTGACGTCAAAATTGTGCAATTAACACCACGTGATCAATAGAATTCTATTACTAGGAAAATATCAAAGTGCAACTATGGCGTAAATGGCGTAATGTCCAATACTTGTCACAGCATTTACGTGAACCGTATAACAATAAAGGACAGTGCCGATGAAAAAAAGGAAATCGGATTACATGTAACAACTAAACAGCTAGTAATACATTTGTGACAAGACGAATCCATCAGGAAAACAACCCCACTTTTATACTGGGGAATGCAGGTGTATAACTATTATTCTTATTTTTGCTCCAAAATATAGATTATGTGAAAAAAAAATCCCTGTATATTGCATGGATAAGTTTTCGTAATGCCGCTCTGTTTCCTTGAAGGGACAAATCTGATTGAACACACAAAACATATAAACTGTATTTTTTCGCGAAAAGAAAGAATCACATTAAAGAAAATATCAAAACCAAGAAAGAACAAAACGCCATAAATATTTGATTGCTATCTCGCCTCAGCAGAGTTATATTGCTGAATCATCGCTAATTTCTGGAAAGAATGTCGTGACATATTAAATTCCCTGGTGCTATTCTTATGTCACGACTGAAGGCTTAGCTAATGTGTCTTGGAAATCGAGGAGAGCGAAAAAAAAGCGTTATGCTCGTCTTATATGTCATATGGCATGCACTTGCACTGGCGTTTTGCCATTACGGTACAATTTTAGAAAGAAGGGCTTGGTATTTGTGGTATTTCTTGCACTAGTCCCATGTAAATCATATGATGTATCGAAATCACCCAAAGGCCCGGACTTTGAGTGACCATGCGAATAAATCTAGGGTACGTATGTCTTACAAATAACTTTTCTAATAATGGAACATCATATACGTACATGTACGTGTCAACATTAGATTGAATAATGACCTGGAAAGGTGTTAATAAGATGAGGATTATTTTCTCATCTATCAGCATCGAAATCAAAGTTTAATTAACCAACTTTCAGGGACATAAGCAGCTTTGGACTATGCTTTGGTAATTAACCAGCCTTTAGTGACATAAACAACTATGGAATATGCTTCGTTACTCATGAAAGATCGAATATCCTAGTTCTTGGCGTAAATTGGTTCGCATGATTGCATTGCCAACAGGGCTGTTAACAATATCCGAGTATAGTTTTGATCTGATCAGATTTGTCTTCTCTGATTAACACCTAAAGGACTTTAACTCCATACTCACTTGATGACAATCAGGTTAAGGATGTTCGCTGCTAACATTTGACATTTCGGAACTTCCGGTTTTTCTTTTGTTGAATATCTCGAAAACGGTTGCAGATATTTTTCTAATATTTTATATTTGGATACATATTGATGATATGCATTGAATGGGCCATGAAAATTGTCAATCTAAGGAACTTCATTTTTTCACCCCATTTTCTGCAACTTTTCAGAAAATTTTAGTTGTCAGTAAAATTTAGGGGGTAGGGTAGATTAAACTTGAATATTGCACATCTTCAAATTAATTGCACGAATTCGATGTTTGTTTTAGCAGCAGTATATGTGTATATGGTCTTCTAAGTCGGTCTTTCTGTCTTTAGTGTGCTAGTTTTAAAATTTTGGGTGGTTTTATGAAATGGGCTTTAAGAAATAAAACAGATGAAAAAAGGCTTAAAATGGCGATTTTCAAGTTGTTGGTGCTCTCTTATATGCACACTACCCTATATATTTCTTTCTTTTATTCGAACAATATTACTAAGTTCTATCTTGTGTGAAAATACAAGAAAAAGTTTGAATCAACAAATATGGGTTTGGCACATTTCAAAATATTGATTTTTTCCGACTTTTAAAGTATGGGGGTAGGGTTGGAAAACGACTCGTAAAATTTGGTCATCCACTTTAAGTTGCAAATTTTTCATTGCTTTTGGTCCAAAATAGTCTGCTTTACGTAAATATTATGAATTTTGAAAGCACTCTAGGTGTATTTTTGTTCAAGACAGGTATGTTTCAAAGAATTGAAAATTAAATTATTTTTTTTTAAAATTTAAAACAAAGTGTTCAGAGGACTCATTCACATGCCTGTAGCTCGAAAAAATGCACACTACCCTATACTTATTTTGTTTTCAAATGTCTTGTGTTGTAATTTGGAATCAAAAAAGAGTGGTTAGAAAAAAAGTTTGAATACTTTTTCATTGGCAGCGAACATCCTTAAGTGTAAACAAGCTTCAATGAATTGACTGGTCTCGAATAAGATTAGGACCCAATCCGGTGTCACACGTCTGAATTGTTCACGCTATACCGCCAAAAGTCGAAGGTTTCCTGAGTAACGATTTGTCACGTTAAATGTAAGTCGTCGCTACGTGTTTTGCCAAATGCGCCTAATGTTTACAAACAATTTTGTTGGCATTAGCGCGAGATCAGAATTTTGATGGCTAGAATGTGACACTTTGATTTGTTTTATGTGGCCTATACATCATGATAACATGTCCATGAATAAATATAGTAAAAAGGTACAAGTAGGCAATGATCAGGAAAATGCGCAGTCAGAAAGAAATTCCCACTCCAAAAACCGAGGTGGGAAACAACAAAATTGACAATTAGGTACTTATACTAAGAAAACATAGCGTAAGCCGAGTGAGCAGCTCAGCTATTTCCCAATTGACGACCACTCAGTTACCTGAACTTAACTAAAATATGAAAACGTACATAAAGTTCAAACAGCATAAAATTCTACTCCAAAACACAAAACAAACAGAACCACAATAGATGTATCGCCTTGGAACAACCAGAAATATAAAATCGCTGGGGTGCTTAAACCGTTTTTACAGGCGCCCAACCCCACCCTCATCTTCTGCAGTGGTTTACAACATTTAGTTAGTTGCTTGGTCCTCGTGGTGAATCCCCAACTAGCCAACGAACCACAAAGGACAAACAAATAAATAATGATTACCACCATGATGAATCAAAAACGAGGACTCACAGATTCAGCAAGCCGCCCGACGATGGAGATCCCTGGGCGCCAAATAACTTACTGAAAATCCGGAGTAAAAGAAAAACACCAGCTGAACCCAGGTGGGCCAAGCAGGGTTTACAGGGGTACATGTAAAGAAGGGCTTACAGGGGTACACGTATACAGTAATTGTCTCTTATTTGTGTTCCAAAACATAGATTGTGGGTACTCGCCTCAGAAATACAGGTGGTCCTAACGCGTACCTACAATCTATTTAGTGTGTCAGGTGTTTTTTCTCGGGGTTCTCCCGTTTTCGCCCCACCTACTGATTGGCCCGTCTCATATGAGCTGAAATAATCTTGAAAGGGACATAAAACTGAATTTAAAAAAAAAATCTATCTATAACTTAGGCAAAAACTGTATATCCTACATTAGGGCGTGTTTTAGGCTAATAACAGGTTATTGGCGACTCCTGAAGAAGACCATAGCACTTAGCATGAATATGGTCAAAGGCGACAGGTCGGTGCTAAAACGGTACCTAGCGTCGACAATATTTTTGACGGATTTAGGCTAAAGTTAAAAATGAAAATTAAAACTGAGATCCTTTAATAGCAGTGAACACATTAATGAGAAAGGGAATGGGCCATACCATAAAAGAATTTAAATCATGGAGGGTGCAAGCGAAACCATTATCTGAGGAATATTTGTAGCATTCATCAAAACAGTTCGACCTTGTTAATATCACTTCGTCCATAAACTTCCATATATACGTCCCATGTTTCAAAACATGTTTGTATATATTTGAATGATCAATGGCAAATATATACTTCAGAATGAATGCATCAATGTCAGAAAATTAATATTTTCCAACGAAGCATCCAATAGTGATATTTTTTGTTTTGACACGAACGTTGTACTTCATGTACTTTTCACGCACCTTCAAGTTCACGTCACGTCACGCCACGTCACGCCACGTCATCGTGATGTTATGGCGTTCATTTGCTTCAGTGATAAATTCACCCATCGTAGCCAGGTTACGATCTGGAGCCATGTTTGTAACAGTCGCATATGCGTAAGCGCTCTTGTATACTCCTGTATTCATGTAACAAAAGCGGGGTGTAAATGAGTATAAGTTTAGCGGACATGTTATCCTGATAGACAAGGAACAATTGTGCGACGTCTGTAGATACGCAATGGACTTAGTTAATCGTCATTTTACGCATCATGATTAAAATGACCGAACAGTGCTTTGAAATTACAATTCAGCCAGCCCATTGTAAGTTTATATTTTTTTATAAGTTTATTTTTCCATCTTATTGGAAAAGGTCCCTCAGGACCTTTTCCACAGTGTTTACTTTGAATATGAAGAAAATTGTACTCATGATCGACTGCTCTCTCTCAATTACGCGTTTTGTCACATAAAGCGCTAAATAAAAACTAGTGAACCCGTCTATGTTGACTAGACAGTTCACCGCAAACAATTTAATTTATCCATTGTTGACACTCCCTGTCAAAAAGCGTTAAATATCTAGCAAGCAGTCTCGATCGTGGCGACTTCTTATCATAGCGCATCTAAGTTAAGATCGTAGATACCCTGATGAGGGGTACATAAACTATAGGAACTCTAGATGGTTCATCACATCGGACCCATGGGTCTCTCTCCGGTAGTGTGAAGTCAAAATTCAGAACTCTGTCACAAATTGACTGCACTGCAACTTGAATGGTTTTCTACACTGTGACATATCGACATATTTGATTGTTATCGTGTTCTCTTTAGAATTAGCTTTGATTCTGTAACATCAGAAATTTTAGTCAATACCTTGAGTGACAGATACACACACTGGTCAAGCGTTCATAACATGAAACGATATTTATACGAAACTGAAACGTATGGGAATCGAAATTAATGACAAACCAGAGAATCAACAACACTGAAATCTGGAGCAAAAGGAAGCTGCTGCTGACCTTTTCATTGGTTTCTTTTTAAAGAAGCCAACTTGTTTTTTGATCTGTCACTGCTCAATTTAAAGACTACTACAGACAAAAAAGCCCACACTTGTCTACATTGCCATTCATCACCGTGTACACTCAAGCAAGTTGCTTTGCGCCAGCCAGTTTATCGCCTGCAATGTCATTAACACAATTTGCTGCATATTCGATTGTGCTGCTTTCCCTCGATGGATCACGTTTTATTTGGCCAGTTTCGTTACGACACTCCCTGTACACCTATCAGACAAATTTAGAAACTATTCATTTTAATCTTCTTAAAGCAAGAAAATACTCTAAGCAACTCAATAATCTGATATCTGATTGGAAAATATTTGAATAAAATCATACATGGAATCGAATTCAAAGCTCTTCAGAGACACATCCCGAAGTTTCATTCATTCAAAAGACATTTCTTTTGAGAATTGCCAGTCTAATAATTTTCAAATTAAAGTTTCACTCCAGAAAATTATGTCGACATTAATATTAATATGTTCACCACCATCATGCTAGGAACCAGTGGTCCAAGACGCAAAAATGACCTCAGAGATTTTCGACTAGGTCTGATGCAAACCGACCAGTGCAGTCACACAAGAAAGCTAGAAGCTTGAAACGGATTGAAGAAGCAGAGAGATACGTGGGATTATCAAAAATTACGTGGACTTTTCCCATAACTTGACAACGATTCAGGCAAACATATTCAAATGTTAGCTGACGATAAACTAGCTTAAATCCACTACATTCTGAAAGTTTGTTGATCTAAAGTGTTTTATTAGCAGTTGGTAATGGTTTTACTTACCCCACCCTCCCTATGGCGGAGCACGTCAGAAATGACGTTAAGCTTTGCACTGCAGTTTCGCATTTCATTTGCGTTTTCTTCAAAACGGTTTTGCAGATCACAGCCAAACGTACCATGTGTCTTAAAGAATCTATAACAAAACAATTTATGCTTGCTCAATAATTACGGTGGACCGGTTATGCACCTACGCTGTTTTGCTAAGGCATACATGTTTGCTTTTTCGGAACTTTTAAGCGATGTCTGAATTTCATGCAACACAGATCAACCGGCAATATCGTGCAATTCCCAGTTTGAAACAAATCCTAATTTCATATATGCCGGTAACACTTCACGGTACTTTGATTAAGCATTTACAAATGAAACCTTGCATGCACGTTTGAACAAAAAGGACCAAAATAAGTATCAAAATTCCTATCCGTCATTTAAAATGTTTTAACGTCTTAATCATAATGTTAAAAGTCAACATCAATATGCCCAGTCCAAATTTATTCTCAAATCAAGGCAATACATTAATAATTTTATAAAGAATTGGTAATTTAAACCATGCTCCAATAATGAACAAATTTTTAAGATACTTTGAGCAGTAAACCTGTAAAAATCCGTAGCCCTAAAAAGGGCTATTTGCGGTTCAAAATCAGTGGTTTTGCGTCGACGTCACTGACGTGATCGATGTGCTCCAGGATGGCGAAAGTGGGTGTTTTCATTTCAAAATAATTTTGTAACGGATGAAGGGATTGTGATAAAATTTTGCACACTAATGCATATTACATGGGTCCATGTGGATTGAAAGTTTGAGTGGAGTTGAGTCATATAATCAGAAGTTATGGGAAAAGTCCACGTAATTTTTGATAATCCCTCGTAGTATCATCTTTGTAGCAAAAACAAAGGCGCTGATCAGCGGTGCAGTTACTGCACAGCTGCTCTGAGTCTTTGTTTTCACATCGGTAAAAAGGCGGTTTTCTCATGCTAGGAAAATTATAGCAGGGAATTGAAATGGGTCACGTGCTTTTAATTCCCAAAAGAGAGGTGATCTTTTCAAATGACAAACAGTTGATTTTCATGAATGGGTTGAGAGAAAAGTACGGGCTGAATGACAATTATTTTAAAAGTTGGAAAACAATCGCACATGTGCCTTAATTATTTAACGTCCAACTGTAAAACACCATGCCTTGACTTTCCATCATGAAAACATGCTCATGCAATTAATACCCATTAAACCCCATTTTATAAAGCAAAAATGAGATATGCAGAGGTATACATATTTTCCTTATTTTTGCTCCAAAACATAAATTGTGGGTACTCGACCCACGATCTATGTTTTGAGCAAAACTAAGAAAAATATTATTTTTTTACTGAAAATATTCATTTTAAAAACTTAGGAAAACTCTGTATATTACATGTGTTTTGGTAATGTGAAAAGCATCATGCCATGACTTTCATATACTGTCGGCGTTTTCGTGGGAATGGACTCAAATATTCATGTCTATGGGGCATTTATGCCAGTCGATTTGTGATGGTGATGGAACTGTGTCATAACGAAAATTTTGTAATTACTTGGCGTCGTGAATATAATATCCCAGGAGAGTTTGGGGTCAAGTCATGGAGAATCCGACATTTTGGTTGCTGGGAAGCAACGAAGCAGATTTCATCAGCGTCTTTGGGTAATCTCAATAAAAAGTGTTCCGTATATCTGCAGGCTTTCTAAACCCGCAATTTGAGGCCATGAATGGATTCAATAAGCCCACCTGCTTTGCCTTTAGTCGGACCCGGTCGGAAACCCGTAGGACAAGCTTTATTCTATAACTCCGTTCATTTCGTGCCGAAACAAAGCTCTTCGTAGAAATGTCAGTTTGCCGCAGGAAAACCAACAATGTGGTTTCCGAACAGGTCTGACACAAATCAGGCTGCACAGTCACAGAAGCAAGCTAGAAGCTTGAAATTTCGGATTTAAGTAGAAGAGGAATTGTACAATCCGAGTAGCGAAAACAAAGGCGCTGATCAGCTTCGCAGTTACTACGAAGCTGATCTGCGAAGCTGATCTGCGTCTTTGTTTTCGCATATGCAGATTGTTGGTTTTCCCATGGGGCGGCTCAAAATGTCAGTTTGCCGCAGGACAGTTATGCCATAATATGAAATTGGTGACAGTATATAAAACTGGTCTTCGGGAGTTCCGACTCGGTTCGACAAAAATCACCTTGTACAGTTACAGAAAGGCGGCCAGAAGCTTGAAATGACAGATTATAGTAGAAGACGGATTGTACATGTACCATCTGTGCAGAGAAAACAAATACGCTGATCAGCTATGCAGCTACTGCTCAGCCGATCAGCGTCCTTGTTTTCGCATAAGAATAAATCCGCCGGTTTTGTCATGATGACATAATATGAAATCGGCGCCTGTAGACAAAATGAGAAATCACTTATAATGAAAAAAACGTGTAACAAATGCCTTGTTTAGGACTTCAGATTTTATAGTACAACTATTGAATAACGAGGGCAACCAGAGTTAGAAACATACCATACACATGATGGTTTGGAGTCTAAGACTGAATTAGACATTTGAAAAAAAGCCTCCGATCGCTATAATACTAATTATAAACATAACGTCGTTCGGGCATCCATGTTTTCAGTGTTTGCTTTGGGGTTTAATGTCCCAGTCAACAATTTTACAGCCATGGCGGGACACAGTCATTGCTTTCTGTGTATCAAACAGTACTCCGGGCAGTTACTGTGCCTTGCTCAAGGACACAAAAATGTGCCGCCAGTGGGGATGAAACATATGACCTCTCGATTAGGAGTCCGATATTCTACCACTTCGCCCGCCCACTCCGGCGAACTTACATTTCTAGGAAGAGCTTTGTTTCGGCAGGAAATGGAGGGTGTCATAAAATAAAACGGGCTCGACAAAAGGCAAAGCAAATTGGTCAATTGAATTCATTACTGGCTTGAACTTTCGAGCTTATCAATCCTTTTTTATGAACCATACCGCAATTCGTGCACAATATAGTACGCTCATGCCGGAGCTAGTTAATTTGTTAAACTATTGATTTACGTCGCTGCAAACGACGCGCAACGGAAAGTGACACCAGTATTTCACGCGTTATATGGGGCACTATTCACTGACATATATTTACATTTTTCTCAAACCTCCTTAGATGAACCATTAGATGTTCATCTATGTTCATACTTCCATGAACAACATTGTGTAACACGACGTGACGTAATCCAAACTTGACGTCAAAAAACATGAATCTCGCCAATCTGATTGGACGTTGTAAACGTCGACGCCGTTCCGCTGTTTGAACACACACCCCTTCGGGGTTCATTCACTTTGCCCGCGACCCACTGCGGTTCATAGCTCCATGAACACCAGAAAAATGAAATTCATTTCTTAAATAACCCAAAGACGCTGATCAAATCCTCTTCATTGCTTTTCAGCAAGCAACATGACCGTGCGAAATTGAACCCGAACCCTCTTTGGATGTTTAATTTACGACGCCAAGTAATTGCAAAATCTTCGTTATCAGATTATGACATCACAAATCGGTTGGTTAAATTCTTAGTTATGAATATTTGAGTCCATTCCCACGAAAACGTTGAACATACGTCAAAGCATGGTGCTGTTCAGATGGATGTCGTTCAAGACTCAGTCTATTTCTCTTTTTTAAGCAATACATATACTCGTATATTGCTTACATGTTGTCGGTCATGCTTACATGCAGCAGGACATAGAATGGTCCAGCATGTCCTGTTAACCAGCATCGTATCATTACACTCGCTTCACATTGACGCTAAATATGACCTGTACATTATACTTGATTGTGTTCTCACTCTTAAAACATATTTTATCATTCAGATCATAATTTCCTCTCAACCCATTCATGAAAATCAACCGTTTGTCATTCGACAAAATCACCTCTCTTTAGGGAATTAAAAGCACCTGACCTAATTCAATTCCCTGCTATCTGGTGATAAATGAATTAATGTCGACAGTACTTTATAGGATGGAACTTTAATTTGAAAATTATTAGACTGGCAATTCTTATAAGGAATGTCTTTTGAATGAATGAAACTTTGGAAGTTGTCTCTTCGACTCTATGAACATCAGGGAAACATGTCCATGAAATGTATACCCCCTTGAACCCCACTTTTATATAGTGAAACTGGGATATACAAGGGTATGCATTTTTTCTTAATCTTGGTCCAAAACATACATTGTGGGTACTCGATAGAACCGCCTCGCCTAGAATTGCCTCGGCGAGGCGGTTATAACGTGTACCCACAATGTATGTTTTGAGAAAACATATTAATAAAATTCACACTTTTTCATTTATTTTTTTCTTCCGAAAAAACTCTATTACATGTGCAAGTTTTTGTAATGAATGATTCTGTTCAAATATTTTCCAGTCACATATCAGATTATTGAATCGCTAAGAGCATTTTCTTGAATGGTTTGTAAGCGGAGAAGATTAATATCATTTTAATGAATATATTCTAAAATTGTACAGGGAGTGTGCTTAATACGAAAACTCGCCTATGCAATATAGAGCAATTTTTGATGAAAATTTCAGTAGAAAAAAAAATGGATTAGGTTGTTTCTCTGTTTATTGCATGGGCGTGTTTTCGTAATGGCACCCTTTAACTTGAGTGATCAAGGAAGGAAGTATGTAGTTAAAGCCCTGTAGGTGTTCATCAGAGAAGACAAATCTGATCATATCAGGACTATACTCGGATATTGTTTTCAGCCCTGTTGGCAATGCAATCATGCGAACCAATTTACGCCAAGAACTAGGATATTCGATCTTTCGTGATTATCGCAGCATATTCCATAGTTGCTTATGTCACTAAAGGTTGGTTAATTAAACAATAGAATATTCCAAAGCTGCTTATGTCCCTGAAAGTGGGTTAATTAAACTTTCCTTTTGACGCTGATAGATGAGAAAATAATACAAAATCCTGATAAAACCTTCCCAGCTTATCATTCAATCGGATATTTACATGTATATCTACATATAGGTAGCATTATTAGCAAAAACAAATATAAGACAGCCTTGCCCAAAATGTTTCTGCTGGGCGAGTTGGTGCTCAGGCCATTCGGGGAATGACTTCGATACATAAAAATGATATAAATGGGGCTAGTGCACGAAATATCACAAGCTGTTCTTCAGTTTTCTTTTCTCATAATTGCACCATAATAATCAAACGCCATGTAAGCCTCCATTTATAGTTTGTGTCCCAGTTTTTGTGAAAGTACATGCCATATTCGAGCATTATGGTTTTTATTCAAGACACTTTAGTTAAGCCGTCAGTTGTGACCTAAGAATAGCACTGGGGAATTCAACATGTCACGACATTCTTCCCAGAAATTAGCGATGATTCAGCAATATAACTCTGCTGAGGCGAGATATCCATCAAATATTTATGGCACTTTGTTCTTTCTTGGTTTTGATACTTTCTTAAACGGGTTTCAGCTAGTATAAGCAAGTTACTTCTATGTTGTTCAAGAGATGGATTACGATAAACTGTCTTTTGTGTATCATTTGGTCACTTCAAGGAAGCAGAACAACATTTTACTGCGTCCTTCGCAGTCTGTCGACAGTTGGCAGGCCATGTTCGCTGTTGATAGTTGGCAGGACATGTTCGCTAACTGGTGATAAAAGCTGCATAAACAATTATGTCATACGATCGTGGCTCGACTTGTCCGAAATGCAATACTGACTGTTTTTGTAGGGAAGCGAGATTTCTTCTTTCATCGGCATTACCATTTATTGTCACATGGCGCACGTAAACACTGTGACAAGTATTGGACATTACGCCACTTAGGCCATAGTTGCACTTTGGTATTTTCCTTCTAACATATTCTATTGATCACGTGGTATTAATTGCACAATTTTGACGTCACCAACAATTAAACATTGACAGTTTCCAATTTCCTGCAAACACTGTTCTTCGGAAGTTAAACTACTGTTTATTGGTTCAAATGGCCTGATAATGTCGCAACGAAGCAGTTTACGTGGTTTTGCCGCCAGTAGTTTCGTTTAGCTTCGATACATTGTATTTCGATATTCTGTGGGCCTCCATGTGCACGGCTAACAAACCATTAAATGCGTAAGAAAAGAAATCCGATTCACGCCCTTCCGGTTCCGCATTACATGACCAAAAAAGGTAAACAAGCTCGCGTGTCCAAGTTTTATCTGAATATAGATATCGAAAATATTTCAATGCTATTTAATCAGTAATACATTGCTCTATTCATACCCCAAAAGATTTCCAGACTTGTTTCCTTTTAATCGTGATTTTTTATTCACTCCTAAAAAATGCATGTTGAGATTGCATTGTACATGAAGAAAATGTGGGTCATTCACAGGGACATTTTTACATCGCCGCCCATTGCGTCCTAATTAACAGAAAGCAAGACAGCGTACGGATGGTTTTTAACATTATGTGAGGTATGTTGATACTTTCCTTGCCTCTGACGACTGCATTCAGTGCATATGTGGTTAAAGTCGGTGTCAACAATGTGGTTACGCATTTAATCATTACAATGAGAGCAAACTATTCGACATAAAAAGCACCGGTATTTTATTTCGTTTTTGTTATCAGTTAACCAAACCAGAGAAGCAATGGTCCTGTAAACACTCAGCTGAGATCTGTGATATGCGACTCAAGTTGATCTTGCAATAAAATAGGTCAAGGTCATCCCAAGGTCATGATTTATATAAACTTTGTAGTGCTCCATTCCCCGATGCTTCATGCCAAGTTTCAAAATCATAGACCTTCCGTTTCTAAAGAAGAAATTTTTTAAAGGTTTTGCTATTTATAGCCATGGCGGCCATCTTGGTCATGTGACCTTGACCTTTTATACACAGTTTCATTCCCCCTATCTAATGATGCGCCACATAAATTTTGGCTTTATTTGGTCAAGCGGTTTCAGAGAAGAAGATGTTTGAATATTATGGTCATATACATAGCCCCGGAGCAGGGGCAGACAACCCCTTGGGGTCATTTTGTTTTTTGCATAAACATAAATAGTCTGTCCATTTGCATACTCGCAGCAAGCTTTCCCCTATTTAGTTACATTTTACTAATTTTCCCCATTCAAATGCATGAGCAATAGATCAAGGTCATGATACATACCTTTTAGATTCATTGATGCTTCATGCCATGTTTCAAAATCATAGGCATTCTGGTTCTGGAGAAGATTTTTTTAAGGTTTTTGCTATTTATAACTATCCATGGCGGCCATCTTGGTCATGTGACATGGACCATTTATACAAACTTTGCTTACCCCTTCCTAAGGATGCTCCAAGACGTTTGAACATTGTGAACAACTGCGGACAACGGAAAATGGGTATACTATAAGCTAACCTTGTGAGCCTAACGGCTCATGTGAGCTAATAAAATCAGACGGCCTTCCTTTTAAAATGTAAAGAAACAAAATGGTTTGTTTGTGATATCTGCAGTAAAAATAATCGATTTATATCAAAATACAAATATTCTATTCAATAATCATGCAATACAGTAATTCATGTGTATGATATTTCTAATTATGAAAAAACTAACTCTTAACAGCATTCTGTATACAGTATTTTGCTTTTTCCTGGTTTGCTTGTACTGAAGGAATATAATATAAAAAAAACTGGCCGAGGGTTTCAAATATGTCTTCAAATATATCCTTTATAATGATTGAATGCTTAACCATTTTTTTCTCCCTTTCAAATCGGTAATGATGGACACTGAGAAAACAGAATACTGGCGCAGACATCAGCTGCAGTTTATTTCACATACATCTGTAATACATGTATTTGTTCACTAAATTTTGGTATTTACAAAATGTCCGATTTTTAGTTGTATTTCGCCGTGCTGAAACATCTGTGTCGACGGAGAGAATAAATAACACAAAAACCATCAAATTATTCTGCGAGCTACTTTGGTGCTGACTAATATATTCAATAAGTGATAAAATATAATTCTTAGATAACTGATATATTCATGTACAAAAATATAATTATCAATCGATCAAAGTTGTGTATGTTTTGTTTACCTTTTTGGTCTTATAATGCGTTACCGGAAGGGCGTGAATCGATTTTCTTTTCTTAACCGCTGGTTACGCATTTAAAGGTTTGTTAGCCGTGGTGTGGCTAATTGATAATAACTGATAATGCAAAATCTTCAGATTTGAGAAAATAAAATCATTGTTCTGCTGACATTTTGGAAAGCGTTCTACTGCAAAGCGTATCAATCAAATCGTTATCGATGTGCACGATAATCCATTATGCATCAAAACTGCTGAGACTGTTCATCAATCTTCCTGATGCATCATTGTTGCGTGGAGTCTAATGATGCGATTGTGCAGCTAACGTTTCGTACTGTTATGTTTTACTATTGGGATACTCATATACGGAAGCCTATATGTGACTTTTGTCTTTTGACTTTTTGTGTTTTGTGTTTTGTGACTTTTAAGTTTTGTCTTTTGTCTTTTGTCACAAGAGATAGAAGTCAAAAGACAGAACACAAAAGACAAAACTAAAATGTCACAAAGCACAAAACACAAAAGTCACATATAGGCTTCCGTAACTATATCGTAGAATATGAATGTATGAAACAAATGAATATCCATATCCACCATGAAAACAAATCCATATAATGTATACCCCCTTGAACCCCACTTTTATATAGCAACACTGGGGTATGCAGGGGTATACGGGTATATCTATTTTTCTTATTTTTGCTCCAAAACATACATTGTGGGTACTCGTTAGAACCGCCTCGCCGAGGCGGTTCTTATGCGTACCCACAATGTATGTTTTGAGCAAAAATAAAAAAAAGTTTCAGTTGAAAGTTTTCAATTTTAAAGCTAAAAAATCTCTGTATATTGCATGGGCAAGTTTTCGTAATGAGCGAGTAATTTGTGCTGTTTGGATAGAAAGCCAACTCGATCTTTGAGAATGCCTTAAACATTAGTAATTCCTAAATGTTTGCTAAAAGTTTAACCGTTTAAGTGTATCTTGCCAATCGGTAACCCCCGACGTGAGATTTTTAATCATGGAGAAATCGACAGAACGAAACATGTTCTTGTAACTAGAATGGATAATAAGTTCCCACAGTTGTTAAAATGATACCCGTTGATTGATGTTACAGACAATTCCATACTTATTACTGTTGAAGCTGTTTTAATTAACTTTTTGTTTGCCGCTGATACGAACTTATTGGAGCTTGGAAATTGTGACTTGTTAGAGGTAAAATACTTTGACCATGCCGCTTGAACTCACGTGAAGAAGTTTTGTAAACGCGATAAAAGGGGCACCTCTTTGTTTTACCCATTTTTCCAGTGCCATGTAAAGCACAAGGTGACTATATTGTTTACCGCAATAGAGTCGCATTATTGAGAACATAGTTATTTATGCAGTCCGATCAACAAATGCATGTCAGAGGTTAAGCGGCACGGTCAAAGTATTTTACCTATAGACTCACATGTTACTCGCATTTTGGTAGTCAAGCGGTAATGCCAGCTGATTACTAAACGAAGCCAACAATTTTGCAGCCATGACTGGACGCAGTTAAGTCCTCGTTTCCACGGACAATTTTTCACAAGGTTTGTCACAAAAATGTGCTCGTGTAAATTAAATTCTGTGGCGAAGTTTCATTGTCAAATATCTGTGACAAAGGTGAGCGAGCTCAGTAATATGAGTTATCTTTGCTTTGTCTACACGCAAACTCATTGCCAAAGTTTCTGTAACAAATAATCTTCGTCAAAGAAAAATTGTCTGTGGAAACCAGGCTCAAACGTCGCTTGAAGCCGAAACAAATGTTTGCATCAAAATGTGATTGAAGCATCAATGCACTTTTGCAAGAAGTATTGTCTTCTATTTGGTTCGCACTCAAAGTACGTAGACGTGATAGATGCTGTTTTGACCCGATGCCGCCGGTAACTGTGTTATATTAGGTAACAAGACTATAGGTGCAAACGTACAAAATAGATGCAAAATATATCCACGAATACCAAACATTACAATATCAATTGCATACAGATCAACATCTAAACAAAATTGCATCGTCGAGTAATAGCGAAGGCTTTGTATATCCATTAAACAGCCTTCAGAAAGAATGCCACTTGCATTTGAGCCGCCATGCGAGAAAACCAGTCTTCGGGGCTTTCGACCATGTCTGACTCAAACCGACCTGTACATTCACAGAGGCAGGTAAGAAGCTTGAAATTTCAGATTTCAGTAGAAGAGGAGCATCTTCGCAGTTACTGCGAAGTTGATCTGCGCCTTTGTTTTCGCATAGGCGAAAATCCGGTTTTCTAATGATGCAGCTCATTTCGTATTTGACTTAAACAATGCATCAAAAGCATTCCATAACGTTTCGCATTTATGTTTATGAATATTTTCATTGTTAGCGTTTTAATACAATTCAGTGTTGCAAAAACGTGAAGGAAGTACTTACAAAACGCCCCGTATGTGAATGTGTGCGTAGATATACATGTACTAGGTATGTACCAGACGAGTGCTCACGAGTACAAAGTTGTTTTTAAAGTGAATGTAAACGTGTTGCTGAAAATGGCGGTTTGTAAAGCAGCATCGACCAACTTGTAAAAGTATCTGCTAAATTATGATGTCATAACTATAGGGGTATCAAATATGACATGAACATAAGTAAATGGATCTGTTGACTCGCTATGACGTCATTACATAACATTATGATACCCCAATATAATTGTAACCTCCAGTCTAATATTACAACTGAAACTTTATATTTCTCGTGCATTGACATTAATATTTTTCAAACTGGTCACTAACTGCAGTAACGACTCCTCGCACCTTTTTTCCCCATTTTGCATTTTGGAACTTGCTGGGGTTGCGTTTTTATTGCGCTTGTACTTGGCCTCCAGAGAATAGCGTAATTTGGCATGATAAGGCTAATCACAATCACTAGGTAGTTAACACTAAATGTGAACTTTTGTGATTTTTTGTAAAAATGCAATTCATGTTCTCCTGACAATTCTGGGAATCTTGTCAGAAAGTCAAGAATATAGCTGCCAGATAAATTATGACAACGGTGTTATGAATTATGCAATACATGCATTGTGTATTACGCTAAAACAACATTTAGGCGCCTGAGCCCGGCAGCACTGAGTTACATATAGCATTACGTAGCAGGTTTTAGCTTTAATAGTTTATTAAAGTCTCTTGTTGACATACAATATCACATACATATATACTAAGCAAAATAAATTTAGCAATTTTTGATCTTACATATATTTTTGATCACCTCAGAGTAATTTTGGACATTTCTTTAATTTAAATGACAAGAACAGTGTCTTAGGCACATGGGCGTGTTTTCGTAAGGTCACCCTCTAACTTGAGTGATCAAGGGAGTATAGTGTATGTAGTTAAAGCCCTTTAGGTGTTAATCAGAGACGGCAAATCTGATCATATCAGGACTATACTCGGATATTGTTTTCAGCCCTGCTGGCAATACAATCATGCGAACCAATTTACGCCAAGAACTAGTAGGACATTCGATCTTTCCTGGTTATTGAAGCATATTCCATAGTTGCTTATGTCGCTAAAGGTTGGTTAATTAAACCAAAGAATATTCCAAAAAGGTACAAGTAGGCAAAGATCAGGAAAAGGCGCAATCAGAAAAAGATTCCCACTCCAAAAACCGAGGTGGGAAAAAAAAAAAACTAACAATCAGGTACTTATACCATGAAAACATTTCGTAAGCCGAATGAGCAGCTATTTTCTCAATAGGTGGCCACTCAGTTACCTTAACTTCACTAAAAATATGAAAACATACATAAGGCGCCAACAGCACAAAAATATTTTAAACACCAAGACATAAAACAAAAAGAACCACCACAGAAGTATCGACTTGGAACGATCAGTAACACAAAGTTACTGGCGGGTTTCTCACCCTCAGCTTATGTCCAAGAAACTTTGATTTTGATGCTGATAGATGAGAAATTAATACTATATCCTAATAAACCTTCCCAGTTTATCATTCAATCTGATATTTACACGTACATTTACACGTACATGCACGTGTAAGTAACATTATAAGCGAAATCAATTATAAGACAGATCTATGGGCTCTAGATGTTTCTGCTGGGCCGGTTGGTGCCCAGGCCGTTCGGGGAATGACTTCGATGCATTATTATGATTTACATGGGGCTAGTGCACGAAATATCACAAACTGTTCTTCAGATTTCTTTTCTCATAATTGTACCGTAATAGTTAAACGTCATCTAAGCCTCCATTTATAGTTTATCCCTGTGAAAGTGCATGACATATTCGAGCATTATCTCGATGATTCGAGCATTTTGCTTTTTTGTCCAAGACAATTTAGTTAAGCTTAGCACCATACACATTAAGAATAGCACCAGGGAATTTAACATGTCACGACATTCTTCCCAGAAATTAGCGATGACTCAGCAATATAACTCTGCTGAGGCGAGATATCCATCAAATATTTATGTCATTTTGTTCTTTCTTGGTTTTGATACTTTCTTAAACGGGTTTCAGCTAGTATAAGCAAGTTACTTCTATGTTGCTCGAGCGATGGAATATGATAACTTGTCTTCTGTGCATCATTTTGTCACTTCAAAGAAGTAGAACGACATTTTACTGCGTCCTGAGCATAGATCAGTCTGTTGACAGTTGGCTGGCCATGTTCGCCAACTGGTGAGCAAGCTGCATAAACATTTATGTCAAAAGATAGAAGCTCGACTTGTCCCAAATGCAATACTGACTGTTTTTAAGGAAGCGGGATTTCTTCCTTCATCGGCATTGCCATTTATTGTCACATGGCGCACGTAAAATGCTGTGACAAAGTATTGGGCATTACGCCATTTACGCCATAGTTGCACTTTCTTATTTTCCTTGTAATAGAATTCTATTGATCACGTGGTGTTAATTGCACAATTTTGACGTCACCACCAATTAAACATTGACACTTTCCAATTTCCTGCCGCATGAAACACTGTTCTTCGGAAGTTAAACTGTTGTTTATTAGTTCAAATGGCCTGATAATGTCGAAACGAAGCAGTTTACATGGTTTTGCCGCCGGTATCTCGTCATACAAGTTTCGTTAAGCGTCGATGCATAATATTTTGTCAATTCCTGATATTCTTTGGGCTTTCGTGTGGCTAAATGATCACAACTGATCATGCAAAATCTTCAGATTAGAGAAAATGAAATCATTGTTCTGCTGTCATTTTGGAAAGCGTTCTACTGCAAAGCGTATCAATCAAATCGTTATCGATGTGCACGATAATCCGTTATGCATCAAAACTCCTGAGACTGTTCATCATTCTTCCTGATGCATCATTGTTGCGTGGAGTCTAATGATGCGATTGTGCAGCTGCAAAACGCGGAAAACGTTTCGTACTGTTATGTTTTACTATTGGAATACTCATATACGGAATCCTATAATATGTGACGTTTGTCTTTTGACTTTTTGTGTTTTGTGACTTTTGAGTTTTGTCTTTTGTGTTTTGTCACAAGAGATAGAAGTCAAAAGACAGAACACAAAAGGCAAAACAAAAAAGTCACAAAACTCAAAAGTCAAAAGACAAAAGTCACATATAGGCTTCCGTACATATAGGCTTCTATAACTCGTATATGGTAGAATATGAATGTATGAAACAAATGAATATCCATATCCATCATGAAAACAAATCCATGTAATGTATACCCCCTTGAACGCCACTTTTATATCGCAACACTTGGGTATGCCTATTCTGAGGCGGTTCTAACGTGTACCCACAATCTGTTTTGAGCAAAAATAAGAAAAATATCAAAATTTCTCAGCTGAAAATTTTTCAATTTTTAAAGCTCAAAAATCTCTGTTTATTGAATGAGAAAGTTTTCGTTATGCAATCCATAGGCATATGTTATAAGCCCAAATTGTGTTGTTTGGATAGAAAGCCAACTCGATCTTTGAGAGAATCAGTACCAAATGCCTTAAACATCAGTAATTCCTAAAGCCCCTATCTCACTGGAATGCGACAACTGGAGACTAGTTCGCGAATAGTTCGCGACTATTACGCGACAAAGATTAACGATATAAACAAAACTTTCATGTTGCAGTCTCATTGAATAGACATTTATGCGACACATTCGCGAATTTCGGTCTAATTTTGAATATATATTTCGCGACTCGTGAGAGTGTCTCACGACTTTACCGCGAATGTATCTTATTTTAATTTTAATTCGTACGACAGTCGCGCGACATTCGTGCGAGTGTCGCACGACATTCGTACGAATGTCGCTAAGTTTTATTTTCTCGCCAGATAGTCGCGAGTTTTTCGCATGTTGTCTCAAGACTGTCGCGCGACACTGGAACGACATTCGTACGAGGGTCGCGAAAATTTCGCATTGTAAATTCGCCAAAATTTCGCGGCGACAGGTTTGCGACATTCGCACGAACGTCGCGCGACCGTCGCACGACAGTCGCGCGACAGTCTTGCGAAATATTTTTGGGAAAAAAATCGCATCCAATTTTTAAACATGTTTAAAACCTTCGCGACCAGTTCGCGACTAGTTCGCGACACGTGAAAATTCTCACGACACTCGCACGAATGTCGTGCGAAAGTGCCGCGACTAAATTCGCGAAACAGTCGCGAGGAATTCGCATGCCAGTGAGATACTAGCTTAACCTAACGTTTGCTAAAATTTTAACCGTTTAAGTGTATCTTGCCAATCGGCAACCCCCGACTTGAGATTTTTAATCATGGAGAAATCGACAGAACGAAACATGTTCTTGTAACTAGAATGGATAATAAGTTCCCACAGTTGTTAAAATAATACCCGTTGATTGATGCTACAGACAATTCCATACTAATTACTGTTGAAGCTGTTTTAATTAACTTTTTGTTTGTCGCTGATATGAACTTATTGGTTCTTGGAAATTGTGACTTGTTAGAGATAAAATACTTTGACCGTGCCGCTTGAACTCACGTGAAGCAGTTTTGTAAACGCGATAAAAGGGGCACCTATTTGTTTTACCCATTTTTCCAGTGCCATTTAAAGCACAAGGTGACTATATTGTTTACCGCCATAGAGTCGCATTATTGAGAACATAGTTATTTAAGCAGTCCGATTAACAAATGCATGTCAGATGTTAAGCGGCACGGTCAAAATAGTTTACCTATAGACTCACATGTTACTCGCATTATGGTAGTCAAGCGGTAATGCCAGCTGACTACTAAACGCAGCCAACAATTTTGCAGTCATGACGGGACGCAGCTTAGTCCTCCTTTCCACGGACAATTTTTCTTTGACAAAGTAGGTTTGTCGCAAAAAATGTGCTCGTGTAAATTTAATTCTGTGGCGAAGTTTCATTGTCAAATATATGTGACAAAGGTGAGCGAGCTCAGTAATATGAGTAATCTTTGCTTTGTCTGAACGCAAACTCATTGCCAACGTTTCTGTAACAAATAATCTACTTCAAAGAAAAAATGTCTGTGGAAACAAGGCTTAAACGTCGCTTGAAGCCGAAACAATCGTTTGCATCAAAATGTGGTTGAAGCGTCGTCAATGCACTTTATGAAGAAATATTGTCTTCAATTTGGTTCAAACTCAAAGTACGCACACGTGATAGTTACTCGCTTGACCCGATGCCGTAGTTGTGTTATATTAGGTAACAAGACTAGGTGCAAAACGTGCAAAATATATGCAAAATATATCCATGAATACCAAACATTACAATATCAATTGCATACAGATCAACATCTAAACAAAATTGCATCGCCGAATAATATCGAAGGCTTTGTATACCCATTAAACAGCCATATGTAAGAATGCCACTTGCATTAAAAACTATAACAAATCATCAAACGCATTCCATAACGTTTGGTGTTTTTTGTTTATAATGTTTGACTGTAAGTGTTTTAATACAAATCAATGTTGCAAAGACGTGAAGTACTTACAGAACGCTCCCTATGTGAACGTACGTAGAAGTTATGTACACGCATGTGCTTGTCAAAGTGAATGTGAATGGCGGTTTGTAGAGCAAAATTGGTCAGTGTAAAAGTAGCTGTTTAATCATGATGTCATAACAATAGGGGTATCAAATATGACAGGAACATAAGTAAATGGATCTTTCAACTCGCAATGACGTCATTACATAATATTATGATACCCAAATATATATATTCTTAACCAAAACCTCCAGTCTAATATTACACCTGAAACATTAAATTTCTCGTGCATTGACGTTAATAACTGCAAAGACGACTCCTCACATTTCGGAAGTTGCTGGCGTTGCCAGCCAACGTTTGTACAGTATTGTGCTTGTACTTGACCTCCAGAGAATAGAATAATTTGGCATCTTATTACCCTATGGAAGAATACCTTGCTCATACAAGGATTATCTCAGGCTTATCACAATCACTATGTAGTTTACACTAAATATGATTTTTTTTATGATTTTTGTACATCAGGAAAAAATGTCCGTGACATGTATACCCCCTTAAACCCTACTTATATATAGTAAAACTGGGGTATACCTATTTTTCTTATTTTTGCTCCAAAACATAGATTGTGGGTACTTGTTAGAACCGCCTCGCAAAGATTGTAGGTACTTGTTAGAATTGAACGTGAACCACAATCAATGTTTTGAGGAAAAAAAAAAAAAATCAAAAAAATTCTTCTAAAAATCTCTGGGCAAGTTTACGTAATGAAAAATGCAATCCATATTCTCCTGACAAATCTGGGAATCTTGTCAGAGAGTCAAGAATATAGCTGCCAGATAAATTATGACAATCATGGTGTTATGAATTATGCAATACATGCATTTTGTATTACGCTAAAACAACAATGTAGGCACCAGAGCCTACGTTACAATTAAATAGCATAACCAGAGTGAGACAGATGGGTCTAACTCTTTGCAATTGTTTGAACATTTCTATACGAGTTTCAATTAATCGGTACCACAGTTGCATGGAACAGAGTGCATTATGTACATAGGGCATAGCACATTTCTGCGGGAGTATGTAAACCCCAATGAATTTTATAAAACAACTAATTTTACCTTCACTTTTGTGACTAATCCGCAGTTTATGATATAGTCCACAATCACTGATCACGATGGAAATCACACTGGTCTGCGAATCACACTGACCCTGATTTGAGCCTTGACGTGAGAAAACAAGTCTTCGGGAGTTCCGACACGGTTTAACACAAACTTGTCTTAAACCTGTCTTTACAGACACAGAAGCAGGCTAGAAGCTTGAAATTTCGGATTTAAGAAGGAGAGACATCGTACTATCCGTGTAGCGAAAACAAAGGCGCTGATCAGCTTCGCAGTTGTTTTCGCATAGACAAAACATCCGGTTTTCTCACGATGCGACTCATTTCACAACTTCGCTGATTAATCCTGCTGTCCAGATAAGAAATTTATTTGCTGAAATCTTTTAGAAAATATTCCACGTTTTCCCATCAAATTATATTTTGTGGGTACTCATTAAAATCGCCTCAGCAAGGCAATTCTAAGGAGTACCCAGAAATATGATTTAATAGAGGAACTGCACACATTTTAAGACAAATCTTCACCATATACAGTTCTTATCGGTTCCACTGATGACATAGCAATATTGATGGATTTATGTATATAGAAGCTGCAGAATCCCGCTAATGATGTGCGTACATGTAATAAGGTGTTGATTAGTAATAATGCAATCACTCATCCACGGCACGTGAAAATGAGTCTTAGCTCTTTAATAGCCTCAACACGTTTACAGATAGTTTCACTGCAAATGAACCGAGTCTGTGCTGGAAAAAAATGATTTGATTTCAGAATTTTCTAAGATGTACAAACACAATTCCGGGAGGCCAGTCCATCTATAACCATGATTCCGAGAAACGATGATCATTTGTGTCTATCGAACTTGGTCATAATATGTCATACCATGAGAAACGTTATCTTCTTTAGAATATAGTAGTGAACTACAAAGGGTCTGATCAAACAGTACGTACATCAATAGTACAAAGTGATTATCTCCTGCATGCCAATATTGATTTCAGCTTCTGTGATTGGCTTGCAATCCAAAGTATAGCAGTGTCAAACCTCGTATGTTAAACATGGGAATTCTTACGAACAGGCTCGCGTCTGATAAATCCCATCCACACTAAAAGTTCCCATTACATACACTGCAAAAAGAAAACATGTCTTATACCCCTTATACCCCACCTTTATATACCAAAACTGGGGTTCACAGGGGTAGACCTATTTTTCTTATTTTTGCTCCAAAACATAGATTGTGGGCAAAAATAAGAAAAATAGGTATACTCCTGTGTACCCCAGTTTTACTATATAAAAGTGGGATTTAAGGGGGTATACATTGCACGGACATGTTTTCCTGATGATACACTAGGAAACAATAGAATTCCGACAGCTGTGCAATTAGTAATATCAGAACACATTCTGATTCTACAGAAGCATGTGTAATAAAGTCAAGTATCTCTCACAAATGTACCGCGTAGGCCAATACCAATAAAACGACGTATTCGCTAACTGAATCGAAAACTACTAGAGTAAATCGGTCTCATCCGCGGCCGAAGATACCAGGGTCCCATAAACACAATCTAGGCATACACAGTCGTTAAAATTTTTCTGCGACGGCCACGATCAGACAAGAAAATGACGTCCAACCGATTTGTGATTTCGTATCCTGCACAAGCATATATACGTAGTATATAATAAAGGTTTTATCCTCGCTGGTTGTTTATAAACAACGTTGCATCGAAAACGTTTTTCATGTTGAGTTTCTGGCTAGATGCATAAGGTAGACACGTGATAGTATAAAATAAAGATGCACACCAGACAGCCTGACCTATAAACATCTTCGCGTGTGTTTAAAAGCATATTTTCAGTGACAAAGCCCATATATACCTATTGGCGTTGGAATGCCAACGCCACTTAATGAACTCGGGTCGTTAAAGCAGAAACAAATTGTAATTGATTTCTCAATATCAAGCTTTGGAGCTAGATCAAGCAAATATAAAGTACAAGCCATCCTGTCGTGAAATTGTAATTGTTTTCTTCCAATTTCGATGCCCTGTGGAAGGTACCCAGTGTTCGTACGACGTACAGCACTTATCAAAGTTGCACTGATTACAATAAACTGCCTCGTCACACCTTAGGGAAGGTCCCTCGACGCAGACTTGCGTACAGTGTAAATATATCATTTTATTTTCAAATTTCTGGTCTAATTCTTTGAAGAACGTTTATAAAATTAATCTTTTAAACGAAAGAAACGCGAAGAATAAAGGTTTTATCCAGAAATCGCAAAGCATGACAGATTAACATTGTTACGCAAGTACATGTATGCGTCGAGGGACTTACGCTAAAATATATGTGCCGAGGCCTTTATTGATTAATCCATTCTAGGTCTATAACGCACTAGGTCATTACATCTGAATCTGAATCTGAATGGTTTACTGGTGATACGCCAAATTGACAATACTTCACCAGGGACATTGCAGCTTTTAAATTTTCTTGTTTCCAGCTGTATCAAATTTCAGAGGGTTATGACGTCATAGAACAGTATATTAATGTTAGCCTTATACTAAATTTCGATATAGGGTTACCATTGAAACTTAAGATTTCTCGATTGTTGGGTTCTCGACTGACGTTTGCGTCATTCATTGCTGCATACGAAATTGAATCGTTTATGGTATAGCAGTTCAGCCAAGTCAAAATTTGTGACAAATCAAGACCAATCTTCACACCGGTTATCCGGAGAAAACCAGCATGACTGACAACAACCAGTGTACAAGAAATCAATATTTATGTTCATAGGATACAAACATACATGTCAGGGAACAGCTTGCCAGGACTCTGAATGATCCGTTATAAGTTGTTCCAACTCAGATGTTTACTCCCTATTGTCGGCTTATCGGTTTCTTCTGCGTTCGTTGGTCTCAGATTTGTGGCTGCCCCTGGCTAACCAGTGTGACTCTTTAGGACGCAAAATTACAGGAAATCAAATGGTCTGATATAATAAACCGGCATCCAGACTGATTAGAAATCAATGCGCTCAATAGTTCCGAGCCGGGACACAAACAAGATATGTAATGTCCAACAAAATAATCAGCAAGGTTTGGCACGGTTGTTCAGGCTACTTTAATGTTGTCTTATAATCTAGCAAGATAGTCTGTGTCTACCATGGTGTGTAAACTGCAGGTCCTCGTAGATGACGAGTGAATTAGGTAAATGCAGATCTATGTTTGGCACTGACGCTTCTGTACTTCTGTGTTCCTCGTTGTGCCATGACTTAATAAGATATGTAATAAAATAAGGATTCATTAGGTTGCATTTTCCTCGAATATCCCCTTGGACCAGACTATCGTGATTTGTAAACATTTGAGATCCACTTGAAAAACGTCTCATCATGATAAATACCAACAGCATTTTAAACGGTTGATTCCAAAAACGCTTTTAAACAGAATCTGATACGCTAAAGCATAGTCTGATACCCTTGTCCAAGTGAATCTGATACCATTTCGGTCTGCGCTGTTGACACAATTGGCCGTTTAACCATTATCAGAGTCTATATCTGCATCGGATAATGTGTTCGACGTCCACGTAATAGGCAGACTAAGTAACATAACTTTCAATGATAAGGAAATGTAGCAATCGAATGTAAACCGGTTGCCCTCAAACCATATGAAGGAATTTCCCAGAAGGTATCGTCACACATTAGCGTCATGAAGTGCCTCGACTTGCGCTGACTTGCGTAAAGATTAAAGCTGTTATCTTTTTATATTTTTATTTTCTTTTTATTAACATTTTTACACAAGGTCTGCGTCGAAGGACTTTCGCTAATATATGAGCCGCGACGCGAGAAAACTGGTCTTCGGGGTTTCCGACCAGGTCCGACACAAACCGGCCTGTACAAGCTCAGAAAAGAGCTAGAAGCTTGAAATTTCGGATTTAAGTAGAAGAGGAATTGTACTATCCGAGTAGCGAAAACAAAGGCGCTGATCAGCTTCGCGGTTACCGCGAAGCTGATCTGCGCCTTTGTTTTCGCCTAGGCAAAAATCCGGTTTTCTCATGACGCGGCTCATATGACGATGACGATATGGCCTCGTCACACATATGCGAAAATCTTTCGACGTTCGTGTTTAATTGCGTAAACTACTTTCTGTTCGTTTTGGTTTATAGCTTCAAGTCCCAGTCAACAGTTATGGTCGTGCCGAAACTTTACAAACAAGAAATAATTTTTACAATAAAACGCAAGTCTACGAAAGACTACGTCGAGGGATTTTGCTTATGTGTGGCGAGTACTTAAGTATAAATACGCAAATCGCACTTGCGTTTCTTGCTTCAAAAAACAAACAAACAGAGAACCATATGCCAGGGTTCTCGGTTCTTAAAAAATAGCTTACCGTTTCAGCAGCTGCATCAGCAAACCAATAGTCTGCATATGCGAAACCAAAGACGCAGATCAGCTGTGCAGTAACTGAACAGCTGATCAGCGCCTTCGTTTTCGCTACTCTGATAGTATGATTCCTCTTCTACTTAAATCCAAAATTTCTAGCGTCTAGCCTGCTTCTGTGGCTGCAGCTGCCGATTTGTGTCGGAGCTGGTCGGAAAGCAAGATTGTTGGTCTTCTCATGCAAAGGCTCATTTTACTTCTCTTCCAATGCACCACGTTCGAAAAAAGTTAATAATGCTATTTTATCGTTTTGGTACATTTATTGTCTTTTCTGTTGTGAATCTTCAAAGTAAAAATTGGGCTTAAATGACGAAAATGAATCATTTTATACCTATAAATATATATTTAAAAGAGAAAAAGGTGAAGTGAATCATTTCAACTTTAGCTTGAACATTGATGCAATTAAAAAAAAAAAAAAAAAAAAAAAAAAAAAAAAAAAAAAAAAACACCAAAAAAAACAAAACAATAATTTCCAATAGCTGAGAACAATATTAACAGGCACTTGAAAAGACGTCAATGGGTCCTGAAATTCCAGCAGTCTTTGATACGATTTTTGAAAAAAAAAAAAAAAAATAGTTTTATTATACGGTCTTGTTCAGCTTCAAGAATATGTTTAATTAATGTGTTTTTTAAAAACGTTTTATTAGCAAATAGTCTTTTCTTCAACCATCTTTCTATGCGAAAATAAATACTGACAGCCATGCAATGTACAAAGATTTTAAAAATTGTTAACTTTCTTCGAAAAATTTATATTTTTAATACTTTTGCCCAAAACACTGATCGTGGGTACACGTTAGAATCGCCTCGCCGGGGCGGCTCCAACATATATTCCCATCCTATGTTTTGGGGCAAAAACGAAAAAAGTAAACCCCATTTTCATTATTTAAAAGTGGGGTTTACGCGGGCATACAATTAACGGACATGTTAGTTCCTAATCTAAAGTTAACATTGCAGCAAAAACAAACATAAAATGCACTCACCTATACAACTGCTTGGCATAAATCAGTTTATCCCATAACATTGACACAGCTATCCATTACATAATTCGTACATGCCACTTTTCCATTGACTTGGATAGAATAATCCTATATCATGTGACAACATGGTAACATATCCATGCAATAAAACCCTCATACATTAAACTTGATATACAAAATATCAAGTTACATCCTACAGGTTGTACCTACATATCCTTGTTTCATCTTCAATAACATTCATTTAAAATAATAATAATGAGGAAAGCCTTCAGGTTTGGGATGCTTAACACGAGTGCATCAGATTATGGAGACATGCACGTATTTTTTAAGAAAGTCGGCAAGGCGATTCTAACGAATACATTAAGATTTGGTATTTGACAGAAACAAAAAAGAGAAAAGAAAAGAACGAAAGCAAAAGAATAGAGAAAAAAGAAAATTGGTAAGAAAAAAGAGATTGGAAGAAAAGATAGAAGAAGAAAACGATACAAATGCAATACAGTATAAAATTATTGCATGAGCATGTTACCGTAATATTTATATCATTTCGTCGACGAAATTGCTATCCATCAAATCACGTGTAACACATATCAATACTTGATCCAGAAACTACATATTGGACCAGCTTTATCTGAGCCGCGAAGGCGAGAAAACTGGTTTTCGACTAGGTCCGACATAAACCGGCCTGTGGAGTCACAGAAGAAATTTAGAATCTTGACATTTTGGGTATAAGTAGTGATCTGCGCCTTTGTTTTCGCATCGGCAATGATCCGGTTTTTATCATGTCGTGGCTTTATCTAATTGCTGCTTGTCCTAACAGGAATATTCAGAAAGAAAGCTCAGAATTCAGCAAATGTCATCATAAGTTAAGCATTTGATGATAATTGCATTTATATTTCTCTTTGCTGCCTCCGTTAGCGAGATTGTGTCATTACTCATAAGAAGCGCCTCGTGAAGGAACATCTAATGCGTAACCATAATTTTTATTTTCCAAGAAAAGTGGTGAATTATATATTTCATTTATCACATAATACGAACATTTTCTTGGCTATAGGACAAAGATGACATAAATAGGCAACAAACAATTTTTGCGACTTTTACGCAAAAATCGACAAATGGACCAATAACTTTATAGACTTAAACAGCATTTGTGCTGTAAACATCGTCCTGCCAGCAACATTTTTCCAGAATTACAAATAAATGATTTAGTTTAAATAGTTTTTAAATGTCCCCTCACATTTTAAGTCGGCTTTTCCCTCGATTCATCCAGATGCTAACTATCGGCTTGTGAGTAGCCGTGTCATTAGAGAACCTGTCTTGCGGAATATCTGACCAGGTCCAACATTAACAGGTCTGTACGTTCATAGAAGAAGGGTAGAATCTTGTAAAATACGAATTTTAGAAGAAAACAGATTGTACTTTCCGTGAAGCAGAAACAGAGTCGCTGATCAGCCGTGCAGTTACTGCACGGCTGATCTGCGTCTTTGATTTTGCATATGTAAAAATCGCGTTTCTCGTTGTGAAACTTCTGATTTCAAATGGGCCATCAATACAAACAATCCATCAGCCAAGACTATATAGATATTGCATTTTCAGGAAAATGTCAGAGTGCATTAAGACAATACTTAAAGACGGAAAGAAACTGTTTTCCGTCGTTTTGTTTCGCTAATGGTTCAGCAATGCTTTCGCTCAATGTGTACAACAGAAAAGAGGACAAAGCAACATATTGTTACGAAAACTTGCCCATGCAAGAGATTTTTTATTGTTTGAAAAGACGAAAATTTTCACCGAAAAAAAATGATATTTTTCTTATTTTTGCTAAAAACGTAGATTGTGGGTACACGTAAGAACCGCCTCGCCGAGCACGTACTATCTAAAATAAGAAATATAAGTATACTCCTGCATATCCCAGTTTTGCTATATAAAAGTGGGGATCATGGGGGTATACATTACACGGCACATAACAGCCACTGTGGGTATCGGAAGTTACATTGTAGATCAGTATAACTGATATTCCAAAATTGAATGCTTTAGTACATGTAGCTGCACTTGCCAGGTTTATGATATCCTAACAATTCTTGGCATAATTCAAACTTTGATGGGCCACCAAAAACTTTTGCCTCCGATAAACGAAAGTGTACGGGTATGGTGGGGTGGGTGGGGCGGTGAAGCTGTAACTGTGGATATTTTTACCATAAATATACTTGTATCGACAAGGCTCGGTCCCGTTTTGGAAAATCTGTTCTACTCTGAGATCAGTTGAATGACGAGGAAGAATTTCAGATCCGTTCAAAGGGTAGAAAATATGATATTGAACCTAATTAAAAATGACAAAACCAAAGCATTTAAACTTGGCCGAAATGTAGAACGCGTCGTGGGGAATTAATAATCATTTGCGCATGTTTGAAACCAAGCTCATTACTTCGCAGTAAAATGTTCATTTAAAATGAAACCAGACTTCTGTGCGTCAATCGATTTCCGTCGAAAATTTTGTTTCTGTCATAAATGATTGATAATATTGAAACAATGCATGCAATGGGTCGCAGTATCATATAAACTACATTTCTGAGAAAAACACAAATGAACTTGTGCGTCCGCGTTGCCTAACGGAAGCTCATGAACGTATGGCAAGTATTTTCTGTTCGTAATGTAACGCTTCGGGATGTAAATGCACATGCATGTGAACATATATTTTAAACCTTGGAGAAACCATATACACTACGTGGCGTTCACGTGACATCATTGTTAACACAAAACGACCTCATAAAGGCGACTTTATCCGCTTTGTGAAGCGGCAAGTCTAACTGCTGGGCATGATTGTGTCCAAACTCCAAAGTACAGTTGATCAGTGCCTTTGTTTTCGCTTCACGGGAAGTACAACCCCTCGTCTACTTATACCCAAAATTTCAAGATTCTAGCCTTTTTCCGAGACTGTACTGGCCGGTTTGTACCGCACCTGGTCCGAAATCCCGAAGACGGGGTTTTTTATATCACGGCTCACTTGTACCTAAACAACACATTGGGAAGGCTACATAACTAGCTCTTTCCCAGTAAGATGACCACACGGTTAGCATGACTAAATCAAAGATGGCCAGTACAACAGAAACGCAAACTGAACAAACTAACACTGTTAACACCGTCAAATCACAGCATAGGCAGTAAAGAAATACTGGAGGGCTTGCTGTTGCTGTATTTTGGTGTCAGCGTGACCCGCTTCTATTTTTGTGTCGTGTATAACAAATTGCAGAGTTTGGTTTATACGTCACTACCTGTGATGAAATGTACGGAATCAGGCAACAAAGGAGAGTAACAAATGAGCCGCATCATGAGAAAATTGGATTTTTGCCTATGCGAAAACAAAGACACAGATCAGCTTCGCGGAAACCGCGAAGCTTATCAGCGCCTTTGTTTTTGATACACGGATAGTACGATTTTTCTTCTTCTTAAATCCGATATTTCAAGCTTCTTGCCTGCTCCTGTTACTGTACATGTCGGTTTCTGCCGGACCTGGTCGGAAACACCGAAGACCGGTTTTCACGCGTGGCGGCTCGAATTGGATAAGTAGGTAATATCAATTTTGTAGACCTTTTAGCAGCATGCTCAGGCATAAGTAACATAACTTGTGTCTGTCAGTAAGACGTCACAACATTAAGTCTTAATTGTGAAATGTAGCATACAGGCCTACCCAATCCAAGTTTTTTACATGAATACGGATAATGTCTAAAGCAAGTAGGCATACAAGCGGCCCCCGTGACCGAGCGGTTAAGAACGCTGTTGTAGGCATACAGTAGCTCAGCACGTGAAAGGATATTCAGATTGTAACAGTAAAATACTTACTGTGCATGCAGTTGATGTGTAACGGAAAATTTGCGGCATTTCGTACTGAATTACCTTTCTTGTGCTATTTCATGGACTGGTCGATCTTTTGACAAGTCTGAGGTTAAATTCGAGCCATGCCTCAAAACGGTTCCACGTAAGGACAACCGGCAAGGTCAAGGTGAGTTTTTAAAACTCGAACACGTGTTTATATCCGGGTTCCGTTATATGAACACTGGCGGTGGCACATTGATAATTTTGATTTTATATGAGATGTTATATTTAAAAGGAGAGAGAGAGAGAGAGAGAGAGAGAGAGAGAGAGGGGTCCTAGTAGAGTGCCGTTCCAATGTTGACATTGATACGGTATAAGAAGGTAATCAACAGTAGTATCTAACACATGGTAGAAATGACATAAGTCCCTAAAGACAATACCCGAGTTTGACCATCTTCATTTGGGCCGCCTCATGAGAAAACCAACAATCTGCATATGCAAAACCAAAGACGAAGATCAGCTTCGCGGTAACCGCGAAGCTGATCAGCGTCTTTGTTTTCGCTACACGGATAGAACAATTCCTCTTCTTTCTAAATCCAAAATTTACAGTTTCCAGCCATCTTCTGTGACTGTACAGGCCGGTTTGTGTCATACCTGTCCGAAAACCACATAGATGAATGTTTCAAACAAGCATGTTTGTTGTTAGAAGGTTCAATGATTATTTCGTAATAAGCTGGAAACAATTCGAAATCAATCAATTTTGCACCTGGAAAACCTTTCAACTAGAAGTGCAAATCAATGCATTTCTATTTATTTTGATCATGTTCAATATGCTTTTAATCCATGTTTTCAGAGATTTCGCCTACACATCCTGCATAGTATACTAATTGACGCTCAGGGAGCGCGGTGGCGTAGTGGTAGAGCGTCGGAATCCGATCCCATTGGTTCGATCCCCACAGGCGTCACCGTGTTGTGTCCTTGAGCAATTAACACTAATTCCCTACAGTACTGGTTTAACCCAGGAAAGAGTTTGCTCCATCCCGACATGACTGAAAAAATGTTGACTGGGACGTTAAGCCTCAATACATACAAACAAGCTTATGGACGCATTTTTTATCTGCTTAAAACTGTTGTACATTTTGGACACACACAGGTCCAGCTAGTGAGGCTGGCACCCAAGGTATATATAGTGTCGTTAATATATGTGTAACAGGCGAAGAAAAAATCTTTCTTCCCTGACGGGGATCCCGCGTGCTAAGCAAACACTCTACCACATCGGTATAAAGGCCGGCTTGTACCGCAACGCAATACAAGTGTACTATATACATATACCCTGTGACATTCTCCCCCACCAAATTAGGATTCGTCCCCGAAGTCCCCGGCCATAGAGTTTATCGTGGAAACAAACTCGGGGAATTACTGCACGGGTCATAGGATTAATTCACGTTGGGTGCCAAATGTAACAGGCGAAGAAAAAATCTTTCTTCCCTGACGGGGATCGCGGAACCCCATGTTCTTCCGAGTGCTATGCGAACACTCTGCCACGTCGCTATAAAAGCCGGCTTGTACCGCAAGGCAGTACAAGTGTGCTATATACCTATACCCTGTGACATATGAGCCGCGTCGTGAGAAAACCGGACTTTTGCCTAGGCGAAAACAAAGGCGCAGATCAGCTTCGCAGTAACTGCGAAGCTGATCAGCGCCTTTGTTTTCGCTACTCGGATAGTACAATTCCTCTACTACTTATAGCCAAAATTTCAAGCTTTTAGCCTGCTTCTGTGACTATACAGGCCGGTTTGTTTCGGACCTGGTCGGAAACCCCGAAGACCGGTTTTCTCGCGTCGCGGCTCAATTATGTCATGTGTATTTTACTAGATTTTAGTAACCGGTAAGCCATAAGTCATATATGTATACATGTAGTGATCTTGCTCTTCATGTCTGAGTTGTAACGACCTTTATGTTGTCTTCTCTTTCCCAATGGGGGTTAAGTGATATTTCAATTGTGCCAGTTTACGTTCATTCTATTCTGTCTATGAATAAAGGCCTCGTCACACATAAGCGAAAACCCCTCAACGCAGACTTGCGTAGACATGCGTTTTATTGTCAAAAGGAGTCTTGTTTAATTTATTGCTTTAGATCCCTTTCAACAGCTTATGTCCCGACATGACCATAGCTGTTTACAGGGATGTAATCAATAAATAAAGAAACAAAAATGTTTTTCGAAATTATACGCATGTAGACGTCGAGAGATTTTCGCTTATCATGTGTCGATGCCTTTAACAACAAACATCAATGCCCAGTTTCTAATACTCCAAATGCCTGAATTAATGGAATCCATTTCCATCCACCTTTACAGTCGATATAAAATTTCATTCGCTTTCGCTTTTTTTATTTCCGCTGCAATATCCGCGAAAACGTTCATTACCTTAGAATTATATCGATCTAGCATGTGGCTTTTCAAAGGAATTCTTTGTGTTTCAAATTTAATTAAAGCCATTGCTGTCATAAGTCGGGTATAAATATTGATATTCAACAATTCAAAATAAATGCCTCTTCTGTGTTTTTGGTCATTAAAATAAACACACGTTGAGAATACTTGATTTTTAAAGCGATTGGAAGAATAGCATTAAAATCTAGGGCTACATTCCAGAATTATATTGATAAAAACATGATTTCAAGGTGAATGTATCCCATTTTAGTGAAGGAATGAGAACCGAAAACGAAACTACGAAATGTTAAGAGGGCGACGCTGAGAATGTACATGATCGATATATACGCGACGATATATACGCGACAATATTCCATTTCTCCGTGACACAGTTTAATGCACGGAACTATAATTTGATTCAAGTTGTGAAACACTGAAATCATGCAATAAACAGAGATTTTTTATTATTATGTTTTTATTATTTTTTTATTATTTTTTTTTTACTTATTTTTTTCCAGCTTATTATAAAAATTGAAAATTTCATTGGAAAAAAAAAAAACAACATAGATTGTGGGTAACTGTTAGAAGGCGGTTCTAACAAGTACACACAATCCGCTCTGTTTTGGAGCAAAACAGAAAATAAGAAAAAATATGTATACCCGTGTATACCCCAGTTTTACTACATATAAAAATGGGGTTTCAAGGGCTATACATTGCACGGACATCATAGTGTTTTCCTGAGGATTCCTTTTCCGCCGTGACGTTTAATGCACGGAAACTTGCCCATGCAATATACTGAGATTTTTAAGGTTGTAAAAAATGAAAATTTTCAGCAGAATATTTTGGACATTATTCTTATTTTTGTTCAAAACATAGATTGTGGGTACACGTTAGAACCGCCTCGCTGAGGCGGTTCTAACGAGTACCCACAATCTATGTTTTGGAGCAAAAATAAGAAAAATAGGTGTACCCCTGCATACCCCAGTTTTGCTATATAAACGTGGGGTTTAAGGGGGTATACATTTCACGGACATGTTTTCCTGATGTAATGCACGGAACTATAATTTGAATCAAGTTCGAAAACACTGACATGGTTGGCTGTATGTTCGCAAATACACGTTTGCCTTTTTTTCATTCTTTGTTTCCTAAAAGATTAAACTTCATTTATTTTACTTCAATCGCACAGAAAGCTCGTGGACTATGGTACACATTTCCTGACTATGTGGAGAACAACGTTTGCTCCTTTTGGAACCATTTCTGCTATTTGCCAGTTGTACTTATCACACGAACTTCAGTGTGTTACATGTAACACATGTGTCCGCGGTTTCCGTTCTACGTCATAAGTCAGAAAGTTTAATAAACAATCATGTTACAATATGTTTATGTTTATCCCCGATTATATAAGTGCACTCTTCAAAGGCACCAGTATGATTGAGATAACAATCTTAATATGAGTCGTCGCATGAGAAAACCAACAATCTGCATATGCGAAAACAAAGGTGCAGATCAGCTTCGCAGTAACTGCGAAGCTGATCAGCGCCTTTGTTTTCGCTACACGGATAGTAAGATTCCTCTTCTTTCGAAATCTAACATGCCCAGAAATGAAGCACAAATTTACCTAGATATCGGATTATTATACCGATATGTAGAGTGCTCAAAATATAATGGGGCGAAATAGGATTTGCCATTTAAAACCCATTTTACGCTATTAAATATTAAAATAAATTAATTTTCCTTAATAGTTCATATATCTACAAAATATCCTCTTTATGAAGATGTATTTTTTAAAAGAATTGCTTCAGAAAAAGTTGAGTCAAACTCAATTACAAATGTTAGACCCATGTTCTATATTAAATGATAGTAAAATACAAAAAGAAGCACCCCCTCATCTAGACGAATGCCTAGAACAACATCATTTCTTAATCAAAATGCATTTTCCTTAATGGTTCCTATTAGGGGATAAAATTATCTTTCTAAAGATATAAATTGCAAAAACCTACTAAAGAAATAAATAGGGTCAAACTTCAGAAAATCCTAATGTGAGACCAACGAAATTTTATTTTTCCGCTTTAAAATCGGGCCCTAAATTCACAGGTAACTCCTATTGATTTTACTGAAAATGGCTACTCCATGGTATATTTCATAATATTGTAAATTACTAACGTTAGTTTATAGTGATAATTTATTTATTATTTTCATTTATTTATTTAAAATTACATATATATATTTTTAGTATGTGTATCCGACATTAATTAATTAATTAAATGAATTAAATACAAGTATGACCCAAAGAAAGATGCACAAAAATGCGACCCTCAATATTTGTTCTCAATGTGTCGTCTTTCTCCTATATCATGTCCCTCTGTTTTGACATTTAACGAAAGAACTTGCTCACACTATAACTCGCAGTGATTAAGGTGTCAATCAATTAAAATTGTCAATTTTAGCTTAATTCCATCATTCATGTTTGTTTTTACAGCATTGAAATTTTCGTTATGAAACAGCCACTGTCTGGCAAAATTGCCCTTTGCCCCCATATGGGGAACTGTCACTCGGATCAGCCTAGGTATCTCGTTTTCCGGGAAATAAAAATGGAGAATCATTCCGGGCGGCAAATCACTATGTATGTATTTATTTTTCTCTCCTTTCGGCTGACCATGTATATCAATTATCTTGACTTGACATAACATTTTGCCGAATATGTCTGTTCTTCATTTTTCCTTTTTTTACGGTCACGCATGCTTCTCTTCGTAGCCTTGGGGTGTGAAGTTTGACTGTAAAAACAGTATTTGAGTCTCATCATGAGAAAACTTACAATGTGGTTTCCGAACGGGTACGACACAAACTGGCAGTACAAACACGGTAGATGACTAGAAGCTTGTAATTTCGGATTTAGAAAGGAGATGAATCGTGCTAACCGTGTAGCGAAAACAAAGGCGCAGATCAGATGTGCAGTATTGCACAGCTGATCTGTGTCTTTGTTTTCGAATACGCAAAAGGCTGGTTTTCTGATGCAGCGGCTATTTCATGAATTTGACACCATAAAATGGGTCGCAGCGCAAGAAAGTCTATTTTCGGGTCTTGGAACAATTCTGGTATTAGCACGTGATATTGATCAGAATGCACGAAATCAATTAGCTAAACACAAACAGTTGATCTGATTGTGGCATTTTTATTTCGCATATTCAGAAACACCGCAGATTTCTTCAAGACTGCTGACAACGCAGCGAATCTGTGATATTGATCAGAATGCGCGAAAGAGATGAAACATATATAAGATAAAATGGTTTCGATAAAATTATAATATTAACATCTTTTGGAAGCAGTGAATAATGAACCGTTTTGCTACATGAGTTGCATGTACATGACTTACATGTATGTTCAAAGAGAAAAGTTTAAGAGACCGATGATCAGTATGTGCAGAAGCGCTTTTTGGTTATTATTATTATCATTATTATTATTATGACTTTTATTTTGTTTTTACTTTTTTTCACTTTTAAAAGTTTACGAGATCAATATAACCATGATGTTGAACGTAAAGTTGATTCATTTCAAAATAAAATATTTGTCAATGAAGATATCCAAAAGTCATATTTCAAAATAAAATTCAGAAAACGGAACAAATCTCCTACTTGTACCTTTCTACAGGTAGATCACCTTAGAAATAGACAAACTCGGCGCATTCTATGCCTAAGGGCATATTACCTAGGCGATAGTGTCATAACAGTTATTAGGCTCGCTAACTCCCGCTGGTATTGGAAATCCGATGGTCAAGCTTCTTATAGCAGATTAATTCCCCTGATCTTCATTTCTGCACATGAATTTCAATTTTGTAGCCAACAGCTCGGTTTGTGTCGGACCTGTTCGGAAACAACATTGTTGTTTTTCTCATTACGCGGCTCATGCGTGATATTTCTGCAGATTCTCTTCTTGGTGAGAAAGTTCGAGTTCAAATCTTACAATTTATGTATGGTAATATGTTGGCAATAATATTATTGATGATGTTCTTCTCTAATAAACGCACATAGGGGATGTTACACGAGTTGTCATTTCAAATGAAATTTATTAACCGAGCCTTTGGTGAGTTTAATAAATTTCATATGAAATGACCACGAAAGTAAGATTCTTTTTATCATATGACTTATAAAATGGGATTTTATCGCCTTTAAAGCTGACACACTTTCAGAGCAAATTTACATTCGTCAATGACGTTGCGTATTCCCGCAAAAGTGGTAATGCATGTGTGGTCAAAACGACATTGTCCATTTGAAAACAGCGAAGTCATTTGATACTATACGGCTCTTGAAAACGTTAAGATAATATAAGCTTGTTCTCTCGTTTAAAAAGGTATTCTAATCCAATTTAAGAACTAAAATGCAACAACTCAGTATTTTGAACCGAGGCGGTTCCAACGAGAATTTGGAAAATATATAACCCTTATTTGTAAACCCAAGTTAAACTATACAGAAGTGGGATTTTTACATGTGTATATCTTTCATGGACATGTTGTTGCGCTGACACATTGAGCTGTACAAGTGCGCTGACACACCGAGCTTTACAAGTGCGCTGACACACCGAGCTGTACAAGTGCGCTGACACACCGAGCTGTACAAGTGCGCTGACACACCGAGCTGTACAAGTGCGCTGACGCACCGAGCTGTACAAGTGCGCTGACACACCGAGCTGTACAAGTGCGCTGACACACCGAGCTGTACAAGTGCGCTGACACACCGAGCTGTACAAGTGCGCTGACACACCGAGCTGTACAAGTGCGCTGACACATCGAGCTGTACAAGTGCGCTGACACACCGAGCTGTACAAGTGCGCTGACGCACCGAGCTGTACAAGTGCGCTGACACACCGAGCTGTACAAGTGCGCTGACACACCGAGCTGTACAAGTGCGCTGACGCACCGAGCTGTACAAGTGCGCTGACGCACCATGCTGTACAAGTGCGCTGACACACCGAGCTGTACAAGTGCGCTGACACACCGAGCTGTACAAGCATGGTCATAGGATGACTAGAGACATGAAAGTTTAGATATAGAAAGTAGAGGAATTGTACTATCCGAGTAGCGAAAACAAATACGCGTCTTTGGTTTCGCATATGCAGATTGTTGGTTTTCTCATGCTGTAGCTCATATGGAGAACATGTGTTTGCTTTCTTTTGGAACCAGTTCTGCTATTTGCCAGTTGTACTTTTCGCACGAACTTCAATGTACTGACGCATATGTCCGTGGTTTCCGGACTACGTCATAAGTCAGAAAGTTTAATAAACAATCATGATACAAGTATGTATTTATTTTCTGTATTTTTGATAAATTTTGCTTAGATGTGGAATAAACTGGAATCAACTGCTACTATGTTTTCTCTCCGAATTATATATGAGCCGCCACATGGGAAAACCAACAAACTGCAGGCTAAAACAAAGACTCAGATCAGCTTCGCGGTAACCGCGAAGCTGATCAGCGCCTTTGTTTTCGCTACGAGGATAGTACAATTCCTCCTCTACTTGACTCCAACATTTCAAGCTTCTAGCTCTTTTCTGTGCTTGTACAGGCCGGTTTGTGTTGGACCTCTTCGGAAACCACATTGTTGGTTTTCCCACGAGGCGACTCATATATAAGTGCACTCTACAGAGGCACCAGTAAGATTAAGATTATAATCTTGATATGACCTGTCACATCAGACAACCATCAATCTGCATATGCGAAAGCAAAGACGCAGATCAGCTTCGCAATATAAACTGGTGAGTTTAATAAATTTCATATGAAATGCCCACGAAAGTAATGAATACCCCCTTAAACCCCACTTTTATATATTAAAACTAGGGTTTGCAGGGGTATAACTAATTTTCTTATTTTTGATCCAAAACATACATTGTGGGTACTCGTTAGAACCGCCTCTTTTTGAGCAAAAATATTAAAAATATCAAATTTTTCTGGTGAAATTTTCAATTTTTTCTTCTAGAAGAAATCTCTGTTTATTGCATGGGCAAGATTTCGTAATGTAATATACATGTACGACTTATGAAATGCGATTTTATCTCCTTTAAAGCTGGCATACTTTCAGAGCAAATTTCCACTGATTGTTGCCACGGACATCCGCTGAGATGCTAAGGGGCAAGTAACAGAATATCTTTCAGAGTGTACCAGTTTTGGGTAGTGCCTCTTGAGGAGCAATAGTAAATAGGGCCTGAATGTCAGGCAAAGAAGGCCTCTTCAAGGCTGGGTATTTCCCGGGTTGCCATAACCTAACGTTTATCATCGCTGATGAAAAGTATGTCTGCGGTATCATAACGAATGCATTTACTACGTCATTCGAAGAAAAGTTTAATAAATTCTGCCATGTTCTGTTTATATTTACTTTCATCAACACTGAGCAGCAACAACAGAAATCTGCTTTAAATGCTCGAACAATTGAGAAGCTCATACAACGCATATATCGTAGTCTGATCTGAACCACCGTGACCGATGTGTATGCGGAATGATTCCCTCATATGCCTTTGACTTCGTTAAGTTTGACCACAACTGGTCTTTACAGTTTAACAACAATGTTCGTGTCTATACAAGTCAAAAACACACCCAACACAGGTTGTTTCGTATTGAGGCTGAAGTGCAGATATACAGCTGAAACTCCTCAATTTTTACAAACATCAAAGTGATAAAAAGCTCTGCAAAACCTCACAACTCGCCCCTTGTATCTATTCTAGACCTCGCACTGTCGATACATGCTCTCGATCTAAAATGTGTACAATATCTCCCCATTTCGCACCAAAGGGAACGGTCTTTATACATGCATACACAAGAACTCCAAGTAACCTAACGAGACTCGGTCGGCAGAAAAGCAGAATCTTTAATTGATTCATATAGCATTTGTCCATTTTTGCTTTAGTTCCAAGTCTAAGTGTTTGTATACATTTTGTACTTGTAATTGGATGGTTGCCTCCTACGAACATGGATGAGTCAGAACGTTCAAGAAAACAGATAAATGAGTCGTCTCGTGGGAACACCAACAATGTGGTTTCCGAACAGGTACGACACAAACCGAGCTGTACAAACGCAGAAGCTGGCTAGAAGCTTGAAATTTTAGATTTAGAAAATAAAGTAATTGTACTATCCGAGTAACGAAAACATAGGCGCTGATCAGCTTCGCGGTTACCGCGAAGCTGATCTGCGTCTTTGGTTTCGCCTATGCGGATTGTTGGTTTTCACATGAGGCGGCTCAAATGGTGAGCCTGGTACCAACAAAATCCAACCGCGCAGCATGGACACGCATTATATTATGTTTGCACATTTTCTAGTTTAGCCAGAACTTTCATTTCTACTTTCAAGCAGCGTACGATGGAGCTGATTACAAACGATAACTTAAAATTTCCAGTTACATGTATATAAGTTTGTAAGTGTTACTAATGAGTCTGTGCGTGAGAAAACCAACAATTTGGGTTCCGACCAGGTCAGACACAAACCAGCCTGTACAGTCACAGAAGCAGGCTAGAGACTTGCACTTTCGGATTTAAGAAGAAGAGGAATTGTACTATCCGTGTAGCGAAAACAAAGGCGCTGATCAGCTTCGCGGTTACCGCGAAGCTGATCTGCGGCTTTGTTTTCGCCTATGCAAATTGTTGTTTTTCTCATGCACAGGCTCTAATTATACCTTTTGAAAACGCCACATGGCTTGCAGTAGGCGGACAGACACAGGTAAAAGACATCAACATATTCTACGATAAAAGAGATGTGGATTTGTTAATATTCCAATAAATCATAAAACATTAGTACTCATGAAAAGAAACGCTTTAAATTCGTAACCCCAGTACATTTTCTGCGGAAAAAATTTCAAAAAAAAAAATAAATAAATAAATAAATAAAAATAAAATAATAAAAAAAAAAAATCGATAAAATAAAGCAATGATCTGCCCATGTGGTATACTGGCTGATTTTCAGATGAAGAGTACATCAGGAAAACATGTCCGTGTAATGTATACCCCCTTAAACCCCACTTTTAAAGCAGAACTGGGGTATGCAGGGGTATACCTATTTTTTTTATTTTTGCTCCAAAACATAGATTGTGGGTACTCGTTAGATCCGCCTCGCCGAGGCGGTTCTAATGCGTACCCACAATCTATGTTTTGAGCAAAAATAAGAAAAATATCAAAAAATTTCTGATGATATTTTAAGTTTTTACAACAGAAAAAATCTCTGTATATTGCATGGGCAAGTTTTCGTAATGTGCCGGCTGATTCTCAGGTAAAGAGCGTGCCAAGTGTGCCGATTTCCAAGAACAAAACATACTCGAGTTTATTACTGGGAAATTATTTCTCTTGTAAACAGTAAGCACTTCAGACACATGAACCGCTGTATCAGAAAACCAACAATCTGCATATGCGAAAGCAAAAGGCGCAGATCAGCTGTGCAGTAACTGCACAGCTGATCAGCGCCTTTGTTTTCGCTACTAGAATAGTACAATCTATCTTCTTCTTAAATCTGAAATTTCAAGCTTCTAGCCTGCTTCTATGACTGTACAGGCCGGTTTGTGTCGGACCTGGTCGGAAACACAGATTGTTGGTTGTATCATATAAATGCTCAATTATTGTTGTTTCAAGTAGTTAGAAGAATGTATAGATCCTAGACTGTACCTATAGCAGACAAAGATTCATCTGAAGCATATGAGATCAAAAATGCAAAGGATGCTTTAATATGCATAAACGTGTCTAAAACGCCCTTCCAAAAACCTCCAAAGTTACCTAGTCCCAGACGGCCAATCAGTGTAGCAACCCTACAGAATAGAACTATATATGCGGATAGCAAAGCTGAGTGTCAAGTCTGATAAGCTCTTGTGAGTGTCCACTGGCAAATGCATGGAAGAACTTGCATGTTGACCAAGTACTATCTATGATGCATATCAAGCAATGTTAATGGCTTTACTTTAATATGTAGGAAATAATACAATACCCCGAGTATTTGCAGATTCCTTTAAATGAGCCGCCGCACAAGAAAACAAAAACAATCTGCATATGCGAAAGCAAAGGCGCAGATCAGCTGTGCAGTAACTGCACAGCTGATCAGCGCCTTTGTTTTCGCTACATGAATAATACAATCTATTTTCTTCTTAAATCTGAAGTTTCTAGCTTCAGGCCTGCTTCTGTGACTGTACAGGCCGGTTTGTGTCGGACCTGGTTGGAAACACAGATTGTTGGTTTTATCATACAAAGGTTCAATTATTGTTGTTTCAAGTAGTTAAAGAATGTAATGAGCCTCGACTGTATCCAGCATAGTAGACGAACATCCTTCTGAAGCTAATATGATCTCAGATGCATCAAATGCTAATGTATGCATCAGGAAAACATGTCCGTGAAATGTTTACCCCATTCAACACCACTTTTATATAGAAAACTGGGGTATGCAGGGGTATACCTGTTGTTCTTATTTTTGCTCCAAAACATAGATTGTGGGTACTCGTTAGCCGAGGCGGTTCTAACGTGTACCTACATTCTATGTTTTGAGCCGAAAAACAAAAACATTTTTTTCTGCTGAAAATTTTTATTTATAGTTACAAAAACCTCTGTATAATGCATGGGCAAGTTTACACAATCTGCTGTATTATAATATTTCAAGATGAACGTGACTAAGTGAAGAAACGCCCCTTCCAAGGCCTTCATAAGAATATGAAGTGGGCACTGTATTCCTGTCAAGCAAGGTCCCGAGGTTATAAAACTATTTCCATGCTCAACTCAGCTAAGACTTAATTTATCCTGCTAATATATTGCTGGCATTTTAACATTCAACAGCACGATAATTTTACAAATACATGTTTCGGTGACCTATACTTTGACCAGAAATTTCAATTTATTTTGACTATTTCAGTATTTATGAGTTTTTTTAAATTTTTTACTCAGTTGTATAAAAGAACCTGGGAACGAATGACTCTACTGGTCACGAAATGACTCACGATACGAAATAACATGTCTACAAAATCACGAGGTACGAAATAAACCTAAAACGAAAATACTCATAAATCGGCAACGGCAAATGTACAGAATTACAGAATAGTGAATTCGAAATGACCAAATGATTTAAAACTTTAAAATAAGACTACATACATGTATATGTAGTTATTATGACTAAAGTGGCTTATAATGACCAAAGAGGGTTAGAAAACGATCTAATATGGTACTAAATGTCCTTAAAAGGTGCGAAATGACAGGAAACCCTTTGGTTAAGCAATGCGAATATTTTCACTACGGTTAGGAATAATATACTCACCCTGTATACCGTTGATGCAACCAAATTTGTTACGGCACAGATTGATGCAACATTTCACGAAGGTATGGGGAAATGGAGAACGGTAAGTTGACCATTAATTCAATTTTACAGGCATAATGTTAGGATGTCTGGGCCGTGCCTTTGTGGGAAAACAAAATAAGGATACCTTCAGTTTTTGCCATAAGTAGTTTGTAACAAAAACTTACCTTGTGTCAGAAATTATAAATTCCATTGAAGAAATATGCCACCAGATACACGAAAATTGATTATATTTGCCAATTACTCAAATCCTTCATCATCGCTTGTCATTATCAAAGTTTCAATATAAACTGGAATCATTCCTAGTTTCATGCCACCAAACAACAAACATGTATTCGAGCCGACTTTTGCACAATATGGTGTCAATGCACCTAGGTTGGATCGTTTGGGAAGCAACGTACGTCAATGAGTTCCTTGCCTGGATACTACCTACGTACAAGAGGTGTTTTTGATAAATGATGCTAACAACGGCGGATCTTTAGGCCAAAAATGATATTTCTTACGGCGGACACTTTGATGTTTATTTTTTTAACATTTTGTGCTGCGAATTGACAGTTTTAGTATCAATTTGGATAAAAATATTTGATTTTTAAATAAATCTGCATGTGTATGCAAATATGGTGAAAACTGTATAAGCCTGTTATGGGCGATTTATTGCACAATGTGAATGTTGTTTTTTTCACCTTGCTTTTGATTTGGAAATCTTTTCTGGAATATGACTGATGCTAGTGGTCCTGCATACATACTCCCCTACCGTTTCAGAAAAGATGATCGTATGCTATATGTAGCAATATTGCAACAAACATATTTGAGTCCCTACCAGGCATTTGGGGAAATTGGGGAAAGGGGGGGGGGGCGGAGATAATGGCTAGTTCATGAGCTAGGTAGTGTATTCGTGATAATTTGTGAGGAGTTACAGAGCAAACACTTTAAAGGTGGGGGTGGGGAGTTTTGAGCATGTGCAAAATACTTTTTAGGGAGACGGGATAAGCAATGGCCGGGGGAGTCAACCCATTAATATCAGGCAGTGCAGGGAGTCCAACTGGTGGGACCTTCTGTAGACTAGTTCACTATGAGTAAGAACAAAATAAGTAAACCTATTTCAGACGTACATTAACTGTGCTTTCAAGAAAAAATGCGCAACGAGAAATTTTAATGAGTACCGAGTGAAAAATATTTCTGGATCTGTGCATGGGACCCTCACTGACACTTCCTCTCCTTACATCCGAGGGTCTGGATTTAGATCGTTCCTCAGGATCGTGCCTTTTCAGCAAGATTTAGCCGCTTATACTTATAGCTATTAGACCGATTAAACACGAAACACACTAAGATACACAACCCTATTGTATGGAAACAGACAGTTTTGACCAGCAAGAACACACACACACACACACACACACACGCACGCACGCACGCACGCACGCACTAAACGCCCGGTTGTCCAGATGCTGATGCCGACAGTGACACACATGTATCATTGCACACATTTGTCGAGTGAACCGTTTAAAGATTATAATGTCGACCTTTCTGACGGAAACAGTCATACTGCATTATAAGACAGACAACCATTTGATGGAAAATTCGTTTTGGGGAAGTGGGGAGCGCGATGGCGTAATGGCCATGACGGTAGAATAGGGCACCAGAGCGAGAGGTTCTGGATTTGATACATACCTTCACCGTGTAGTTTGCTTGAGAAAAACACTTAAGTCCCCACAGTGCCGATAAACAAATATGAAGCGTTGGCTCTGTCCGACATGACTAAAATGTTGATTTGGACGTTTGAAGTCATTGCAAAACGAAACAAAACGTTTTGGGAGTTAGTGGAAGACGTATACAAGAAACACTGCCAGCAATAATATGCAAAAATCACTTAGCCCCGCTCACTCAAGTTTTAACGGTCACAGGATTTTCCATTCTGCAAAAGTGTCCGCCGTAAGAAATATCTTTTTTGGCCCAAGATCCGCCGTAGCATCATTTTTTAAAAGAATACATTGGACGTACGTTGCATCAAGGCAATGAACTCTTTGACGTACCTTCCTTCCCAAACGATCCAACCTACACAGCCAATTTCGCCACACATAATTATCATATAAAATAAATATGAATTTCACATGAAAACTTTTGTATAAAAAGGCAGTCATATGAGAAGCATATGAAGTTATAACACGAGTATCATATGAAATAATATGATTCTCATATAAAAGGAAATGCATACGAGATTCATATGAAAATGGATGTTGCTCACACATGAGTTTCATGTACTTTTCATATATTAATTATATGTGGATCTTTTCATATATGAATCATATCAGTACAACATATGAATACCATGTGATTGCCTTTTTATGCAAAAATCATATGCTTACAAATTTATGAAAATCATATACCTACCCTTTTATACGGTAATTGGATGAATGGGACTGATTATGGAAACTGCCATTAGTACCCTGACCAGGCTGTTCTTACTCTAGATTTTCATTGTCCCGGCCTTTAAGACAGTATACCACTTAATGGCAATTGGCGTGTTTTTTGAAAATCTGTACTGTAGGAATCGTGAATGACCAAATCTGCTTAAAAGAATATGCAAGAGTGAAGGGCATTTGGGGTCAATCCTCATGTTATAAGCCTCTCATGCAGTCTTTCTGGACTAGATACTTGGCAAGCAGAACACAACTGTTTGCAAAAAGTCATATTTGACTTCGGGATCTTTATTAGACAATAATGTCTCAATAAAATTTATTGAGTCATCGAGCAGGAATCAAATCTACCGCTACCCAGCAGCTTTGCTGAGACAATACTACAGTTAAGCCTGGTACCTCCACTATCTCTGCCGCCGAGGGGGCGGGATCTCCAATGACGGGTGCATTACCATCAGACCAAGATTCAAGACAGAAATGAAACAGAGAAAATACAAGCGTTATTTTCGAACATTTATTTGATTGATGTCTTGATATTTTAAAAAATTTACTAAGCAAATGCTCAAATTGAATAATAAATATTAAATACACAGTGATTAAGGTCCGTCATAGTGTGGGTGATTCTTAATGATATCAGCTACTGATTCTTTATGATATCAGGTAACGGATTATTGACATGTTCCACGGATTCTTGACAAGCATTGATAATCCGACTTGCAAACAACAAATATTGTATGTTATATTTGATAGTTGTAGATCTAAATTTTGTCAGGAGACATATAAGCAGCATGGTTCATGACAATCTATGCATATATTCTACATGTAAAGTGTTCAAAATAAAACCAATCAGATAAAATGAGAAGATATGAAAAACATAGAAAATCTGTAAAATACTGTGGATTTCTGTTTAAGCAAACATGCTTGAAAACATTGAAACAGTAAATAAAAGTGATATCTGGACCTTCAAATTCTTTTTTTCAAATTCTAAATTACAGGTGCGTAAAAACCTTTTTTCATATTTAATGCATGCTACGGATTCTTGATGATACGCTACTTAACTTACAGATTCTGTATGTTAACAAAATGTATGTTACAGATTCTTTATGATAAATGTTACAGATTCTTTATGCTTTAAAGCAAGTTAATGATGATCTACAACTTCAAATGCAGATTTGGACCCATTGTTCACCAATTAACTGTATTTTGATCAACTCCACAATGCAAGAAATATGATGTGCATTGTAAATTCGATCAGATTTATCACAAACCTATTAATAATAATTATTCATGTAGAACCTAGTTGTATAAATCACAAAACCCTGATAATTATTATTTTTTTTTACTATTTGATCAAATCATTTTTTTTTTCAGTAAGTGAGATCGAATATCTTAAAAGTAGTATTCATGTGTGTACAATTTTACTCTTTCGGTTTTTGGTCTCACAAGCATGGACTTTGATCCTATCTCTAGCCACCTTATCTCTTCCATATTTCACCTTATGTACGTTTCCAGATATTCAGTGAAGGTTGGGTAACTGAGTGGCAGCGTATTAGGAAACTGCTCACTCGGCTTACAAAATGTTTCCTTAGTGTAATAAGTACCTTATTGTCAATGTATGGCTGTTTGCGATAAAGGTCATTACCATAAAACGCCAGTTTCTCATCTCCTACCAACTCAACAACTCAGTCAACTCTACTCAACTTTTTTTAACTCAAGGTTACATATATGTAACATACAAGCTTATAAATAGAAAGAAACAAAATATGCAAATGAAAGACGTAGTCACAAAACAAAGCAATGGGGAAAGCTTATTACCAACATTCATTCAATTTCATGCCTATGATAATGTAAGGGAAGTTTTTCTTGCAATACTTATGGGTGATTTAAAAAAATGCAGCAAAAATGTGACATTATGACCATGTTAACAATTCTACTTATAACATTATCACTGTACAGCTCCGTTTCAAAAGTTTAGTACATACCGATTTGTTTCATAAGTAATGACATAGCAGTACCCGTACTTGAAGCTTGGCCAAATTTTATAAGGTGTTTGTAGATTTGAACGGATTTCGCTAAGTCAATCCAAATACATATAATTATTCACTGATTGTAACAATTTAGGTTTTGATCGTTTTATAAATAGATAATAACACATTAAATATTATAAACGAAATAACATATTACTTCTGTGACACAAATATCAATGTTATCAGTGATTTCTCACATTACATGAAAGTTTGAACTAAAAGTTTATTATTCCAATAAAATGACAGAGCGTCCAGGAGACTACACCTTACATAATATTTAGTCTACCCTATGTACAGTCGTGGTTATCTAAGCTTGAAATCTTGCATCCTACTACACTGCCTTACCTTATTTGGACTGTCGTTTTGCCATTTTGTGTCCCAGAACCTTTTCGATCGGCTTTCTTTGGATCAAATACTAATATTCAACGGTTTGATCAGTGTTATTTGTAAAAATAATCGGTTGTATGTGTAATTATGTATCAAACGCTGACTGATTGTATGATTTGGTGTACCATGGCTATTTGGGTGCAATATATCAAGCCTCGATAAACTTGAATATACATAGGGTAGACCAAGTATTATGTTAGGTGTAGTATGCCGGGTGATATGCCAATTTAACGATATTATCTGTTTTTGGTTAAAACTTTCTTGAAGTGTTTGAAATCAATGTTAAAGCTAATATTTGTATCCCTGAAGTTATGATATTTTGCTTGTCATTTTAATGTGTTACTATTGATAAATCAATCGATTAAAATCTAAAATGTTACAATCAGTGAATAGTGTTATGTATTAAGTTTGACATAACAAAATCCGTTCAAATCTGCAAACACCCAATAACATTTGGCTAAGCTTCAACTACTGGTACTGCTATGCCATTACTTATGAAACAAATCACAATGTACTAAACTTTTGAAACGGAGCTGTAAATCATTACATGAAAGGATGTGGTTATTTTGAGGACATACACAAGAGATTTATGTTTCAGAAAAACTTAACTTCATTCAATTCTGTACAGTATTTTCTGAGAAATGACCAAAAATGTACGAAAAAAAAAGGGATTTTTTTCTGTCCCAAGCGTAACGCCCAAAAATTGGGGTTTAATTGGCCAGAAATTTTACTTGCTAAGTGGTAATTCAAACAGAGTTACTCTTTTAGATGACAATCTATGGCCAAGTGCAAATAAGGATTTAATATATTGGGGCCAGCATATTACATATTGTTTTGAACAGACATATGCAGATATTACAGAAAAAATTATTTTTTCTTAAAAAACAAATTGAACTTTAATTTTCCTGAAAATTTCAGGCTAATCGGGTTGTCGGTTCAAAAGTTACAGACGACTGAAGATTTGAAGATTTGAAGATAGCAAAAAGACCTAAAATACTGCTTTTTTGTGTGACATGAATGAAAATGTCTTAATATTTTTTTAATTTTCTTTTATATATTGCTTTTAACATGCTTTTTTGGTGTCTTAAAATCTTTTAGAGCCATTTTCTGAAACAAAGATCGTTCATATGCATGAACAATGTCAGAACTTTTGTTCCAGCAGAATTTTGACGAAAATGGCCAAAAGGGGCCAAAAATTCAATTTCTGGTTCCTTTGCCAAAGAGCAGGTGGTCCATCATACTGGAAAGGGGGACATATATCAAAAACATTAAAATACATGGTGAATAGGATGTAGTTTCTGTTTGCAAAGCATTATTGTTGTTTTTATTATGTCACACTGCTTGCTGTACCCCTTTTCTGTTGATGAAAATTTGTCCCAAAAGTAACGGTTCTCACCCTTCCTTTGAATTTTGATAGCTATTATCTACTAACAAAGTATATCTAACATCATTTACTAACAAGAGTTTTCCTTAATAGTTGCCAGATTATATCCATTATAGAAATTTACATTGGCTTTTCATTTATAGCAAGGAGACGGATGAGATCATTTGTCCCAACAGTAACGGAAAATGTCCCAACAGTAACGACAACCTATGGCAGCAGCTGTTCTTAATTAAGGCACAAGAACTAACATCAACTATTTTCTGGTGTTTATTTCTGAGTTGTTTTGTCAGTCTAGTTATAATTCAGCCATAAAAGGCAGAGATCAGCACTAATTGTTCCAACTTTCATTATGAAGTGTGCAAGACAATACTTCTACAAATCTAAGATCTAAGTTTCTGACATGCTTTTGCTGCTTTTATTGGTAAGTACTCTTTTATTTAATCTCTCCAAACTAAATAAAGTGACTGAATAAAGCCAAACTGTCTTGTATTGGCTTGGCATATTGTTATAGCTGCCGTTATTGTTGGGACACTTTTCCTGAACAAGTGAATTCAATATGCTGGGTAACTGGGGGATGCTATTTTAGAGAGATGGATATACTAGTCTGGTCAAATGACATAACTTTAGCAAATAAACACAATAATCAATATATTATAGTAGTGCTGAATCCTTACCCCCTTTTTTAAAAAAAAACAAATTGTGTACTGAAAGATTAACATTGTAACACAGTGCTCTTCGGACTTGACAAAGGCCGTTCAAATAAGAAATATGAGCTGTTTATCATCAATGATCTTATAAAAATGTCATGTGCAAAGTCATATTAGCTCAGTTTTTTTAAATGCTGAACAGTCTACATGTATGTTGAAATATATTCTATCACAACATGTATATCATTATTCCAGTATTAGACTGCTCTTCGGACAGGACACACTGTTTATCAGATCAGACATACTGCTCTTTAGACTGGTTGTTTAGCAATCTTTTATCAGATAAGGCAAAAAAAAAAGAAATCTAATGTCACAACATAAATCTAAGAATTGTTTTTATACGAGAGGCTAAACAGTGCCACATCATGAGCCATGAAAAGTAAGCAGACTTTCTAGATGATACAAACATGGGTTTTATTTGTAAATGGAAATCACATTCACACTTCCATCTTGGTAATGAAGTATCAGCTGCATGTCTGGTGTATTATTACATGTTTTCATCTTATCAGCTTATTGCAAGATGCAAAAAATATAATTGTAACTTAGTTCCCCTTTAAAATCAGCAATTCACATTAGGTCACATTATGTCTGCAATAACAGTGATAGATGGGAAAAGAATACTGCATACATATCGTTCATGATATAAGAAGGTACATGTAATCATGACCTGGTAAAACTGAACCAAGCATCAACAGACAAGACAACAAACAGGTAGCAATTAATTGTCTGTCAGTGGTTGACAAGATTCTGTAGAATTTTCTGGTCCAGACAGATAAAAGGTCCCTAATATTAGAAAAATAATATCTATGTAATATTGTTAACATTCAAATTTGCATTGAACATGTTGAATGGTGCAAATATAAACCAAAAATTTCTAGTTTGTTAAAAATGAACTTGATAAACAAAGTCATGTTCATCATTGCAGATGGTATTCTACCAAGCAATTAAACTACATGTATCATAATGGTAAGCTATTGCAAATAAGTTTCAAAATATGTTATATATCCAAAAACTAAAATGTCGAAATTTACTCATATCTTTTTAAACCATTTGTTTCTGACACAAAAATGATAATTTAGAAAACAATGTAATTTTCACTTTCACAAATGGCATTCTACCTGGAAATATGTGTTAAATCAATTTCAAATAAAGTGGTGTCAAAAGTTGCATATCAATTTCAAATAAAGTGGTGTCAAAATTGCAAACTGTCTAGTCTGAAGAGCAAATTGTCCTGTCAGAATAGCATTTGTCTAGTCTGAGGAGCTCTTCAGACCTGACAACCCATTAAAAACAGTGGTGAGTTATTTAAACAGGTGTTATAAGTTACATTCCGTATCATGAATATGTAATTATTTTTTTTTTAATTTTCATCTTTATTACGGTAATAAGAACACACCAAAACCCAGAATTCCCTAATTCGTTATTTCATCATTTCAAGCACCAAAAATATTTTTTCTGACCAGACTAATTTTTATTCCTTCCATTTATAGTCATATAAACTCATTCCAAGCAAGTTAAAACAAATATCAGATGTATTCACAAGAATTTTTCCTTCATATTTTTTTTTAAAGAAAAATGGCAGACATTTAATTTAGCAGGAGTCTTTTTCTTGTCATTTTAAAGCTGCTCTTCAGACCGGACTGTGCATTTTGGACAATCTGAAAATCAAAATTTGAAAGCCGGCCCAGATGTCCACAACATAATCTTAGAACACTCAAAATATCAAGATGACGTATTCTGGCAATAAAGTTGAAGTAAAATAAAAGTCTGCATGTATGCATTTATTTACCTATTTATAGTGTGTGTTTTTATGTCTGATGGCTAGCATAATAAAATGCACAAATTGTCACTATAGTACCGATTGGGTTATTGTGAATAAATCATATATCATATGAAAGGTGAATAATTTTGCCAAAATATGATAGTCACCTCTAGCTGCAATAGAACAAAATAGGTAAGGAGAAAACTATAAAAATTGACAAAAAACTGCAATAGAAATAACAAAACCTTGAAAAATGACCTTTTCTAGCCATTCATATGGATATTGTTTGAAGTTATCTTCTGGTTTGCCATATCCATGTAGCATATTTAATGAGGAAATCAAAAGGTTGTACAGCTGTTAATGTTTCATGCACCCAATGACTTTTGAGCGAAAATGTGACATAAAATTTAAACAGGTACAGAATATTTCATGTGAACAGTTTCATGCAAAAGTGTCCCAACAGTAATGGTGTACCCACAAATTGAAAATGTAACACATTCTTTGAAATTCAAGATTAATTAGCATATTTTGTGATGTTCCCTTCTTTAATCATCAACACATTAACATCTACTGACCAATAATGAATGTATATTACTTCTCTAAAAGTTGTACATTGGTTTTCTCGAAACACTTTGAAAATGACATAGGTTGTGCTTTTGCATGCCTGGAATTAAATTTTTGGCCAAACTGACCCTCTTTTCATAACTTTTAAGAAATATCAACAGTATTTTTTTCATCAATTTCAGACTAAATCAAGTAATGCGTTCAGGTAAATGATATTAAGACAACAAAACACCACGAATGTGTAATGTGTCCCAACAGTAACGGTGTACTTTAATGTTGAAAATGCAATATATTTTTTGAATTCATTGTTTACTTGAATTTTATTTGTTATTTTCTAGTTGTTATAGTAGATGCAGAATCATAATGCACAATAAAGTTCTCTACCTGCTGTATTTTCACTATTTTGGTTGTCTTTGACAATGATATAGCCTATGCTCTTGCATGCAGAGGATCAAATATTGGGCATATCTGAAACTTTATTCAGTTGTTTCAAGCAATATCACCATTATCTTATCATAAAATGACAAACTGTATCAAATAATACCTTTCAATTATTTTCATTAGACCATAAAACATGACTGTATAATGTGTCCCAACAGTAACGGTAAATCCAGAATTTTACTTCCTTTTTGGATCGGATATTATACCATTTTCGCATTAAATTGAGCAAACAAAAGCACTTTGTGTTGTAGGTATATGCTGTTGGTTTGTTTTGAATGTGTTGTTTTAGCTTTGAATCAAATATTCTTCATAGAATAAAAATAAGTGGAGGTATTGTTTAGTTTTTTATTACTTTTCAAAGCATATTTTAGACAAAAATATAAGGAAAAGCATTCAATTATGGCGAAAAATAATGTGAAAGTTATCCATAGGTCACTGTCTTACTCCAAAGGAATGATTGTGGCCCACTCATACTGCTTACTCAATGCATTTGCATTTCATCCAGATATAAAATAAATCTGAAAAATGCTTAATAAATGATATAAAAAGCATGCATATATTTTTTCAATGAGTATAATGTCCATTGAAAAACACTTTTTTCCGAGCATTCAACATATATACTTTGAGGTGAAAACATTTATGACAGCCAAATAATCGATTCAGTTTTAGGCCTTTTTGTCACACCTTATTTGCACTTGGCCCTATAGTAGGTATTCAAAAAAGTAAGGCATACTGTCCTAAAGAATGCAGTTATTCTTTTATAAAATGATTAAGTGTTGTTACACTTGGGACAGCGTTTTGCAGCCCCAACATTACTTTGAGTATCACAAATTCCAATAGGCAACAGATACAGCTAAAATCATTATATTTTTATTGTTCAGTTACAGTGGTATATATCTTGTGTAAAAACTTAGAACAAACCTCAAATAAGAAATTAAAGGACATGCAACTTTGAAAAATAAACTTGCAAAAAAAACATGTCACACTTTTTATGTTACACTTTGGACATTTTTGACACTAAAATGGTATAAAATGAAAACGAAAGCAGATATTGGCCTCAAATCTTGCAAACATCTTAATACTAACGAAACACATATTCTGGCATTAAACAATCATTTGAAAGGCTGTAGATCAGTTCTAAAAAAAAGGAGGCATTTTTTAAATCACCCTTATGTGAACTCCAATAGATGAGCTATGAAAATCAAAAAGAATCCAAAAAAAATCCGTAGCGATGTCATAAAGAATCAGTAGTTGATAACTTGATATCATATAAAGAATCATCCCGCACTGCGACGGACCTAAAACCCTGTGGACAACATGATAAAGGCAGAGTTACTAGCATCCTACTTGATACCACTGGGTTATTTGGGTGTCTTCAAACAATACCTATGCATGATGACAAACACTCTAAAATGAAAATGTGAACGGAATGCAAAATAAGAAATCTACCTGTGATCACTAACGTACACATTTGAATTCTTTTCATAACGGTAATTTACGAAAACATGCCCATGCAATTTAATTTTCTTGAGCTGTAAAAAGTCAAAATTTTCAGGTAAGGAAATCTTGATATTTTTCTTATAACATTTGCTCAAATTTGTGGGTATGTGGGCACACGTTAGCGTAACATATATCTACAATCTATGTTTTAGAGCAAAAAAAAAAGGAGAAAATTAGGTATACTCTTGTAAACCACAGTTTTTAAACACAAAACTGGGATATAAGGGGGTTAATATTTCATGGACGTTTCCTTGATGTGTATTACGCATAGAATTGTTTATGGATGTTCGCTGCCAATGAAAAAGTATTCAAACTTTTTTCTTACCTCACTTTTTTTATTCCAAAATTTAAAATAAGACATATGAAAACAAAATAAATATAGGTAGTGTGCAAGCTACAGGCCTCTGAATGAGACCTCTAAACAAAATGTTTGAAAATTAGAATAAATAATAAATTTTCAATTCTTTCACATGTACCTTTTCAGACAAACAATACACCATGATTGCTTTCAAAAGGCCATTTTGTTTAAGTAACGCTGACAATTTTTGGACCTAAAACATATGTATACATACATATTTTCTTCTTGAAATGGATGACAAATGTATCAATTCATTTAACAACCCTACATTCTAACTTGAAAAGTTGGAAAATTCAATATTTATGAATGTATTAATTCCATATTTGTAGAATCAAACTATTTCTTGTATTTTCACACAACAAACAACTTATTCATATTTTTGAATTTAAGAAAATGAATAAATAAAAATAAAGGGTAGTGTGCATATAAGAGAGAACCAACAACCTGAAAATCAAACTTTTAAGCCTTTTTTCCGGGCTGGTTTATGTCTTACATCCCATTTCATAAAACCACACAAAATTTTAAAACTAGCACTGTACACCAAATAAAGAAATACTGATATAGAAGACCTTGTATACATCTACTTCTGCTAAATATAAACATTAAATCAGTGCAAGAAATTTGAAATTGTGTAATATTTAAGTTTAATCTACCCTACCCCCTAAATTTTGCTGACACTTAAAATTTTCTGAAAAGGAGTTAGCAGAAAAGGGGGTTAAAAATGAAGTTCCTTAGATCGACAATTTTTATGACTCGTTCAACGCATATCATCAATATGTATTCAGATATAAAATATAAGGAAAATATCTGTAGCCGTTTACGAGATATTTATCAAAATAAAAATCGGAAGTTCCGAATCAAATGCTGTTCAATGTTAGCATCGAACATCCTTAAATCTGTATGTGACTGTCTGACAATTTGATTCGTTTGGGGGTACATCGTAAAAATTAAGATTTGAAACACTGCTTTGTCCTAACAATATTGGAGATTTTCAGGTATCCAAACGTCCTCCAGAATTTTTCGCCCTAGGTATCAATTTCACAGGATTCCTGATATATAGTCTTGTTGTTTTAAAAGTCTTAGTACACCATTTTGGGACAGCCCACATATTTTCGGCAAGTTGTGAGGCAACACAGTCAGTTGACTCGTACAAACACACAATATTTATTTCCTTATTTCCAAATCATCATCACATATGAAGTGGTGAGGCTCCCCCAGGGGGGGTCTTTGCTCCCTGCTCCCAGAAAGAAAAACGACCTTTCTCCCCAGCTCCCTAAAATGTTTTTCCTCAGCCCCCTGCTCCCTGCTCCCCAAAACCCTGCTTTCTCCCCATATCCCTGAAAATAAATGACCCTTCTCCCCAAATCCCTGAAAATAAATAGCCCTTCTCCCTGAATCCCCAAAACCCCTGGGAGGGCCTCAGTGGTGGTACGAAAATTGGGAGGGTAGCTATTGGCCAAAAGGTTGTTGCACTCTTTATGGAAGATGACTGGTCGCTCAGGGTTTGTCACCAGCTGAAACATAGCAACAATAATATTAATGGTCATTTTGTGCTTTATAATTGTAGCTGAATACTTTTAGAACATCTCACAGATCAAGATCGGCATCCATTTTAAATTATTACTTATACTGTATTACAAATTGTACTTTCTTTTTAAAGTGTTCAAAAGCTTAAGCTGCGCAGCAAACGGTGCATCTATTCAAGTTAATGTCAATTAAGAATTTTAGATGTTTCACTTTGAACAGTTTAACATCTAGATCAACTGTCTTACAACAGAATAGTGTACATACAGTGTGGAATACTGGGGACCCAGATTAGACAACTAGATACAGTCGTTATTCATAATTACCTCAGTTAAATATCTGTGGCATATTAAGCCTATTCCTCAATGACTGCATCAGCAACTTGCTCCTTGTGTGTCCACTGGGCCTATAATTTGTGAAAAAAAAAAAAAGTCATTCATAATGTGAGTAGGTGTGGGAGTGGTGGTTAACAAGACAGAAAGCAACACAACCTAATCATCATGAATGCTCATTTTCAAATGCAAATGCCAAAAAAAATGTTGCTATTAAATTTAAATTTTTATAATTGGTAAAAGTTCAAAATGAAAAAAAAAATGTTACCAAATACCAAGCTCAGGAAACAAATCAATATAATTTTGGCCTTAACATGGATCTATAGTAAATCAATTAGAAGATATAAACTATGTAATTATTTTTTACTTCCCAAGATCTGGATAAACTTTTTTTCGTGTCCCTCCTCCATTGTAGAGAGCTCTATGGATTAGTTCTCGGCAGAAGCCATACCTAAAATAAACAATGTAATCTCATTTCAACCATACTCTATAATCTCATTTCAACCATACTCTATATTTTGCAAATTTCGCAGGCAACAATCTTTTCTCTATTCTTTTGTCTTGAACGTAAGAACATATTATGATTTCAAATTTTGGCATTTCGATATCATTCAGGCAATAAAATGCCTGCTTTCAAGAATGAAAAGGAAGAGTAGTTCCGCCTGCAAACTCCACTGAAACGCATTAAGATAATCTGATCAGTCACTCGTGTAAGTGCATAACTGTTCGATCTGGTATGCACATGTCCAATTCACACTCGAACTCAACCCGAATTTCGAGTAAACGTTGAGTGTAGGTGACAACACGAATGTTCTCACCATCTTGCTAAATTCAAAATTTAGCACCCGTCCTACCCAACACCTGAGATGATGATCAGAAATTGATCGACTCAGTATATGAAGATAGATAGACAACTCATTCAAGCGCTACTCGAAATTAATTTCTTCACATTTTCTTCGGGAAAAAATGCAAATAATATCAGTTTAGATACATCGCCTGGAGGACGCTTAATGCTTGGGACAAATCGTGCATTGAGAGGGATCGCGAATTCCAGAACAGATTCCGATCTTCTCATGGCATGCCATTTTCGACTATTTCGAACATAAAAAGCAATTACACTCGCTTTAGCAGTCACACATTAGCGCGTGACTAAGGCGTGTGCCGGACGTATAAAAATCTCCAAATTTTAGATATGTTTGTGTTTCGCCCCAAACACACTAGGCACGTGCTACAGTCGCAAAGCAAAAGTTCAAACACTCATCTCAAACACGCTTGGTGCACGCTACTTCAAAGCAATATCTAAAAAAATCGGAAAACACATGTAGCGTGCACTGGCGTGCATTAAACGCGCACCGAACGAGTTCAAAGCGTATTCAACGCGCCTGTTTAATTCGAAACGTTTTAGACACGCGCCCGGAATACGCTGAGCTTCAAACGCGCCTGGAGCGCGCAGCAACCGATAAGATCTTACAACCTGCATCAAGGCATACTATTTATATACCACTAGTCCAAGCGTGCAAAACGCACATGTAACGGGTCTTTAACGCCTCTGACGTGCTTCTGGAGTATGTAGAATTTTACATTTTTGTCAACACACTGGTCAGCGTGCGTTTGGCTTGTAGTTGTTTACTTACGTTCATCACCGTTCCCCTACTATACCGTGATAATGTAGAATTTGAGAGTGGTAAAACGTGATTCATGTTTCTTACTGCATACAAACAGTTTCTAATTGTAATCATTTAAATATGAGTGGATGTGCATCGTATGTCAGTGGAAAACGATGTTCTTGAGATAAATTCAAAGGAACTTAAATGTCTACTTTCGCTTTCATAATATCCGGTTACGTGTTAAATTTACCACTTCATATTTATAATTATCCGGGTACTAAGTTCTTGACTTTTGGCGCGAAATCTCTGGGTGGACTTTATTCTCAGTACTTTCAAACATGAAACCGCCGACGCCTTTTGATAGGCGGTAAAGACATCAGCCGAACTGCTTAAGGGACTCCACCCGTGTGTTTGCTTGTTTGATTTTGTTGTTTTACTTAAGAAATGAATTTCATTTTTCTGGTGTTCATGGAGCTATGAACCGCAGTGGGTCGCGTGCAAAGTGAATGAACCCCGAAGGTGTTCATGTAAGCTTTGCTAGCGATCAAATGCGGTTCATACCTCAGGGATTTTCCTACCTTTTCAAAACAGGGACCCGGGACCAATGATTTTGGGAAAAATAATACGTATATCAGTCAAATTGGGAAAATGTATACAAAACAGAACAGGGGATAATATGCATATTTGGTGTTAATTTGAGGATATTTCTCAAAAGAAATATTTTGAGGGTATGATCTACCTATCCACAACAAATGAACAAGGATTTATTTATTATTTTGGGATTTTTTACCTGAAAATTGGGAAATTTTACACATTTTTTCAATTGGGAAAGGGGCCTGTAATGGGCCCCATAATCAGCCCAGGAAAATCCCTGTACCTCCATGAAAAACAGAAAAATTAAACTCATTGCTTATATTTACATTCATTTCACTCTATCGCTTCTTGAAAAATCACCAAGGCGGTCACATTTACCAGCAAACAGAGAATCTACACACAGTATGTGTTCAAACAGCGGAACGGCGTCGACGTTTACAACGTCCAATCAGATTGGCGAGATTCATGATTTTTGACGTCAAGTTTGGATTACGTCACGTCGCGTGACACAATGTTGTTCATGGAAGTATGAACACAGATGAACATCTAATGGTTCATCTAAGGAGGTTTTAGAAAAATGTAAATATTTGCATATAAAGACTATATATTCAGTATGTAAAAGGATATATTGTTTATCACCGAAAAGAAGTTTTGCACCAGTTAATATTTTTCGAACACAATACCATTGAAGTGTTTTGTGAAAACAAAATAACCGGGATCTCTTATGTTACCTTCTTTTAATAAATGTTCATTTTCTGCATTAACTGCACTTATCTATCACTGAGACTATCAGTCAGTTAGAAGAATCGCTGTAGGAGAAAACTCGAAAATCAAACCTCAGCTTCGTTCTCAATTGCAGTGGGTGTCATTTATCGGGTTGTATGTAAACAACTACCACGTGATTGTCAGTACTTAGTGAATTTGGTCTTTTTCTTAACAAGAATGAAAAATAAAGGTGGTCACAATATAACTTTGTTTCAGTGTATACATTTTCACTTTCGCCCTCAGACTAAGAGCTTTCGCCTTTAAAGCGCTAATTTTAGTCACTCATGATTTAGCACGGGCTTTGCGTGGCACCTGGAAAAAAGAATTATAAAAGTCATGCATTCTATAAACAGGACGCACTCACGTGAACAAGCTCGTATTATTATACCCACCCTTTCGCCGTTTCGAATCACTTTTAATCGGATTGGGGAAGTGTCGGACTCCGGTCCCTGAGGCCCCGGGTTCGATCCTCAGAATGGGCGCCTTTCGTTGTGACCTTGAGCAAGTCACAATATGAAATACGAGTTTTGACCTCTTAAATTATTTTCAAGTCCCCGGACTAAGGGGGCCTCCGGGTAACATCCCGATCCGAAGGACGGCGCACTGTATACTGGCTTCCTACTTTATCGCGGCCCTTAATTGAAAACGGGAAACAGCAAATGCACAAGATCAGTAATTGAAATTTATTATACCACAACAACTTTCAAAATCCTTCCCCTGCAACCCTGTTATGACGAAAATTACAAGATATTTATCAATACCGCGTGGCTTACGCATTTGTTTTGCAATGTTTTGTTATGCATTTGTTTTCCGATGTTTTGTTATGCCCATGTGCCAAAAGCGACTTCTGTATCGCGGGGTTCACCTAAAATGTGAATGTCAGAGTTTCCATATAAGGAGATAACGTGACCTACTAATGGCACATGATCTCTGACATCTAGACGACAGATCACAGTATGAAGAAAATAAAAAATAACGGATGTTTGATGTACTGAGGGGACATTTTACGGGAAGGGTGGTAACCAGTTTGTGTAAAAAAAACGTTTTCTAATGATTTTTGTAAAGTTATAAATTTACTAACCAGTATTCTTGAAATTTTGCACAGTTGTTGCTGGAAATGAGAGCTTGACATTTGCCTTGAACGTAAATAATCACTAGGGGGCGCTGTGCTCGAAAGTTCACGTGATATGGAAATACCTCGATACAGTAGATGCCGCGATATAGTAGGGTCGGAGTATAAATGACACGAAGGGAAGCGTGTTCGGACCAACAAAGAATTTTCCTCGCCGCCGGCGGGGATCGAATCCGGGACCTCCAGCACAAGAAGCCAGTGCGCTTACCACTCGGCTACCTCGCTTCCTTGTTCCTTCGACTCAGTAGGGCCTACACAGTAAAAAAAATGAAAACAGCAAAATGGTGTCGACCGGCGCTGATTTCTGTTTGGAACTTTGAGACATAAAACCAAACAAAACGACCATTTTATGGGATTCGTCAGAGGTCCTGCTTCACAGGCAATATTGGAAAACGTAAACCTACTGGCTGCGACTTGATTCTCTGTATTTGTCTTTGTTGTTGTTTCATGTTCTGGAGACTGGAAACGCCATGACAGCTCTCTCCACTTTATCACGCGACAATGACGTCACGCTAAGTTTAGTTTCGTGACGTCAGCATAGCACGCGCTAAAATTTCAATTAATATAATTAATTGGCAGCATCAATGATTAACACATCATTTATAAATAAAAGCATTGTATCTTTAGTGTCCGTTACGTCAGTAAAACTCGACCAGCTGGTTAACCCTGCATGACCTCGCCCCCACATCCAATGACATGTACGGGAACACCTTTGTCCACCGGTAAAATAATCAGGATTAAATCAAATAATGCTCCTGAAGACTGGACTTTTATTTCAGGAGCCCCTGGAAGCGTACATCTTATACATAGGGATATTGGTAAAATAATGGTAATAATTGGTAAAAATAAATAAAAAAATAAAGGGGTATAGGAAGACTTGGAAACTTTGAACCCCTCCCCCCCCCCCCCCCCCCACACACACACACACTTCAATGAGGTCCCTCAAGATGACAAAATGACTGTCTCCAGTCTCGTATTATAAACTACTGACTGACTATAAATGCTCAGATCCCAGGAAAGTGGTTCAAGACAAACCACCCAAACATATTTCAGCCTTTCGAGAATACTCAGGTGGTTATTTTTTCAAGCACATTTTAGGTGTCGAGACATTCTAGTGTTTGGTATAAGTGCCATAAAATTGAGGTAACGTCACGATATGACCATAGCTTTGACTGGGACGCTAAGCCACAACTGGAACAAAACCAAATAGAAATACATGTATGAACATGTTTTATTTACTTACCAAAGCAAAATCCAAATGACTTACACACTAACGAATGATGCACACTTTGATCCAATTTTCTTGAACAGTTGAAGACCGGATTTTTAAATGGGGTCATCCAGACAAGCATGTGCAAAAGACCTACGTGCGACAAGTTTGGTAAAGAATGCACAGGCGAGAATGGCGACAGTCTCTATACTCAACCTATGGAAACGGTGTATTAGAAAAACGGTGAATCAACGGGGGTTAATCGGAAAAATGTGAAGCATCGGGCGATGTGTCGGTGAGACATCGGGATTTACAATGGCGACACGGTACGTAGTTTTAATCTTCTTTTTGTTTTGTTCCGACATGGCTGGGTGACGTTGCATGTCAAAATTCTGTTTGCTGCAGGAGCTGTAGAAATCATTATTGTTCTTTATTATGTAAACAGTTTGTAAATAAATATTCCAAGAAACGCGTGATTGTGCGCCCCATTTTAGAGGGCATGCCTTTCAAGGCCACGAAAACACATTTTCGTTTGATTTTCTAGTAAAAAAATGGACCAAGAAGGTCACGTTGGTATTTGCAAATGAATAATAGTATACTGGAAAATTCCCACAAAAAATAAAATCTCGCCAAGCATTGCAAAGGGATTTAATGCTAGGTGCATTTACATAATGTGAGGCATCGGGCAAGTTGTGTGAGACAACGGGGCGAATTTTGTGAGTCATCGGGCAATCAAAACTTATTGCATTAATTTCCGATTATAAACACTCTAGATAGAGCTATTTTTGATCAAGGTAATTTCATATTCCGTGTCATCTTCGCCCCGATAATTTCATATTCCGCATCATCTTCGACCCTTTCTTGTTGGGAAATTAAAGTGATAGTTCGTCTCTCACTAATGAGAAAGACCATCATTATTTCTTGAATAGTGCTGATGTGTGTGGGTGAGTTCTTTGATGGCTGACTAGGCCAATTCTGGCTCTAAACTGTCGGTTGCAAGTAGAGCAAGTCAATGTCATAGAGTCTGCTGGTGGCACATTTGTTTTGGCTTTGCGCTCTCTTCGCTTTCTTTCAGCTTCACAGATTCTCTTCTTTTCATAGAGAGCTGCTTCTTTGTTGATGAGACCTCGCCACTTTGATCGCTCCTGTGCAGTCTGTTCCCAGGACCCCATTGGTATTTCGAAATCCTTCAGAGAGGCTTTGAGGGTGTCTTTGTAGCGTTTCTTCTGGCCACCTTGAGAGCGCTTTCCCTCCTGTAGTTCTCCATAGAAAACTTTCTTTGGAAGTCGCGCATCAGGCATTCTTATAACATGGCCAGTCCATCTTAGCTGTGCTAGCTTTAAGACTGTATGCATGCTTTGCATCCCTGCTTTTCTCAGGACCTCTGTGTCTGGAATCTTGTCCTGCCACTTGATTTTTAACAACTTTCTCAAACAGCTTAAGTGGAAATGGTTAAGTCTCTTTGCATGGCGTTGGTATACTGTCCAGGTCTCACATGCATACAAGAGGGTTGGCAGTACCACAGCCTTGTAGACTTTCAGCTTGGTGTCAAGCTTGATTCCATTTCGCTCCCAGACATTTGCACGGAGTCTTCCGAATGCCACACAAGCTTTTGCAATTCTGGCAGTGATCTCATCATCAATATGCACTGCTCTGGAGAGAGTGCTTCCCAGGTAAGTGAACTTGTCAACAACTTTCAGTTTTTGCCCATTCACAGTGATGGTTGGTTCATTATATGGTTTTCCGGGGGCTGGTTGGTGTACAACCTCTGTCTTTTTTGTGCTGATTGTGAGATCATAGTTATCACATGACTGTGAGACTTGATCCATGGCTCTTTGCATTTTTGCCTCTGTGTTGGCATTCTTATCCATATCATCTGCATAGAGGAGCTCATCTAGCACATCAGTCTGGACCTTAGTTTTGGCTTGCAACCTTCTGAGGTTGAATATGTTGCCATCAAAACGGTACTTGATTGGAAAACCAGTGTCACTGTCCTGAAAAGCATCCATAAGCATGGCAGAAAACATCATGCTGAACAGTGTTGGTGCCAGAACACAGCCTTGTTTGACCCCATTTGTTACTTCAAATGGTTCAGAGAACTCTCCATCATTCTGCACACGTGCCTGCATGCCATCATGAAACTGCCGCACCATAGCTATGAATCTGGGTGGACAGCCAAACTTGGCCATGATTTTCCAGAGTCCATCACGACTAACAGTGTCAAAAGCCTTGGTGAGGTCAACAAACGTCATGTATAGATCTACATTCTGTTCTTGGCATTTCTCCTGAAGCTGTCTTGCTGTGAAGATCATGTCTATTGTCCCTCTGTCTTTTCTGAATCCACATTGACTTTCAGGGATAAGTCCCGTCTGATCAAGATGAGCATTCAGACGATTCAACAGAATTTTTGCAAGTATCTTCCCAGCAATTGATAGGAGGGAGATGCCTCTGTGATTGTCACAGACTTGAGGATTTCCTTTCCGCTTGTATAGGTGGATTATGGATGCATCCTTAAATTCTTGTGGGATAGCCTCCTTCCTCCACATACAGTGAAACAACTCTGTCAGTTTCTCTGCCATGGGTAGCCCCCCAGCCTTGTAAACTTCGGCAGGAATTGCATCTGCACCTGGGGCTTTGCCAGATGATAGTTGTTGAACTGCTTTTCTTGTTTCCGTAACGGTAGGAAATTCATCTAACAGAACATTGCACTCTATCTGTGGAAGTCTGTCGATTGCATCCTGATTGATGCTTGATGGTCGATTAAGCACACTATTGAAGTGTTCTGCCCACCTTTCCAAGATAGCTTCTTTATCTGTGAGAAGAGTGTTTCCATCTGCACTGAGCAATGTGGTGGCTCCAGAACTCTTTGGACCATAAATGGTTTTCAGTGCATCATGAAATTTCTTCATGTCCTTTCTATCCGCAAAAGACTGAATTTCTTCTGTTTTCTTCCTCAGCCAGGAATCTTGCATGTCCCTAAGCTTGGTCTGGACTGTCTTACAAATGTTGCTGTAGGCGGCTTTCTTTGATACTGAGCTAGTATCATCTTGATGTGCCTTGAGCAAACGGTGCTTTTCTTCAAGAAGCCTCTGAATTTCATCATCATTCTCATCAAACCAGTCTTGATGTTTGCGAGATGGATGGCCTAAGGTGCTTGCAGCTGAAGAAAGAACTGTTTTATGGAAAACTGTCCAGTTTTCTTCGGGGTCCTCTGAACTGAGATTCATTGCATCCAGTTGGTTGCGAATGTCTGTTAAGAAATCTTGTCTCATGCTGTCTTTATTCAGCTTTGAGACATCCAGTCTCTTAGGAGCTTTCTTGCCTTGAGGTCGCCTCGCAGGCTGTATTCTTAGGTTGAGTTTGCTGACAACCAGTCTATGATCTGTCCAGCAGTCTGCACCACACATAGTCTTTGTCACTTTAACATCCTGCCTGTCTGTTCTCCGCACTATGACATAGTCTATGAGATGCCAGTGTTTGGAACGGGGATGCATCCAGGATGTTTTGTTCCTATTAGGTAGACGGAAGACTGTGTTGGTGATTAGAAGATCATGTTCAGCACACTTCCTGAGAAGCAAGAGACCATTGCTGTTGCACTTTCCAACCCCTTCTGGACCTATAACTCCTTCCCAGGTCTGGTGGTCTGTACCCACTCTGGCATTAAAGTCGCCAAGAAGGATAAGCTTGTCTGTCCGGGGTGTTGCAGAAATAACATTGTCTAGGTCATCATAGAACTTGTCCTTGACCTCATCTGGATTGGTCATTGTGGGTGCATAAGCACTGACAATAGTTGCATGTTTATTGCCTGACAGAGGAAGTCTCAATGTCATTGGACGGTCATTAATGCCTTTTGGCAATCCTGACAGCTTACCAACAAGTTCTGTTTTGATGGCAAAGCCAACTCCTGCTTCACGCCTCTCTTCACTTTTGCGTCCACTCCAGAAGAAGGTGTATCCAGCACCAACTTCTTTGATCTCCCCAACATCTGCGAACCGAGTCTCACTCAATGCAGCTATCTGTATATCATACCTCCCAAGTTCTCTGCCCACAAGGGCCGTTCTACGCTGTGGTCTATCTGACCCAGCACTATCCATTAAAGTGCGCACATTAAAGTACTAGACCGACAAGTGTAAAACGCTAGCGTTCACCAGAATCATTGCCAGAACTTGTGTGAAAATCGTTCCCAAACGGATTACCGTTTGTTGTTTAAAATATGTACATGTATATATATTCATTTTAAACTCAACCCCAACTGTAGTAATTTTGTCAGTAATATTTTGAGCAATTACATAGCGTCATCACCAAATTGCAATTTTAGTTCCGATGAGTACTCCAGAAAAAAGCACCTGACACACCTGCAAGCAGAACTTGACTTGTCCCACATGTGACCCGTGCGGGGCTCGAACCCTACACGGCGCTCGTGGGGATCGAACCCAGGACCTCTCGCTCCAGAGTGACAGTCTGACGCTCTACCGCTTCAGCTACCGCGCTCTAGCGGGGGCTGTGACTGTGGTATCTTTGTCCCTAGATCTCACAAGAAACGTTAAGCTTCGACACGCAATCATCTGGCACCTCAGCGGTAGACATCAGAGGGGGCATTTCAGGCCCTGATAATTTTGGGAAAGAAACTACCCCAATAGATACTGTTCCATGTTATTTCCAAAGATTGGACCTGCGTTTACTGTTATAATTTTCTCAGTCTTCAAATCGGCAACCGAAGTAAGAATTGGAGACAGTATCTTTTCCAATTATTTCTTACACGTTTTCATTTGCTTCAGCTTCATTTAACCAGTGCGATATGACGGACGCTGCGGACGAGGAACGTCCGAGTTCTCATCACTGCCGGTGATTAAAGTGTGTTTATAGCATCCAAAATTGGGATAGATATGATCCCACACAAACTAAAAGTTAAAAAACAACAATCATGTACTGGCTAGAATTAAGAAAATAAAGTTTTATTCCATCAAAATTTGGTTGCTCCCCGGCGACACACACAACTTGCCCGGAGACTCACCAAATAATCAATCACCCGGCTGAATCTCGATTTTCCCAGTCTTTTTTACAAATTTTCTGAAGGTTGATAATCAGGAGCTTACTTTTCTATATTCACCAATCTGAATTAAGGTTGTTTACATTCGTAATTCAATGTAAGCATAAAAAATAAACAAAAAATACAACCGAAAGTCAACTGAAATGTTTGAGTAGTAAAATGGGGCGCACTGTGGCGATTAAACAAAATACATTTTCAACAATTTTAGGGTTTCCGGGGCTGCATCAAAGACCCTTACAGCTCCTGCAAGTGTTCGATTTGTTTTTATTTTCTGCAGTATTTTTAGCTTTCGCTTCAAAATAGAAGTAAACAAACAACATACCTTTTATTTAGTGCAAATCCCGATGTCTCACCGACACATCGCCCGATGCTTCACATTTTTCCGATTCACCCCCGTTGATTCACCGTTATTCTAATACACCGTTTCCATAGGTTGATACTATTCTTAGTACATGTATATATACGCACCTATACCCCCTGATCGGGTGTACTCAGCGCGAGATGAGAATCAGATGCCACAACATTACAGCTGACGTTTGCATGTGTTTATCCCGACTAACCTCACGTGTTGTGTGCCGTCATGTTATACGGAATGGAAATTATTCAAGGGCGAAAAGTTCGCCAAGCTATAACACTAACGATGTTGTTGCATCGGGCTTCGTATCCAACGCAAATTGAGCAGTTCATGTTTCACTGTCCTTTCAAGATTAATGCAGCTTATATGAGACGGGCCATCAGTAGATGGGCGAAAACGGGAGAACCCCGAGAAAAAACACCTGGTACACCCGCAAGCAGAACTTGGCTTGTCTCACATGTGGCCAGTGCGGGGCTCGAACCCGCACCAGACACAGCGGTGAGAGAAGTGTACAATTATTATGTAGATGCATGTTTAACAAGGGTAGTGTGTGAAAAACTACTTGCCTACAAACTGTGCCGATTAGATTTAAAAAAAAAAAACAACAACTGTTCAAGTGCATAAAATACACCCATGCGCAAAATTACACCCCCGGGAGGTGTAAATTTATTTGGTCTACCGCGAAAGTAGGGGTGACCAAATTCATTGTAGATCTTTACAATTTTCATGTGATTTTCTCATGAAGCTCATGTCGACAAATTCTGATATGGATTTCATATAAAAATCCTTTCATGTAATTTTCATATTTCGAAAATATGTGGTTCTTATATGTGGTGCCTTATATGAAAATGACATGATCACATTTTCATATGACCAACATATGATACACGTATGGGTTTCATATGGAAATCGTTTCATATAATTTTCATGTGTGGCGAAATTGGCTGTGTAGGTGTGTTAACACCATATTGTGCAAATGTTTGCTTGAGTTCAGGATTGTCTTTTTGTGGTATGAAACAAGGAATGATTCCGGTATATACCGAAACTTTGATATATACAAACGATGATGAAGGATTCGAATAATTAGCAAACGTAATCAATTTTCGTGTTTCTGGTGGCATATTCCTTCAATGAAATTTATAATTTCTGACACAAGGTAAGTTTTTGTTACAAACTACTTATGGCAAAAACTGAAGGCATCCTTACTTTGTTTTCCCACAAAGTCATGACCCAGACATCCTCGAATTAATGCCTATAAAACTGACATGATCGTCAACATACCGCTCTCCATTTCACCCTACCTTCGTGAAATGTTGCATCAATCTGTGCCGTAACATATTCAGTTGCATCAACGGTATACAGGGTGATACTGTCACCAGCCTTCCCAAGGCACACAATATAATAACTGTGCATCCATCAAATAATGGCCAATGTACATTGTATTCACCTTATATTTATGTATAAAGCCACTAACATATGTATCAGGTGAAAGATCAGTACAATTTGCCAAACCTGACATTAAACCAACAATGTGACCAAATACATAATGCTAATAATTAAGGTCACTTTGTCCATAAAATGGCAATAAATAAATGCATCGAATGAAGCGCATCATACCACCAAGGCAAAAGCATGTTCCACAAATATAGAATACACCATACAGGTAGTAAAGTACAGTTAATCCATACGCATTCAAACATTTTGTCTCTTTAAATTGCAGCTACTTAAACAAATTGATACTTAACGTCTCCATCAACAGCAATGGTCATTTCGGGACGTTGCCTTCATTTTATGAGTCTTTACCCAACATTATAATGTCATGACACTCAACATGTTTTTCATAAATATAACCACCCAAGCAAACAAATAAGGCTTATTTGTATGGATGGTTTGACTAAACCACTTTTCCTGGACAGGCTCAAACATGAGCGGTTAACCACTAGTCAGATGGTTGTTCAGTACATCTATTTCTCCTAGGCCCCAATGGGCGGGGGCCCATATTCCCGCTGACAACCCTTTACAACTTGTATTGTAAAACAAAATGACAGTAGAATTAAATCACAATCTTTTAAGGATGGTTTTCAACCTCAACAGGTCTTTGAATTTTCTTAATTGCGACAGTCTTCTACATCACGTAAGCATGACCGTGTAATGTATACCCCGCCCCTTGAACCCCACTTTCAAGTATATCGCAAAACTGGGGTATGCAGGTGTATACCTATTTTTCTAATTTTTGTTCCAAAACATAGATTGTGGTAGCCTTGCCCAAGGCTTAGAAAAATAAAGAAAACGCCTTTCGTAATTTTCATTTTTTTTTAAATCTCTGCAGCTAGTCTAGTCTATAGATGGGGCTCGATTTCTAAGCCTGTAAAACTCAGCCAAGACGATTGAAGAAAAATTCATTGACAGACTAGCTTAGAGACTCGAGAAATTTCAATATATAGAAAATAATAAAAATGAAAACAATAATCATATGACATCAATATGTTTTACAGACTAGTAGCTAGTGTAAGATTGTGGGTACTCGTTAGAACCGCCTCGTCGAGGCGGTTCTAACGTGTACCCACAATCATTGTTTTGAACAAAAATATTAAAAATATCAAAAATTTTCTAATAAGTCTTCAGTTTTACAAAAAAAAAAAAAAAAAAAAAAAAAAAAAAAAAAAAAAAAAAAAAAAAAAAAAAAATCTCTGTATATTACTCTGTATATTACAGAGTTTTTGTAATGTCTGCAATGTAATAGATTAATCGGAACTGACGACCAAACTGGTTGATGCCAGTTGATACTGGTTGATACTAGAAAAGCCAGAAACGACAGAAATACTATTGTGGTGATTCTGGTATCAAAGATGTGGGCATGTAGCCACGTCATACCACATCATGCACGCGTACATGCATCTAACCAGTGTTTGAAACTAACACAGGTGCCTTACAAGCCATTTCTTCTGTACTTTGTAACGAGCCACTTCCTATTTACACTACAAGGTTTAAATCTTACATACCAAAGTGATTTACAAAAGAGATGCTAGCTATCGTACTTTGTCCGCTATCAAACAAACAAACAAACAAAACAACGCATAACGCATGTTACGTATGAGCAATAAATGAAATATCAAACAATAAGCATCAAAAGCTATCAAAGCCCTTCACCACTTAATTCTCTGTCCTTCGCGGTAAATGTTCTTAGGTGGGTATCTAAGATAGGTGATGACATTAACCATTTGCTTGACTTACACAAGGATTCCATCTGGTCAGTTGTTTTATAAGAATTATCGGAATGATATATCTTATGATTCATGAGTTCATTTACGACACAATGAAGGCGTATTACAATATTATCCAAGGCCGATAGGAAAACATAGATAAAATCTACTTTTTCGAGCCAATTTCTTCGATAAAATCTAAACAAAAAGATAAAAGTCACTTTTGAAGACATTGTTCTAGTATAGGTAATGATTTTCTTCTGTAAATTTCACAACGCATGTTATGGTCTGCAAATTATTCACACTATCGTTTGTTAAAAGTCTCATTCTCATAATTATAAAAGTGCATTTGTGATAAGGGGGTGTATGTAACATGGTAATAGTATGTCATAACATTCATATGCTTTCTTAAGCATAAATATGCCGGTACATACGTTAACCTAGCGTATACTGTATGGAAACACATTTTAAAGATATTACAAAAATGTTAATTTCACCTGTTTTGTAAAACTAATTACCAGCTCATCTTTTCTCATTCTGAGTTTCAGAAATGAATTGAAATAACACACATTGTTGGTGCAAAAACGCGTGTACAGGAAACCGCGTGAATGGTTCTTTCGCAAAATGTGGTCGTACGAGTATTATTAACAAATTAGGTACAAAATATGAGTAAAAAAGAAAAAAAGATAGATCTACACAGAAAAAAAAAAGAAACGACAACACGCTGTGGGACATAGGCAAACAGTATAGCCGCAGATGTGACGTCGCAGAACGAGGCGTGTTCTGCGGCGTCCCATCTGGCGCTATACTGTTTGCTCAGAGTAATTTCATGCCCCTAAAATTCATCAGGAAAACATGTCCATGAAAAAGTATACCCCGTTAAACCCCATTTTTATAAAGTAAAACTGGGGTATGCAGGGGTTTCTTATTTTTGCTCCAAGACATAGATTGTGGGTACACGTTAGAACCGCCTCGGTGAGGCGGTTCTAACGTGTACCCACAATCAATGTTTTGAGCATATATATTGAAAATATCAATTTTCCCCGATGACATTTTCTGTAGCTGTATATTTTACATGTATGGGCAGTTTTCGATTGGGTTAAAACATACCTCTTCTTTTTTCGGAACTTCCTCATTGTTCGGATCATATTCCGTAATGTTTTTCTTCTTGCTGTTTTTCCTGAATATTGACATGGTGAATATACTGTCCACTCCGTTCTGAAAAAGAAATAAGGTGGGGATAAAATTAATTTATATTTGAAACATTACGAAAGCTTACCCATGCAATGTACGGAGATATATTTTTCGAGCTGTAAAAATTGACAAAAGCATGAAAGGAATCATCAGAACATTTTTGAAAGGTTTCATATTTTTGCTCAAAACATAAATTATGGGTACACGTTAGAGCCGCCTTGCAGAGGCGGTTCTAACGAGTATCCACAATCTATGTTTTGGAGCAGAAATAAGAAAAATATGTATAACCCCTGCAAACCCATGTTTTACTATATAACAGTGGGGTATAAGAGGGTATTTGTTACCCTGATGAAAAATGTGTGCCTTGTGTTTCTGTTTAAAACAGCGCCTTGTGTCTATGTTTTAAAGTGTGCCTTGTGTTTATGTATCTCAGGTTCTACAGCAATGGCGGTGAAATACGAAAATAAATGCATGCCCCTGCACATCCGGCTTTACGGTTCATATCCCTTAGTTTTACGGATCATATTCCGTAGTTTTACGGATCATATTCCGTAGTTTTACGGATCATATTCCGTAATACCTCTTCTTTCTTTTGCGCTTCTTCATTGTTCGGATCACTTTCCGTAATGTTTTTCTTCTTACTGTTTTTCCTGAATATTGACATGGTGAAAATACTGTCCACTCCGTTCTGAAAACAGATGCATTACGAAGCTTGCAACATACAGATTTTTCAGCTGTAAGAATTAAAGATTTCATTTAAAAATGATATTTTCAAAGTATTTGCTCAAAACATTAATTGTGTCATATCGGGACGTTGGTTACATTTATTAAAGGTCTGCCTAACAGTTCATCTTTCACTGACTAGCACAACTTATCATCTGTCATACCCTTCATTGTCATCTTTGTACAGTGCGGTCTTGGTGAAACTGCAAAAATTCGCTGAGAACTTTGTTTTATCCATGTCAGGAAAACATGTCCATGAAAAGTATACCCCCTTAAACCCCACTTTGATATAGTGAAACTGTGGTATACAAGGCTTTACCATTTTTCTTATGTTTGATCCAAAACATAGTGTGGGTACTCGTTAGAACTGCCTCGCCGAGGTGGTTCTAATGTGTACCCACAATCTAGGTTTTGAGCGAAAGTAAGAAAAATAAAACCAAAATCTAACAAAATTTTAAACTATTTTCACAACCCAAAAAAATCTGTATTTTGCATGGGCATGTTTTCGTGAGCACTTTGTTTCATCCATGTCAACATGCAATACATGTACCTACCTTTAATATTCCTTTTATGTTTAACGAAAACATTTGCTAGTTAGGTCAAAGTAATGTCAAAAATGTTAAATTTAGTCAAATTATGCAAAATCTACTTAAACACAAATGCAAATAGAGACGACTATGCTAGTAGTATACTATCTATTATAAATCTTACCAAATAAGCAGTTTCTCAAATCTCAACATTTTTAAGGACGAAAGTCTGTAATTTATCATATTTTGTACAATCCGTTATTCAACACACATTATGATATTATACCGTACAAATCCCTTTGATGCGTAATCTAATACGGGAAACCCTGAGCTATTATTCGTATATTTTTAAAATAACAATTTTTAGTGACACGGTTAAAGCGGTGTCGTGCGTAAAAATACATTTGTTGGTGCTTCAATGTACTCATTTTTGCCCACATACGCACACACACACACCCTGTACAATTTGCGCACAGTATACGTTCCCAAACTGCACAATGACATGGTCCTTCTTTAGTTTTGTACATCTGGATTACAAACCATATTTAAACAAGTGACTTTTTGATATAGGTAAAAAACAACGACAGCTTTGACAGTAGGTTTTCGCGCTTTATATTAAACTTTATATGAGCCGCCTCATGGGAAAACGAACAATGTGGTTTCCGAACAGGTCCGACACAAACCGGTCTGTACAAGCACCTTGAAATTTCGGATTTAAGTAGAGGAAGAACTGTGCTATCCGAGTAGCGAAAACAAAGGCGCTGATCAGCTTCGCGGTTACCGCGAAGCTGATCTGCGTCTTTGTTTTCGCCTATGCAGATTGTTGGTTTTCCCATGGGGCGGCTCATATAGCAGAGTTATTGGAGCATCAAACCAAATGACAACAAAGCTCAAGTGAGCCGCGACGCGAGAAAACCGGTCTGCAGGGTTTCCGACCGGGTCTGACACAAACCGGCCTGTGCAGTCATAGAAGAAAGCTAGAATATTGAAATTTTGTGTATAAGTAGAGAATGAATCGTACTATCCGTGTAGCGAAAACAAAGGCGCTGATCAGCTGTGCAGTTACTGCACAGCTGATCTGCGCCTTTGTTTTCGCATAGGCAATTATTCAGTTTTATCATGGCGCGGCTCAAGTAGTGTACAGTTAATCCATTTGAATGGGTTAAAATCCATGAAATCACTTTAAAAATCTAGGTGTCAAACTACGGTGGATTTATTGTGTCTTCTTCATTTTGGACAGTAATGACACCCGACTTCGAAAAGGAAATTACGATGATACATACGCACAGCATTTTTAAACTGTTTTAAAACGAAACAAAACCTGCAAAATATGAAATCACTGCTAAACATACAGGTACGATCTAACGTCGTGTCTGTAAATATGCAGGCGAAGTGTCACACGTTGTGTCTTTTAAATAATAAATTGTTGGAATCACCCGTCAGGATAACATTTCCGTGTAATATATACCCCCTTGGACCCCACTTTTATAGCAAAACTGGGGTTTATACTCGTAGAGGTAAACCCATTTTTCTTATTTTTGTTCCAAAACATAGATTGTAGGTACTCGTAAGTTTTTGACGTGTACCCACAGTAATTAATTGTTTTGAGCAAAGATTACGTTTCTACTGAAAATGTTCAATTTTTACTGCTTGGAAAAAATCTGTATATCACATGGGCGTGTTTTCGTAATGCCTAGTTCTAGTCATTCTCAACGTACGTGTGTAGGCCTTTATGTAGACGAGGCTAGCCTATTACGAAAACATGCCCATATGATTCAGGTCAAAATCAATCATTTTCAGAGGAAAATTTTTGATATTTTTCTTATTTTTCCTCAAAGCATAGATTGTGGGTACACATTAGAACCGCCTCGCCGAGGCGATTCTAACGAGTACCCACAATCTATGTTTTGGAGCAAAAATAAGAAAAAATAGGTAAACCCCTGCATACCCCAGTTTTACTATATAAAAGTGGGGTTTAATGGGGTATTCATTGCACAGACATGTTTTCGTGATGTTTTATGGAGATTTCAAAGATATTCAATCAAAACTGCATACGAGACCAAAATCGTTCCGAAGGACACTACGTGTTATGATCAAATGTAATTATTGTGATGATCAATACTGTTTTGAATAAGTGCCGTTAAATATTTATACTTAGGTCTCTAAAAGCATTAAAATTGTAGGTTTAAGACACTTAATGCAATGATATATTTATAGATGTTTAACAATCTCTTTGAAAATGAAGTGCATACGAACCATATATAGATTCTTATTATTTTAAGGGTTAAACCATATTTACAATTAATGGGCACTCTTTCGAGACGACTTTCGATTTAAATAGCACGGTCAAATTTAGGTTAAAAGAACTATAAAGAATACGCTATGTGTGCAGAAAGAAACGCAAAGCATTCACATGATCGTATCATGCAAATTAAAGCCTTTGTGTACACAGATCGCCCGGTCTTTACTATTGTGGCCTCGCACCCGGCAATACATCAGGAAAACATGTACGTGTAATATACACCCCTTATACCCCACTTTTATATAACAAAACTTGGGTATGCAGGGTATACCTATTTTTCTTATTTTTGCTCCAAAACATAGATTGTGGGTACCCGTTAGAACCGCCTCGCCGTGGCGGTTCTAACGTGTACCCACAATCTATGTTTTGAGCAATAATATATACATGTATATTTGAAGATAAGGAAAATATCAAAATTTTCAATTTTTACAACTTAGGAAAAATGTGTATATTACACGGGCATGTTTTCTAAATGCTAGCGGTACGGCGGTCCATCCTTGCATGGCGTTTAACCCGGCACCCCCTTGCAAGCCTGGCGTTAAAAACTAAAACAATCAAACGTGGCCGATTTCACATTTGGTTACAATAATTCGCAATCTATTTCATGGCGTATGTGTGTGTATCTGTGTGTGCTGTGTGTGAAATGATATTAAACAACGTTTTCGTACGGACATACCCCCTTTGGGCAAACATTGAAACAAAATTAGACTTGTACAAGTCTCCTACTTATTTTATTGTATTTTAATATATTTTAACATCTACTATTATTTTGCTAATTCTCATGAAATTTTTTCTCCTTAATTCTGAAGCTATCAGAGAGGCATACAAAAATGCTGTAAGGTATTGTGAAGATAGAATTATATACAGAATTAGAGACTGAATATCAGTCTAAAACAAAATATGAATCTTGTGTTATGATACCGATAAACATCTTTGTTTTGGCATCGCGTAGTTCGCCGAGTTATGCCAAGAGAGATTTCTGTCAGTACCTCGCACTCTGCATCTTTAGTCATGAAAGTTCCTGTAAAAAATCAAATACTTTTTTCACAAAAACAAATACCCACCATCTCATTCCTATTGAAAACCATTTTATCCAAACAACTATAGAACACATCTATACTGTTAGAACAACTCAGGTAAAATGACTCACAAGTTGTTCAGAAACTGTTTCACCTAGGCTGGCTACAAAGTTTTCCAACTTGAAGTTGAACAGAATATGATGCGCCTCATGAGAAAACCAACAATCTGCATATGCGAAAACAAAGGCACAGATCAGCTTCGCGGCAACCGCGAAGCTGATCAGCGCCTTTGTTTTCGCTACAAGGATAGTACACTTCCTCTTCTTCTTAAATCCTAAATTTCAAGCTTCTAGCCTGCTTCTGTGACTGTACAGCCTGATTTGTGTCGGGCCTGTTCGAAAACAAAAATTGTTTTCTCACGAGACGGCTCATATGTTCAAGCATCAAGAAAACGAAACAAAGATAACCTGTTGTACGTTTGCGAATACCTACGACGCAGATACTTGTAAATCTATGTGTTTGAACAAACTGTAAAATGCACCTGTCGTTGTTGCATTGGTACTTTTTTGCTTTTACTTCATGTATTCAGTTTTACGTCTCTTTGCGATAATTTCTGGTCATTTTTATTGGCCCAATCAGTAGGTGGGATGGCAACCTACACCTGGTCCAAGCAGAACTTTGCTTGTCTCATATGTTTGCATTTACAATGTACTTGAAACAATCAAAATTGCTGCACCCTCAATTCAGAATAATCTAAAATTGTTTTCTGCTATTAAAGAACATGAGACAAGGTTTCGCGTCTTGAGGCTGATTTTACTTACCTGTAACGTATACACCCAAAGAGCCGAAACACGGATAACATAAGTTGCATGTATAGTTCGACTGTCTTGTTGAAAGATGCAAAATTACAGTAATTCTCTTTGGCTTCATGTTGCCAAATCTACAGGGTCACTGAAGAGGCTTAAGTAGCCGAAACCATGGTATGACCCATACTGCTCTTAAAGGATCTCAGTTTTATTTTTATTTGCTATTACTGCAGCTGGTGTTGTGCCGTGTGGCGGCCCTAAAAAGTCTCCCCGTACATCATCCATAGTGCAGATTATATATTTTCCTTTTGGTCCTTTGAGATCAGTGAGGGTATTCTGAGAAATCAGAAAATTATTATTGGCTTAGATTCATTTTCTAATCAACGTTTAATATATTTGGCCCCTTTTGGATTATTATAGTCTTTGTATCGACTGTCTTGTTGAAATATGCAAAATTACAGTAATTCTCTTTGGCTTCATGTTGCCAAATCTACGGGGTCACTGAAGAGGCTTAAGTAGCCGAAACCATGGTATGACCCATCCCCTTTCTCATTAATATGTTTACTGCTCTTAAAGGATCTCAGTTTTATTTTTATTCGGTACGTTTGGCATTCTAATTCTTCAAAACAGCATGCCACAGAGCCAAAACGGCAATGCCGCGGTCAGGAACAAGTGGAGGGAAAATGCGCTGAAAGGCTCTCAACTGCATGTGCGTTCACGAAAACATGTCCGTGTAATGTATACCCCCTCAAACCCCACTTTTATATCGTAAAACTGGGGTATGCAGGGGTATAACTATTTTTCTTATTTTTGCTCCAAAACATAGATTGTGGGTACTCGTTAAAACCACAATCTATGTTTTGAGCAAAAATAAGAAAATTTCAAACTTTTTCTGATGAATTTTTCAATTTTTACAAGTGAAAAAAATCTCTGTGTATTGCATGGGCAAGTTTTCGTAATGCGTTCTTTGCTCATAGCGTGATAATTAGCCAAAGAGACAATCAACATTTGAGCCACCTCGTGGGAAAACCAACAGTGTGGTTTCCGAACAGGTCTGACACAAACCAGGCTGTACAGCTACAGAAAAGAGCTAGAAGCTTGAAATTTCGAATTCAAGTAGAAGAGGAATTGTACTATCCTAAGAGCGAAAACAAAGGCGCTGATCAGCTTCGCGGTTACCGCGAAGCTGATCTGCGTCTTTGTTTTCGCCTATGCAGATTGTTGGTTTTGCCATGAGGCGGCTCATTTTCACATAAGATGGGTTGGTACCGTGATAATTGATATAACCCTTGCTTGGAATGAATACACGATGCATGCTCTGATAATCCACTGAGTGAAAGCGTTGAGCGCTAAACGTTTCCAAAAATATTTTAGCCGAGTAACAAGAAACCCGAATTTTTGTCCAGGTGAAAACAAAGACGCAGATCAGCTGTGCAGTAACCGCACAGCTGATCAGCGCCTTTGTATTAGCTACACAAGTAGAACAATTCCTCTTCTTGTTTTATCGAAAGCTCAAGATTCTGGCTTTCTTCTGTGTTTGCACAGCTTAGTTTGTGTCTGACCTTGTTTGAAACCCCGAAGACCGGTTTGCTCACATCGCGGCTCGTTTTAGCTGATCAGTTCGATAAGATCAAATGCTGCTGATAATGATAGCGATAGCGATAACAATAAAAATGAAAATGATATTTCGGCCAGAAGAAAGGAATGGATATTTTTATTATATGGCAAGTGATGAAATATAGAGAAATATGTATTAAATATAACCAATATTTGAAAAAGTTATATTTTCACATGTGAAAATATAAAAAAGTTATATTTTCACATGTGAAAATATAAGATTTGGGAATACGCAAATTACGATTCCACCGTTTCATTTCTAATTTATACATAACTAAATTTTATAATCTATGCTATTGTTGACGCAATGAACGTTCACTCACAATAGCGACGAAATGACGTGACGTAATGACGTCATTTAAGATTTTGACGTCATATGCTTTAGCGCATAACGTTACAATGACTACATGCAATATAGTAAAAAGAAAATTCAAGTTTTTGTCGTGAATATGAGTTTTATTTCATCTCATGAAGTGAAAAATTATATATTTCATTCGTGCCTTCGGCACTCATGAAATATAAAAAATTTTCACTTCACTCAATGAAATAAAACTCATATTCACTCCAAAAACTTGAATATCCTCTATATATTTCATAAATAGATAAACTTGAGCTTTCAATAAATGAAGCGCATCGAACAAAAGTATTTGCCAAGTACATGTTACTACACAAAGGGCATATCAGCAACAATATTCACATGCAACAGTAAATAAAATATAATGGCTTGAACCTTGGAAGCAGTATAACATTCGAAGCGAGAAAGAATGGACTATATTGCGCAATTTCGGGTAACGAACCCTCATCAGTAGCCCTTTTAAACCGGCAACAAAGCCAGACTATAGTGCTGCAATTTCAAGAATTTATACGAGAAGTCTAAATCAAAGACACATTCCTAAACGAGGTCAAGTAATTAACACATTGCTTAGAAGTATGTTTCTAAACGTAAGTGTTTTGAACACTCTGAATAGCTTTACTGATCTCAAAGGACCGAAAGAAAAATATAATCTGCACTATGGACGATGTACGGGGATACTTTTTAGTAAGTCTTTTAGAGAATCAGGATAACACATTCGTGTAATAAATCCGTTTCCCCTTATATAATGTAACATTATCTACATGTACGAAAAAGCAAATGAGACCGGGATTCTTGCTCCTTGGCGATGTTCAAACTCAAGGTTATTTACATCGTGCTGTATGGAAAACAATCAAGTTTTGAGTATTACATACTCATGGGAAACAATACATTGGCGCTTATCAAGTTTTGAGTATTACATACTCATGGGAAACAATACATTGGCGCTTATCAAGTTTTGAGTATTACATACTCATGGGAAACAATACATTGGCGCTTATCAAGTTTTGAGTATTACATACTCATAGGAAACAATACATTGGCGCTTATCAAGTTTTGAGTAATACATACACATGGAAAACACTACATTAGCGCTTATCAAGTTTTGAGTCATGGAAAACAATAAATTGATGCATATCAAGTTTTGAGTAGTACATATTCATGGAAAACACTACATTAGCACTAATCAAGTTTTGAGTAGTACATACTCATGTAAAAACAATACATTGGTGCATATCAAGTTGTGAGTAGTACATACTCATGGAAAACAGTGAATTGGTGCATATCAAGTTTTGAGTAGTTCATACTCATGAAAAACTATACACTGGTGCATATCAAGTTTTGAGTAGAACATACTCATGGAAAACAATACATTGGCGCTTATTCAGTTTTGAGAAGTAAATACTCATGTAAAACTATACATTGGGGCTTATCAAGTTTTGAGTAGTACATACTCATGTAAACCAATACATTGGCGCTTATCAAGTTTAGAGTAGTACATACTCATGGAAAACTATACACTGGTGCATATCAAGTTTTGAGTAGTACATACTAATGAAAAACTATACACTGGTGCATATCAAGTTCTGAGTAGTACATACTCATGTAAAACTATACATTGGCGCTTATCAAGTTTTGAGTAGTACATACTCATGAAAAACTATACACTGGTGCATATCAAGTTTTGAGTAGTACATAATCATGGAAAACTATACATTGGCGCTTATCAAGTTTTGAGTAGTACATACTCATGAAAAACTAGACACTGGTGCATATCAAGTTTTGAGTAGTACATAATCATGGAAAACTATACATTGGCGCTTATCAAGTTTTGAGTAGTACATACTCATGAAAAACTATACACTGGTGCATATCAAGTTTTGAGTAGTACATACTCATGGAAAACAATTCATTGGCGCTTATCAAGTTTTGACTAGTACATACTCATGGAAAACAGTGAATTGGTGCATATCAAGTTTTGAGTAGTTCATACTCATGAAAAACTATACCTGGTGCATATCAAGTTTTGAGTAGAAGATACTCATGGAAATCAATACATTGGCGTTTTACTTATTCAGTTTTGAGAAGTAAATACTAATGGAAAACTATACATTAGGGCTTATCAAGTTTTGAGAAGTACATACTCATGGAAAACTATACATTAGGGCTTATCAAGTTTTGAGTAGTACATTCTCATGGAAAACAATACATTGGCATTTATCAAGTTTTGAGTAGTACATACTCATGAAAAACTATATACACTGGTGCATATCAAGTTTTGAGTAGTACATAATCATGGAAAACTATACATTGACGCTTATCAAGTTTTGTGTAGTACATACTCATGAAAAACTATACACTGGTGCATATCAAGTTTTGAGTAGTACATACTCATGGAAAACAATACATTGGCGCTTATCAAGTTTTGAGTAGTACATACTCATGGAAAACAATACATTGGCATTTATCAAGTTTTTAGTAATACATACTCATGGAAAACTACATATTGGCGCTTATCAAGTTTTGACTAGTACATACTCATGGAAAACTATACATTGGCGCTTATCAAGTTTTGAGTAGTACATACTCATGGAAAACAATACATTGACGCTTATCAAGTTTTGAGTAGTACATATTCATGGAAAACTATACATTGGCGCTTATCAAGTTTTGAATAGTACTTACTCATGAAAAACTATACACTTGTGCATATCAAGTTTTGAGTAGTACAACTCATGGAAAGCAATACATTGGCGCTTATCAAGTTTTGAGTAGTACATACTCATGAAAAACTACACATTGGCGCTTATCAAGTTTTGAGTAGTACATACTCATGGAAACCAATAAATTGGCGCATATCAAGTTTTGAGTAGTACTTTCTCATGGAAAACAATAAACTGGCGCATATCGAGTTTTGAGTAGCACATACTCATGAAAATCTATACATTGGTGCTTATCAAGTTTTGAGTACTACTTACTCATGGAAAACAATAAATTGGCGCATATCAAGTTTTGAGTAGTACTTACTCATGGAAAACAATAAATTGGCGCATATCAAGTTTTGAGTAGTACATACTCATGGAAAACAATAAATTGGCGCATATCAAGTTTTGAGTAGTACTTACTCATGGAAAACAATAAATTGGCGCATATCGAGTTTTGAGTAGCACATACTCATGAAAAACTGTACATTGGCGCTTATCAAGTTTTGAGTAGTACATACTTATTGAGGCAAGATATAAACCACTACACAATTCTTATCCTCTGATCATAGTTTATGTTGATATCACAGTGCAAAGCCCTTTACTTCGAATCTGAAGGATATGACAACAAACATGAAAATCGTGTACTTTATCAAATACAGTTCAACCTCGTTATAACACGCCCCATTATAGTGAGGTTTTCAATATAACACGGCCATGTAATGGCTCCCAAAATGATAATTTTGCTATATGTCTAAAGCAAATAACCTCATTATAACATGGTTTCACTTATAACATTGTCTGTTTCCATGGACCCTTAATATAGCGTTATAAAGAGGTTGACATGTAATTTAACAACAATTCAAAATCACAAGTTTTAGATCCAGCTGTTCCAACAATGTGCAGAATAAACAAATTGTGCAATTGTCCATGTAGAATACAATGTTCTATATATATTACTTATAATTCATGTTATGTTTTTGCAAGACCAAACATTAATAATTAATGCTGTTAATTAGTATCACTGTATTGCTATCAGATTACCGAAGAATCCAATATGAGCCGCCGCAGAAGAAAACCAACATTCTGCATATGCGAAAAACAAAGACGCAGATCAGCTGTGCAATAACTGCACAGCTCATCAGCGTCTTTGTTTACGCTATACAGTACTATCCTTCTTCTTCCTAAGCTTCTAGCTTTTAGCCTGCTTCTGAGACTGTACAGGCCGGTTTGTGTCGACCCTGATAGGAGACCCAAATTGTTAGTTTTCTCATGCGAATGCAGTACACCATGATCGTGCAGGTGCTCGTACTCGATGCCGACTGAAAAAAATCGTAGGAGTCACTGTGAGTACCATAACGAAATCGTACATGCAATATTACAGATAATTTTTCTGCTTTCAATGCCTAAAAATTTGATATTTTTTTTTTACTTTTTGCTCAAATATTCATTGTGGGTACGCGTTTGAACCGCCTCGAACGAGCACCCATAATCTATGTTTTGAAGCAAAAATACGAAAAACTATACTCCTGTATACTTGCATCCCAGTTTTACAATATAAAAATGAGCCTGTGCATGAGAAAACCAACAATTTGGGTTTCCGACCAGGTCTGACACAAACCGGCCTGTACAGTCACAGAAGATGGTTAGAAGCTTGAAATTTTGTATTTAAGTAGGAGAAGGATCGTACTATCCGTGTAGCAAAAACAAAGGCGCTGATCAGCTTCGCGGTTACCGCGAAGCTGATCTGCGGCTTTGTTTTTGCCCATGCAAATTGTTGGTTTTCTCATGCACAGGCTCAAATGGTATTTTTTCCATGGACATGTTTGTATGATGTGTTGTATGAGCTGGCATGGCAAGACATCTTAAACGTCAAAATAAATTAAGTTTTGTTGTGATTCACCATTATCTGAGTAAGTAGTATTTACATAATTTCCCCTCACTACTCATATGTGTGAGAACATGAAATGAATCGTTTCAAATGAATAAGAAACATACACATAAAATGTTTTCCACTCATTTCCTGCTGGAATCTCGGCTGAATCGTACTTAACCCCGACTGATACATTGTAAACTTTACATGTATACGTAGTCGATAAGGTTTGTTTCTTTGAATCACAGTTTGTCCAAAGAAAATAAGATACATGTATCTATTGGCTATTTCATGGAAACGTTTCCACGAAATTCCCACTCAAGTTGTACGTTCCCTCAGAATGGTTCCACTATTCATGTATTTCTGTTATCCTGTTGTAGTAGTGGGTCGTTTCCTTTACTATGGTATTGCCTCTTCGATACATTCGAGAGGGTCTGGATGGGGTATAATGATTAATGAATAATGGCCTAAAAATTTTAATGAGAGTGAATAAAGAGCAAAACAATTAATGATTAGTGAATAATGAGGTCCTAAAGAATAATGAATAAATGTAAATATTTAATGAATAGCAGAGTAATATAATGAATAGTGAATAATAACATTTTAAAGAATAATGATTATGCTAAAATTTGGCTATGGAATTGTCTTAGATGGCCTCCCTGACATTCCAGAATTTCATTTTTTTTCTGGGGTCTGGGGTCTGGACGCCCCCAGACCCAATTTAGTTCAAATGTTGTATTCTTATTTCAGAAATCCTTGAAAGTTTGGAAAGACGTATGTCTGGAAGCCAAGCATGTAGGGGCTCACCTCATGGGCCATTTGAGAAAGAAATGTGTCATTTGAAGGCAGAGAAAAATAAATTAAATCATTCTGGATGTTTACTGAGCCAGATACTATTTCACTGTTTCGTTTGCTTATGCATTGTGTATTTTCTTTTTATTTTATTACCCCACTTTGTCCTTATTATGTATGTTCCAACCCTATAATAATAATAATAATGATAATATTTTCTGTGGATGGACATCATCTTGCTGTCTTACATGACAGAATATAATTATAGTGTCTTTTGCAATCAGAAACAAGGCAGCACTAAGAATGTTAATGCGAATCTATCTGGCAATTTAAATGGCGCTACATATTTTTTCCCTCGCTCGCTTTGCTCGCTCGGTATTTAAGACAATAAAAATGAATTGTACAATCAGGCAAAAGCACAAATCCATATATCACATATTACTCCTGTGCTAACTAGTATACTAAATAAAAACAACAGCATTTTATTATACCATTACTCCTGAAGTTACAATTTTTCTTAAATAACCTTTGGTACATGTATTCATAATTGAGGAGAAAGATTCAGGGTATTTAGTATAGTTAAGGTGGAGGGGATTATACTCCCAACAGATTAAAAAGGCTAAAACAATCGGTCCTTGTGGCTTGAGATAAGGGATGCCTTAGGTGGGGAACACATATTTGCTTATGGTTATTAGCTGAGCAAAGAAGGCGTGACTAGTAATATTTTAATGAATAATCGAGCTTATTTTAATGAATAAGCCAAAATTTTAATGACAGTGAATAAATGGCTAATTTTTTAGTGATTAGTGAATACCAGGACCCCCCATCCAGACCCTCATTCGAGTATCACTGTGGTCATACTCGATTCGGACATACACATATACATCTCGCCGCCCACCACCAATGGCAGGAATACTATCCCTATGTACAAGGTACCTCCCAACTTTAACTTGCTCTCCCTTTGGAAAAATTCCTCGTATAACCTGACGCGTTTTCAACGAGAACTTAACATTGAAATAATAGGCTATCACATAGTATATGGCAGAGGTGCACCATGCCGGGGATTTTGTAGACATATATTTTCTGAAAGCCAGTACCCTAAGCTACTAAATGCCACTTGTAAGTACTCTGACTGCTGGGGCTTTATCGTGCCAGAGCGTGTTACGTACGTTACCGATGTATGATTTTTTTTTTTTTTTTTAATTCAGTATTACGTCCCTTTCAAGCTTTTTCACTCATATCGAGACGAATCAATCGGTAGGTGGGGCGAAAACCGAAGTACCCGGGGAAAAACCACCTGACACACCCGCAAGCAGAACTTGGCTTGTCCCACATGTGACTCGTGCCCCGAGCGAGGCGCGAACCCACAGCGGTGAGATGATCGAATGATTAAGAGCACTGAAGTCAGCGACCTTAACCACTCGGCCACGGGGGCCGCCTCAGATTTTTAAATTCAAGCTGCTAAGGGGATTACCAAGATTTATGGCAAAAAGAAAATATTTGACAAGAACTTTACCTTTAAATATGTAGCGGGGATGTAACCTAACCTAACAGGACCAAGTTCAATAATGTTTAGATTTCATGACTACTGGTACACCAGAAGTAACGTAAATAACCCATGTTATTTGGCATATCTACCGTGTTTCGTTTCTTATAGAATATAGCTTAGACCAAATACCAAAATACAATTTTTATGATAGTTATTTGCAGTCCTTGCCCTTTCAAATGACATATAGTAGAGCTCTCTGTGACTTTCCATCACTCCACAGATGCTGATTGTCTTGTCTTCCCCTACCCCCTTTAAATAGCATGCCCATTAATAACCATGTCCCAGCAGAAACAGAACAAAGACACTTTCTTTCCTGAACAACATCCCAGTTTTCGAAATAAAACTTCCATAGGTATTAAAAGCACACGAAAAATCAACTACAGACCATGCTTCATGATAATTGTAACAAATTTTACGCAATGTCATGGTAACGTATGTTACAATTTTGTATTTTCACTATAGAATCATATACTTATGATTAATTGCAGATTATCATTTTTCTCTCATAGTTATTTTAATTAGGAAATTAAATTTATTGAATATCTATCCTAAAACGAATTAAAAGCACACAAAAATCAACTACAGACCATGCTTCTTGATAACGGTAAAATATTTTACGTAACGGCATGGTAACGTACGTTACAATTTTGTATTTTATCTATAGAATCAAATAGATCTACTTATAATTTATAGCAGATTATCATTCTTCTCCCATGATTATTTCAATTAGTAAATTAAATTTACTGAATGTCTGTCCTAAAATGAACAAAATGAGAGCCAAAAGTGCAACAATCGCTCACCTGATAACAATTAAGTCTGAAAAAGATTAAATCAGTAACAGGAATGGAATAAAATTTATTTATTGCGGTTCTATTCTGCTAAAATACAAATTTGCATATTCACATAATTGTAAAATTCTGTTATGATCGTAGACTCACGTCACATATTTACCGTTACAGAACTGAATGACTCGCCTGTTGCGATCGGTCAAATACATTCTGTTAATGGTAAAGCTGTGACGTCAGTCTTGTACGTTCGGTATAATATATCATACGTATCAAATGGACCATAAAATGAAGGCTCTAAACAACATTATATTAGCTGAGAGAGCAGCTATTTCACTAAAGGTGGCCATACAACTACCTTCCGTGTGACTTCAGAAATCGACACCAAAACCTAAAACAAATACAATGTACATGTAGGACCACAAAAGAAATACAACCTTGAGACGTTTGTGAAGCAATGTAAAATTGTGTATTCATATGAATTTGCTCATAAAATGCAAGCATTCTTTCGCAATAAAACTAAAACTACACCACAGATGCAGCCTGTATAATATTTCTAAGTATTAGTGCCTAATTGTCGATTTAGTTTTTTTCATCTCGGTTTTTGGGGTGTAAATTTCTTTCTGATTGCGCCTTTTCCTGACCATTGCCTACGTGTACCTTTTTAGGATCACAGGTAACACAACTGAAACTACTAACTGACTGACAATCTGATTACTGGTTAACCGCTCAGGTCTGAACCTGTCCAGGAAAAGTGGTTTAAGTCAAGCCATTCATACATATAAGTCTCAATGGTTTAGTTGGGGTGGTTATATTTGAAGCAAATTTTTGGATGTCATGACGTCTTAATTTGGGGTATAAGTCCCATAAAATGGAGGCAACGTCCCGACATGACCATATCTGTTGACTGGGACACCGAGCATCAATTCAAACAAACAAAATAACTTTGGAGCAAAAGAAAACTGGCATATGAACCTCAGTGGACTGAGCAAGGCACACGAAGTCCCCATCCCAGCCTACTTAAACAATATTTCCAGACACGCTAGTAATGTGAATTTTCATCCCTGACTTACATATGAATATGTACTTCTTACAGAAGTTTAAATAAGATATTGAAGGTGCTATAGAATGGCCACACTTACAAATGCACCATTTTACGTGTAACATGTTTTGTCTGCCGTAGTTCAAAGGAGATGCGATTAAAGATAAAACCGCTAGAGTGATCATAGTACTTTCACCTATTAATATTGTACATTGTCAAAGAAACCGTTCTGTTCTGATCTGATTCTTCCTTATGCATTTAAAAAAAAAGTACAATTAGGCAAAGATCAGGAAAAGGCGCAATCAGAAAAAGATTCCCACTCCAAAACAGAGGTGGGAAAAAACTAAAATAACAATCAGGTACTTATACCATGAAAACATATCGTAAGCCGAATGAGCAGCTATTTTATTTCTACTATAAATAGGTGGCCACTCAAGTACCTAAACTTAACTAAAAATATGAAAACATACATAAGGAGCCAACAGCACAAAAAATTTTAAACACCAAGACATAAAACAAAAATAACCACCACAGAAGTATCGCCTTGGAACGATCAGTAACACAAAGTTACTAGTGGGCTTAAACCGGTTTTACATGGCCATAACCTCACCCTCAGCTTCTGCAGCGGTTCATAACATTTAGTTAGTTCTTCGGTCCTCGTGGTGAATCTCTCATCAAGAACAAACAAATAAATCACGATAAACATCCTGATGAACCAAAAACCAGGACTCACAGATTGAGTAAGCTGCCCGACGATGGAGATCCCTGGGCGCCGAATAACCTACCAACTCCGGAGCAAAAGAAAAACACCAGCTGGACCCAGGTGGCCCAAGCAACAGACAAAAAGCTCCGGCCCCAACCAACTAAAATGAATAGCTTTAAGGCGGGGCCATCATTAAGTCTGACGCCCGACCCATCATAGAGTCTGACGCCCGACCCTATGCATTTAAACTGCAAAACTGTATCCGTCTAAATAAAATACATGTAGCTTGCGGTATCGCAGATAGTAAATGCACAAAATGACAAAATTTCGTGATAATGGGGGCAGCTAGTAAGTGTTTTTTGTCCCATAACCACCATTGTTGCTTGCTACTGATTGTTTTAAAGTGATTCTTAATACTTTATGTTCGATGGAGTAGATATACATGTAACATATTTCCTTTGTTGCCGTTTTTGTTTTGGCCATATACTTGTAGAAAATTCACGGTAAAGAAAGTTTCGAACAACCAAGTTCTCATTCTCATGTGCTCGACACTGTACAAATAGGTCACCATGCTCCCCACTGTGTATCTTGGTAGCATTATCATCATTAGCAACCTAATTATGTTGGGTGTTGCAGATTTTGCAAGTATCCATCTCTCACTAACCATTCAATGCATGTTAGGTGTGTAACCAATCAAAAGGAACACAACCACAAGGAGTCGCGCTTAATGTTGTTCTCAGTGGAGAAGAATGCTCGTTTGGCACTGCCACTCTCTGTCTTACCACATCGGTTCGATATAATTACATGTATATTCATTTATAATTTCACTTACAAAGTACATTTTGCCAACATTTTTCAGCAGTCACATTTAACATATTAGCAAACATATGAGAGTTTCTTTTCTGTGTAATACAAACACATTATGGTCTAACATTACAATATCATGTGAAGTTTCCTGCAGAAATTTAGAATGCAATAGTTTTGACATAATAGAAGTAAATAAAGATATCTTGCCAACCCCACACAAATCCACCATTTTTGTCGATCCCTTGGATTATGGTATGACGTTTGAATCAGCTTTAGCACACTCACTTACAAGCATTGATGACACCAATGTTGACGTCAAAAGACATATATGCAAAGCTCATTTTTATGTAGCTTCAACAAGTTTAGCCATATAGTGCCTTGTTACACACCAGCTGTAAGGCTATGTCACATAACCATGGCTAAAGTTAATCAATCCACCTTCACATTTTGCTTCCATAAATACAACGAAGATTGATTGTACTATTGTAATATCTAGTGAATTTCATGATTGATTGATTGAAAGACTGATTAGAATATATAATGTTGTCCAAAAACACTGAAACCATTTTAGAGCCAAATTCTGAAATCTAAGATGTGTTTTGTTTTTGTTCAGATTCTTAAGCGTTTAGGAACCTCAACCCTTTTTGTATGACCGGAAATGACTTTACGACATTTACCGTAACAGTAATAGGAAGTATTTGCTCTACATAAGAACCTATAATACATAAACATAGTAAAGGATGACAAAGATGAATTATTTGCAGCTATAGTAGAGGTTAAGAAGATGCTGGTTAAAATGTCAATACCTGACAACTTGGAAACAGGAATTGCAACAGATTAACATTGATCACAAGAGTGCTTTACAGACCATGGGTATACAAACCATGCAAAAAGGGGTTTCCACAAAACAAAATGTAATAAATACGAGAGGCCCAAATTGAAGTCAGATAACTTAAACGAAAATTTGCTTGAGAAATTGATACAGTTTTGAGGTTTAACGACTTAGTCATCAATTTTTCAGTCGGGACAGATCCATCGCTTCCTGGGTATTATCAGTGTAAATGTGGCATTCTCAAGGACACATACCGGCATCAGTTGGGTTTGAATCCTCGGTGTCCGACTCGGGAACTACTAGTTTGTTTGAATTGATGCTTAAAGTCTCAACAGCAATGGTCATGTCGGGACGGTACCTTCCTTTTTATGGGATGGTGTCTCCATTTTTATGGGACTTGTGCACAAAATACGGATGTGATGACATCCAAGAAGTGTTTCAAATATAACAACTCAACTTATCCAATAAGGCTTATGTTTGACTTGAAGGCAGGCTCGGGCCTAAACCGTTAACCAGTAATCAGATGCTCAGTCAGCAGCGTATATGCTGCCTGGTTGCTTGTCATCATGTACAGTTTCCGTTTTTAACGACTGGCAAATCAGGTAACAGTGGAGAAATTAAAAATCAATACTTTGAGAATGCGCTTCGGACGGCATTTCGAATTTATTACAATTCAACAGTAAGGAATCTATACATAACAGTTGTATTTATATGCCCATTATGCTTGGTTATTCAATAAGAGTTGGCCGTGAAAACAAAGTGTTCAAGACAAACGGATAATATTGTTGAACTTATGTTCTATGTATTTTTTCATAATTTCTTCACCAATTTTCACTCAACACACAGTATTTCAAAACGTTTTGGACAACCATCGTAAATATTCAAAGATATTACTTCGAGGACGCTCTCGAAATTATTGCAAATAAAGCAAAGCTAAAAATGGTCACCAGCAACGTTATTCCTAAGAAAATATAATCGACCATCTTGCTAATGTCTTGCCATGTCACATTCTGGGAATCCTGTGATACTTCCATAGCATCAAGCGCTTGTTTATTATTCTCGTTAAACCCAACGTCGTTGATAGGCAATTTAGTTTTGCTTGTGATCGTATGGTGTTCCTCCATTCTTTCTTGACTTTCTTTAACATCAGCATCCTTCACTTTGTGCTTTCCACATCGAAATTTGCGGCGTAACAATTTGAGGCCTAGGTATACCCTGATAAGCCAGTGAGGAACGCGCTCGTCTTCTTTACTGTTGAACAAGCGCAAGTTGAGAACTGTTATCACTGTTATTACTGAACTGACAGAAAATGATCCTAGCAATGTATAGGATATGAGTGGAAGCGGTTCCGATGTCGTTGGTAAAGTATCACTGACAATCGTCATAAAGACGGCAATCGATAACAGGACGGTAATAGAATACGACACCCTTTCACCAGATTCAGCAGGTAGCAAAAACACGAGTACATTCAACAGATTCAGGAACAATATCGGAAGAAGTATATTTATGATCAGATACTGTGGTTTTCGTTCCAGTCGAAAATGAAATATCGCACTGGATGCGGGACCAGTATGCATGACTTCGACGTTCGTATCTATTATGTCCCATGTGCCGTGTTTACTCATGAAGGTCATACCAACAGTGTTTCGACCCGCTGTTAACCTCACTTCAGATGATTGGTATCCCCATATAAAGGTTTCTACAGCGCATTCCTGAATATCAAAGGGAAAATAATAAGCATTTATCGCACATGTCGCTTGGATAAAGGCGCCGGGTTTCCACAAAGCTCTTCCGTCACTTTCATATCGTATGCGTTGCCATTTCTTTCCAAATGAATCAATTTTTTCAGAGGGGTTTGTTATAATTAACTCTGGAACCCAAACTTGCTCGTACCCAAAGAACGTACTGTTTATTCCGCCATAATCAGACGGGTCCCATGTCAACTTTTCATCCGTCCATTTAATATGTAACACGGACACCAGCGAAAATCGTTCAAGCACTTCGTCAAATTCTTGCAATGCTAGAACGAACAAACTAACATCAACAACTAACGTTTGTGACTGATCCTGTAATGGCCGTACGTTTGTGTCATATCCGCTTGTCAGATTTGCGTTTAATGCTACTCCATCTTCGAAAGTCCCGGCCTGTATCATATACGGCATTAGAATACATACGATTAACACATGTAACATAGAAACTTCCATTTTCAGGAGCCTCTTATAAGACTGTATTTTGCGAAGACTAATTGTCGCTTCTGCCAAAGAATGTTAATTCATTATGAAAACTTGCCCATGCAATAAACAGAGAATTTGCGAGTTTTAAAAGTTGAAAATTTTCAGCTGAAATGTTTGATATTTTACTAAATTTTTGCTTAAAGCATAGATTGTGGGTACAAGTTAGAACCGCTTCGCCTAGGCGGTTCTAACGAGTACCCACAATCTATGTTTTGGAGCAAAAATAAGGAAAATAGGTATACCCCTGCATACCCCAGTTTCGCTATATAAAAGTGTGATTCAAGGGGGTATACATTACACGGACATGTTTTCGTCATGTATACGTAATGTGAAACTGATCCACAGTCGTTTTACAGTGCATTCACAAATCAGTCTTTTGATTATAAAATGTTATTTTATTGAACGTTATTTTACGAAATGTAATTTTTGTTGAAGCCATGTCATGATCAAGTTCAACCCATAAGCTCAGCTACGCAACTCGGCGGCTTATCAGCGTTTTTCATTTCAGTTTTCACATTTCCTCCTTTCGAAATACAAGTATTGCAATTTCTCGTTTTTTCGAACTTAATTCTTTAGCTGTACAGTCCGATGTGAATGGTATGTGCTCTGTAAACTCAAACTCGGAATTTCTTTTAACGCGGCTCATTTACTGGTATGATATTATTCTATGGCAAACACAATAATGATGTCCACAACACTGAATATACAACAAATCTAATGATTCCTCTTCTGAATAAATGAAAATATATCGAACATAATCTGTGGTCTAATTTGTATTGATTTTGTTAATACCTTCATTTAAGCAGACATCCGTTTAATGCTACTCCATTTTCGAAAGTCCCGGTCTGTGTCATATACGGCAGTAGAGCACAAACGAATAATGGTTATTTACGTTACCATATAACAAGACACTAGGCGACATGCATTAAGGTGGCGCTGTGTTAGTATTAAGCTTGTAACCAATTAAAACAATGGCGAATTTAAACTGAAAATGCGTCATTGAATTCAGTTTCCCCCCAATAATCCTTCAAGAAAGTATATAATGTATTTTCAAATATGTATATGTCAATTACATGTATGTAGTCAAGCAAGAACGACACAAGTTTTACTCAACGGGATACATTTGCAAACAAAGTCCAAACATTGTTGGTTAAATAATTTGGACAGCAGACTTACTTGCAAACACTAAATTCTTTATTTCGTAGCAAATACTCACAACTTATTTCACCTCAGCCCTCTGTATGCAGGGAATGTTCTTAGGTATTTTTTCCGTTATCTACGTTACCAATGACAAACCACTTGGTAAGAATCAATAGATGTCATTGGTTTATGATAAGTTTACCATTTAGACAATGTCAAGTTTAAACTAGAATGTATCGCTGAATTGTACTATTCCCCAGTGTCCCTTTGAGACTGACTAAGTATGATTTAGTTTTACACGTAAATATATGTACACTGGCAAGTGGGGACGACACAAGCTTCAATATATGACATGCAGCTGCAAACAAAGTACAAACTTTTGAGTGAAATAATTCAGATAACAGACTTTATTCAAAAATATCTCCACACAATCAGTTGGTTTATTTGCGTTAGAAATTCGATGTACTGTTTGTTCATATGGAACGTGGACTGCATATTTTGTTACATACGTTACCATACGTTGTAAAATGAATACTGTTCATAGAAAAGGATCTGTTTTAGCATAATTTCCTATTTGTTAATTTTCGTGATTGTTTTAATACAAAACTTCATAAAAATATACCAAATGTTGATTTTATGGCGATTCTCATGAAATTTGCAACATGTCACGTACGTAACGCATTCAAAAGGCCGCTACGTCCAAACGCCCCAACGATCAGGGGCCAGTTGTTCAAAATTAACGATGTCGTTGGTTAACGATTCGTTAAAATTTCAAATGGCAATATTACAAATACACTGTTATTTTTTGTTGAAAAAATGTGAGAATCCTTTGCACTGCAAAGGATTCTCACATTTTTTCAACAAAAATAATAGTGTATTTGTTACTTTAGCTGATATTTGCTTAACAAATTTATGTCTTAACGATATCGTTAAGCTAATGATGCTTTGAACAACTGGGTCCTGAGTGCCAACAAGTGTCATTTTGAAGGGAATTAGATGGGCTTTCAGAAAATTATACCCTACAAAAGTCCCCAGCATGGTGCACCAGGGTCTATTGGCTCCTCAACGTCTATAAGTTTAGAGAACACCTGTAATAATGTGACTTCTAACTTTGGACTGGATATATCCTTCTTTGTAAAAAAGAAATATGAAGAATGTTTAGACAACTTGGCAGAGTCTGTAGTATCCAGAGTTGCTTCTATGTGAAAATGGTACGCATCAAACATAAACTGCGGTGATCAGTAGCAATCTTTGATTCAGAATTTGTTTGCTAGATTTACGGAACGCCCTGATATTCTTTGCGATAACTTCATTCTGTGAACGCGCTTTGCCGTAATGTTTCGTAAGCGTCAAGCTGAAACATTGCTTGTAGAATTTTGATCAATAATTCTGAAAGCCCATCTAATTCCCTTCAAAACAGCGACCCGATAGGTATATGGCTTTGTGATAGGTGCAGAGCTTTTCCTAAATTGGTAACTGCTGAAATGTCTGTTATGAGGAATGAACTCAACGGTCTGAAGCAGTCAACTTCATCAATCCTTGCAGCTGTGCAAAATCTGACGTCAAATATTGAACGCTCAATTGGAAACATCAACGACAGACTTACGGCTATAAACAAACAAATTTCCACGAATGATAAAGGGATCAGTGGCGCATTACAAATCCTCAATACTACAACGAGCAACATAAAAACTAGTGTTGAACAAAAAACTAGTCAAATTTTAAATAAAACGGGTGCTGTCATAGACAAAGTAAAGTCAGCGCAAACAGACATAACAAAACAAATTAAAGATACCTCACGTGAAACTTGCGCTTAAAAGGACAACAGACAATATGACAATACACAACAAGTACCGTTGACGCAAAGCAAACCCCTGAATCCGCGTCAAGGAAAGAAGGCGGCTGCGTCTGAAAATACACATGAATGTCATAAACAACAATCACAAAAACAACAATCAAACAAAGAACAAACTGGACATGCTAAACAGACGCTGCGGTGGAAAACCAAGAGACAATTGACTTAACAGTAAACAGTAAGCCAGTAAAAACAATCAAACATGCTACACTTCTCACCGGGAGCTCGTTACTAAAGAATGTAAATAACAACCAACTTAATGCAAATACGACAGTTAGGTCATTCCCAGGTGCCACAATAGACTCGTTGAAATCTAAGTTATCTGAGTATAATCTGGACCAATGTAAAACCGTTCTGCTTCTTGTTGGTGGCAATGATGCTGATAACGGCACTGACATTGAAACTTTTGCTGAGCAGTACGAGACCCTCATAACTGATTTGATGACACATGATCGCCGGGTAATTGATGTAGGTTTGCTGCCTAGAACAACGGTCGATCTTAACCCATTTAAGGATAGACTGAAAACACTCTGTGAAGCCTATGGGGTAGAATTTATAGACAATTTTAAGAGCTTCCTACTTGCGTCTGGTGAAATACCCGACTCGTATTTCCAGAGTGACAAAGTGCATCTTAACAACTTTGGGCTGCGCCGGTTGCTTACAAATGTTGACAGAGCTCATTCTATTATATGTAAACGTCCAGCTCAATCTGCTGACAGGCAATCAAATGCTACGCAGTCAGGTATCCACCGACCCAAGGGGGCTCGAGGTTTTGCCAGAGGTAGTCCATTTGCTACAAAATTTTGTCATATCTGCTCAAAAAATGGCCATGAAACTCGTGAGTGTCGATCAAATGTTTCCCGTGAACATGTTAGGGTAAGGCATCATGTGCCGAATTTCTGTTACATTTGTTCTAGGAGTGGCCATGATACACTTGATTGCTGGTTCAACGGTAGAACCAATGGACGATCTGACACTAAAAGTAGATAGGAATTTTCTGGGTGTATGAAACTCAATATTGAATATAACGTTCCTATTTTTAATCCTTACGACACCTTATCAAATGCTTCATCTGATAATGATTGTTGTGATATCTCAAATAACGATCAAACCATTGCCTCAACCGTCGTAACTGCAGTTGACGGGACTGCAACATGTGAAGCTGGCAGTTCTGTTTCACACATTCTAACACCAATATCAAACGGACCGAACGAAACTGGCCAAATGCAGAACTTAGACTTTGTTTTTAACTCTAAGGGTCTTCATATAGCAAACATACATCATTCGCTACCAAAGCTTGACGAATTGCGCCTATCGATGGCCTGTGAAAACGGGCCCGATGTTCTTGGAATATGTGAGACCTTTCTCAACGAAACGATTACATGTCACCAGTTAACAATAAATGGCTTTGGTCACATTAGGAAAGATCGATCTGTTACACAGGATAAAACGGGAGGCGGTGTGATCTTATATTTTCGAAATAATATAAATTGTACACATAGACCAGAGTTCGAAATTTCAAACATTGAAAACATCTGGTCAGAGATAACTCTTCCAAACTCTAAACCTTTTCTTTTGTGCACGGCTTATCGTCCTCCTGATTCAAAATCCAGCTGGATCGATCTTTTTGAAGAAGAAATGTCAGCGGCACAATCTACTGGTTTAGAAATTATATTGATGGGTGATATTAATATTGACTTTCATGTATGTTCAAATACCAAGTGGCTTAATCTCATTCAGTTATTTGATCTTAAACAATTAGTTACTGACTTTACCAGAGTCACCCCATCATCTGCAACAATTATTGATCATATCTATTCAACCAATCCTGAGAACATTGCTGAGTGTTTTGTTCCGTCATATGCAGTTAGCGATCATTATCCGGTCTGCATAACAAGAAAGATTAATTATAAAATAACTAAAACAGAACACATGACCACGTCCTATCGATGTTTTAAACGTTTTAATGACGCGTTGTTTCTTTCTGATCTGGGTACTGATTTAAAGTCTTTTTCGTTGTCCGCCTCTAACGTCGACGATGACTTAACATCTTGGTTTTCAATAATCCAAAAGCAATTGGATAAACACGCGCCTATTAGATCTAGGAGGGTCAAATCGCAACGTCTGCCAGAATGGTGCACACCTGAAGTACTTACCGCTCGATGAATGCGTGGCGGTTATAAGAAAAACAAAAACTGGCCGCAATATAAACTATTTCGGAATAAAACACGAGATCTTATACGTAAAGCAAAAAGACACCATTTTTCGAATTCGATAGCCTCTTAAAAGGATACAAGAACACTTTGGAAACACTTTCGATCTTACACTAATAAAACGGAATCACCTTTGAACACCTTAACTGATGAACTTCATATTGATGACGAAACATTTTCTGATTCACGGCATATTGCATGTAAACTTAATGAATATTTTGCGTCAGTTTGTGACCATTTCAATACACATAGCGACCCTGTAGATACACCAGATTTTAACAAGTTAAATGAATATATTAGCAGTAAAGTTCCGTCGCACATATCTTTCACAGTCCCGCATATAACAACCCAACAAGTGTTAGAATTCATACGCGGGCTTAACCCAAATAAAGCTACCGGCCTGGATGGCATTGGTCCTAGAATACTTAAAATGGCCGCTCATGTTCTAGCTCCATCTATAACGTCTCTCATAAACAAAAGCATTGATACGTCCTACTTCCCGTCTCAACTTAAAATGGCAAAAATATTTCCGATCTATAAAAGTGTTGCTAAGTCCGATCCCTCTAACTACAGGCCAATTTCTATCCTCCCCACTATCTCAAAACTGTTCGAAAAACACATAAATAAACATCTTATGGGCTTTTTAAACAAATATGATTTAATTCATGAAAATCAATCCGGTTTCCGACCCAAACATAGCTGTCAGACTGCACTGATAAAATTAGTAGATCAATGGATGGGCTGCATAAATAACGGGGACGTTGTCGGTACATTATTCATCGATTTTCGAAAAGCGATCTCGTCGATCATTCAATTTTATTAAATAAGCTTTCTCTTTATAAACTCAACGATTTCTTCTTTTAAACTATTTGTTTCATACATTCAGAACCGTATGCAAGTTATGGACAGTGGCAAAGGACTAACTCAGCCAGCCTTTATTAAATCTGGAGTGCCCCAGGGCTCTGTTTTAGGACCCACATTATTTCTCATGTTCATAAACGATTTACATTTATACATTGAGCACTGCGATTCTGATTTTTACGCAGATGACGCGACATTCCATATAAGCGGAAAAATTAAAACCGACGTTGAGTCTAAATTGCAACATGACGGCAATAGATCTAAACTATGGGGCAAGCACAACAAAATGAATATGCACTATGATAAACGTCTTGTATGTTATTAGGCACGAGGTATAACACTCAAAATTCTCAAGAAATAGATATTTATATTGATAGTAATAAAATAAAAAACGTATCTAAACAGAAACTACTAGGTATATATATAGATGAAAATCTACAATGGTCTGAACATATCGAATATCTTTGCTCTACAATCTCATCCAAAATTTCGCTCCTGAAGCACTTATCTTCTTATATTCCAGTTGAGGCACAAAAACTCTATTATCAAGGATACATCCTTCCACTCATAGACTACGGCTCAGTCACGTGGGGTACAACATCGAAAGCAAATATCGAAAGAATTTCAAAATTACAGAAACGTGCGGCACGTATAATTCTCAACGCAGATTACGACACTGCATCTGCGGAAATGTTTAGCATACTTGGCTGGCAACCAGTTACTAAACGGCATAATTACAACAAGACAGTTATCATATATAAAGCGTTAAATAATATGACACCATCATATATATCGGACCTGCTCACTCCTGTATCCACAGACGCATAATCGAACCCTAAGATCCACGTCAAACGGCACCCTTGCAGTACCCAGATCGAAAAAAAAACAATGTACAATGGCTCATTCTCGTCATCAGCACCAAGGCTATGGAATAGTTTGCCTTAACATGTAAGAAAATCATCTTCCCTTTATGATTTTAAAAAGAATGTTAAAGAACACATATAAGATGTACTTATATTTTACAATTTGTTAGAATTGAAGATCGCCAGACCCATGTTTAAATTTTGATATTTTACACTTGTCTACAAATGTTTTAATTCTGCAAAATTGTTTTATGCCCCTTTACCAAGTATGTTTTAAAGCTTTGTATCTCAAGTACATTTCTTCTCTTCATTTTATGTCATTTTATGAAATGTTTTGTACATAGTATGTATATATGCTTTAGAGGATCATATGGTAGACTAGCTATTATAGCTAAATGTGCAGTCCTCTATAAATTATGTATAAATAAATAAATAAAATTAATTTTTCTGACGGACTTTCGGCGGTAGATCCATGATAATTTTTCGGGGGTAGGTTTCATGATCACGTTTTGTTCTTTGGCTATACATTTTGCAGGTAATTGTAAACGTTGGACCAGATATTCGATATGACCCTTTAGGAATTTAAACATGCACGTTCTGGTGATAGCGTCATAGCAGAATTATTCTTTATTTGCATTTGCTTTCCATAGTAACCAATACAATCTGCAGATTTTGTATGATTAGTAGGTTTGGAGATGAAATACGAATTTTTAGATCCGAAGTCGTTTATTCATTGGGAACGATCAGATTCAACATTTCTGTTACTCCTGTTTCACATTGAGTTCAAAAATTGAGTTTTGCGGAATGCAAACTCGTAGTCCGTAAAAGTGGACTTTTTCCTATATGGCATATTGTGTCCTCCGTAGCACAAGGACAAAATGTTGTGAATTTCCATAAATTGGCCTGTAGCTAGGCCAAGGTATGAAATACATGTAATGAAAATTTCAATATCGCCAGAAAAAAAGGAAAATGATTTTTTTTCAAAATTTTGCCATGAGCTAAAAGTGTTCCCTAACTTATTTCCATGTGTATATTTGCGAATTCATTGTCTCGCCCTAATTTAACCTTTGCAATATTTTTCGAAGTTAAGTTGAACCAATAGAGTTCGTTTTTAAAAACCATTGTAGAGAGATTTAAGAAAGAACAATTTTATGAGACATTTTAAAATATGTGAGCCGCACATGGTTTACGACAAATTTTCTGGAGTGGATTTTTTTTTTTTGTGTGTGTGTGTGTGTGTGTGTGTGTGTGTGTGTGTGTGTGTTTAGTTTTTCTTTTTCTTTTTTTAAACATGCAATGTATAATTGAATAACATTTTTTGCAATGATATAAATGGAAATGTTTCATTATGATCTGTACGAAAAATTGATGAGCGGTACCCTTGGATTTCTTGTTGTGTCGGGTGTAGGATACCAAACATGTATTTAAGTAACAGTTCGTTGTGCAGTTCCTTAAAAAAAAAAGAAATTTCGATTTCTTGACTTCTTCCGATACACATCATACAAAATTGTGCATGCAGTGAACACCATCTTATACCACACTTTTATATAGTGAACACGGGGTTTACAGTGGAAAACTTTTATAAAAGTTTTACTCCAAAACATAGATTATGGGTACTAATTAGCATAACATATCCATAATATATATACCCCATTGAACCCCACTTTTATGTAGCAAAACTGAGGTATGCAGGGGTATACCTATTTTTCTTATTTTTGCTCCAAAACATTGATTGTGGGTTCTTGTGTAAACGTGTATCTACAATCAATGTTTTGAGCAAAAATAATAAAATTTCAAAATCTTTACGATGATTTTTCAATTTTTGCTTCTGAATAAATGGGCAAGTTTTCGTAATGACACCATAACAAAAAAAAAAAAAAAAAAAAAAAAAAAAAAAAAAAAAGGAAAGAAAACACTTGGATTTCTTGGATTTTTTCCTGCAGATATCCAGCTTGACCCGGAAATGTGGTTCAAACTTTTTTTTCTTGGCTGATTCTTGTTGCTTAGGTGTTACCATTAAAGAAACTGACTGATGCCACCTTGGCATCATTGAGCATTTTGAGAAAAACAAGATGGCGTCCAAGATGGCGGCTCAATATATGGGCTTGTCATAAAAAGCTTCTATTTGCACTCCGGGCATATTTTATATACATATATTTGACATAATATTATTAATTGAATGTCAAATACAATTTCCTGCTAGCATGGTCAAGTATATCAAGAATGCTTCCAAGATGGCTGCCAGAATGCAATATTAAATGACAATTATCAGCGTTATCTCAATTGGTTCACTTTAGATACTCAAACCATTACATTTATCTGTATATTAGAAATTAAGTTTTCTTTTATATTACATAAATTCCTTAAAAATTAATGATAAAATACACACACAAAAATAAAAATAAATCTATGTAACTAATGCCATGATCTAAATAAAAAGCACAACACAATCGGATCTCAAAGTCAAAGCAATCATATCATTGAAAACTATTATAATGTTGTTTAAAAAATGGATTTGTTTTTTGTTGTGTTTTGTTTTGTTTTTTTCTTACCAACCCTTCTTTTCTGTTATAGGATTCCTGGCCATCCAAAGTCAATAAAGCTACCACCAGCAGATCAAAAGCAGCAGAGAACAATCGTTTGTAGTATCAACTCTTTAATCTTTTCACATTTCAAACTACACGCGCAATTTCGAAACTCCACCAAATGACATCAAGACTCCATGGCACAACCAACATTTTCGTAAACACATTTTGAATGCACAGAAAATAGATTACTCCAGAAGCTAGACATTATATAAACATACGCAGCTAATATCAATATATTCCATAAGCTCAATATTATGCCACTGAATCGAACCGAAATACAACACACAAATGTTTTTTTAATTCCACGATTTGCACGAAAAACAACACGTGAATGAGAATGACGTCATGACAGCTTAGTCGGCTCCTTTCAAGTTATTTTTTACACTAAAATGCGAAATTGTTATATTAACCGGTACCGTTGAATCACTAAATATTCTAAATTCCGCCGGTGTAAGCAGAACACCACGCAAAAAATACACCAAATAAGACCCTCCCTGGAGACTGGCAAAGCGGGTAGACAAACCAGTGCATAGACACTCGTCATTCTCCTCGCTTTTGCCAGCTCTTGGGAGTGTTTTTCCGGTATAATTTTCCCCCACTAAATTAAGACATGTATATTGATATCTATTTCTGTTTGTTTTTTTTTTCAGATGACAACCAGTACAAGAGACTATCTTAAATCTTTTTGTGTCCATTATGATAATTATGTGTAAATATTTTGAAAAAAAAAAAGTTTTCTTTTATATTTTTTAGATACAAGATGGTGTCAATTCATTGAGCGTTTTGGAAAAAAACATGTTGGCGTCCGAGATGGTACAAAAGCAAGATTATATAGAACCCCAGAATTGAATACACCCGCTGCTTTGTGTTTTAATACCCATTTTATGTTGTAAACATCATAATAAAGATTGTTCTAAGTTTTGGCACCCACATATTTATAATAATAATAATAATAATAATAATAATAATAATAATAATAATAAAAATAATAATAATAACAATGCAAGATAAGATAGTGACCAAGATGGCTGCCATAATCATAAGAGGTATTCTATTAAAGTGCTGCATATAAACAGTGTCTTGTGTTTGAAATGCCTATTTATTGTTGTTCACATAATAATGGAGTCCTTTGATTTTAGTTATGACTCCACATCACTGATATAACCAAAGAAATATGGCCACCAAGATTGCCGCCATAAGAACATGTTCTCTGATTATAACACCATTCATGTGGTGCATATATCAAATATGTCATGCATTTGAACAAATGCTCATATAATCTTGTGAACAGCATGATTAAGTGTTTATTCTAACAAAATAACAATGAGCCAAGATGGTGGCCAAGGTTGCCGTCATAATCATACTACTTCAGGACACAAGCATTAGCGTTTACAAAAGCTAGCGGTCATTTAGCCCTGGTTATGGGATGAAAAATGTAAGCCTAAAGGGTATCTGGTCGAACCACAACAGAGGACATACTTCTTTGAACTTGATCCGGATCTATAGGTACGCTTGAACACGGCAGTATAAGGGTAAAAGAATACATCTTAGGTTGAAACGTGCCAACACTTCATGTTCGCAAGATAGATAGACATACCTGAACCCGGACGATCTAGTTGTCTAATTACGTCTACTCTGTCCTCGGAAGGCTCTGCTGATAGAGGGCATGATAGATTGCAATAGACCTGCCTTTGCTTGTGAAATCAAACGGTGATACGCTCTTAATGATCTTCGCTCAGTTAATGCAGTAATATTTCCTGCGCGCGTGGGCCCGGGAGATCCACAATTTCAACATTCTTTCACGATCTTGCTTTTTTTCTTAGCATGCAGAAGCAGTCAGCACATGCGGTCATGTCTCGATCGTTTTTCGCCAGCTAATGACTACTTTTGATGCAATGACAACAACCAGTTCGATCTAAATCTGAATTAATGTGTGTTAAGTAAAACTCTTATATATGCGGTTGTTCGTTTACTACTACAGGTACCACATAGGAGACTACTTTACATACTACACTACTACAGGATTAGAGGATCTACTCACAAGTGGCTCGCTTTATGGCTCTCTGAGCCCTATCAAATAGTGGTGTTGGAAGGCCAAGCCTCAGATCCAGTCCCGGTCTTATCTCGTGTCCCTCAAGGATCAGTCTTGAGACCGGTCCTGTTCTTGATTCTCATGATCTTCCAGACAATATCAGGTCATCAGAAATATCAGTTCACTCACGGATTGCCAGATTCTACAAGATGACCTGAATAGCCTTGCTTAATGCCACAGACTGATTGGCAAATGAAATTTAATGTCGACAAATGTCATTCAATGAGAAGGGAAGACCGCATCTATTTTCATTGAAAGATATTTTACTAATCTAATTCGATAGAGCTTTAATATGCTGGGTCTTGGTCTGTATGCCTGAAGTAACTTTCAAGAAAGGATGCTAACATGTAGTTGATAATGTCAAAACTGATGAAAAGCACACTCACTAATCAGATTCTGACCTACACCTTGTGTAACAGTAGCAAGAACTAATATGATTTAAGTCATTGCAAGCAGAAAGAAACGTGTAAGCATCAGACACATACGTCTATGCATGGCTCAAGATGAATTTTCTAAAATTAATATAAACTGAAATGCAGCCGCTTTATAAAAGGGACATCAGAGGAGGGAAGGGCCATAAATATATTTGGTTAAATGGTAAAACGTCTGACCGTAGTCTCCTTCCTTCTTGCAGCCAAGGTTATTACTGCCAGGATGTGATACAGTAACCTATTGTTGTTGGCGCATAGGAATGGCCAGGTCAGTCTGAAAACACTTTCGAAGGGTTTCATACTTGACAGGCTTGGTGAACTGAGTTAGCCATTACCAGATAATACCATGGAAAGGGCCGCATTTGGAGGATGTTATGGCAGCTCCGTTTAAACATCTACGTCAGGTATATGGTTTGATGTAAAACTGGTAAACAAAGGCTAATACTCCCACGCTTAAGACATATTATCACCAAAAGTAGAATTATCTGAAAGAATGCACAGACAGTATCGATCAGTGACTAACATCTAAAATAAACCTCATAATTTCTAATGAATTTCCATAATGCTGATAACCAATATGTATTTGTAATTTGGTAGGCTAAGCCTTGATCAATTTGTGAAAGTTGAACATATTGGCTACTTATGTCATAACTAATTTTATTTTAGCTCCACTCTGTTGAGTATAGCTTGAAGATATGTGCATATTCAAAGTATGAATACCACTACCATAGGGAAATATTCGTCTTTCTGTATTTGTTGGTTGATTTATGTTTCATGCCCCTATCAACAGCAAGGTCATGTAGAGCCAAGACCTCAGTTTTAAGTCTCATTCAAAAGACTGGAAAAGACAAGGCTTGAAGCCAGGACCCCTGGCAAACATGTTGAAAGCTTAACCACTTCACCACAGAAACTGAGAGCTGTGGATCCTGCTTTTGATATGGTCTAGAAATACCTTTAGTAAATAGAAAATATGTATGTCAGCCCAACCCATATGGCTGTTGTGATACAGAAACAGCCATCATGGACGCCATCTTAGGTTCAAAGTGTTCTAATAATGGTCTCAAGTCATATCTGCACATGACAATACAGTATAATATTAACTTACAGGATAAAATGAAGACAAAAACACACAATTACTGCGCATTACGTTATATTCAGTGCAAAAATTCTATTTGGCGGCCATCTTGGATGCCATGATTATTTTTTAAAAATCATTTTAGGTATGTGATTTATCAGGCAACTTCGACTGTATGTTTTTACAGCCAAATGTGGTAAATAGAAACAAGTATTCAAGTCCTAGACATAGCAAAACAAGTGATGACATATATTTGGCGGCCATTCTAGACGCCATCTTGAATATCTCAAAATGCTCAATGATGCAAAGGTGGCATCAATCAGATTCTTGAAGGGCAAGGTCTTGGCTACAAGAATCAGTCAAGAAAAAAAGTTTGAACCCTATTTCCGGGTCCTGCAAAAATAGCCCGTAAATCTGCAGGACTATATTGGCTGAAATCTTCAATCTATTGCACTAACAGTCCTAGTGAATCTTTGAAATTCAGTGACCATACAAGGACTTTATGATCTCTTCTCACCTTAAATGGCCACCATAACAGGCTCCCCCACTGGAATTATTGACCTTATACTAATTGCTCAGTATGGCACCCACTTTTAAATAGTAAAACTTTGATTTGCAGCGGTATGTATCAGTGTTTTCTTATTCGATCCATTTTTTTTTTTTTTTTTTGTTTTTGTTTTTTTTTTGTTTGTTTTTTGTTTTGTCTTGTTTTGTTTTGTTTTTGTTTTACAGCTTAAAAAGTTTTCGTAATGGGGAGATTCAAACAGAGTAATTTGAGAATCGGGTTATCAGAAGACATACGAGTATATTTCAGATGTAAGGGTTAATTATTTTATTTAAGATTGAAAATTATGACGATTCAAAATATCGTTTTGCTTAATTTATGTAGTTAAGTATTCTTGTCAATAGCCACAATAACCAAATCATATAATTGCCAAACAAAAGTAGTTAAACAAATTACACACTCATTTTCATAGAAGTGGATAAATTCATGAACACAATAACACAGTGCACAATAACATGGTGGTGTCTAGAGTAGCTTGATTCAGGAGTTGGAGTGTTATCTTCCGAAAAAACGCATCCTGGAGGTATTTATGGTAAGGCTGTTTCCTTACATATTATTTGGCAAACAGAATACTGTATAATTCGGCAAATAGGTTACTGTATTGGTAGCTGATCTTTAACGGCAAATATGTGACAGCGCTCTAGGCTGACTGAGTTCGACTTGAACAGATGCACTAACCGACCACGCCTAGATATGAATATTAATGATGCCGCCTATACAGTGACCTATTTGCTAAATTATATCGGCGGCACCTCATGGAAACTCTAGTATTAGACATATACTTCTTTTCATATAGGTAAAAGCAAAATGTAAAAGCCACTCAGTGGCGGATTTAGAGGAGGTTCGGGTGGTTCGCTTGAACCCCACTCTGAGACAAAATTATTTCAGTTTCATGGGGAAATTTATGAAATATCAGGTGAATCACTGGATTAGACAACGATGTCTAACGGAAAATATGTGACAGCGGTCTGCGCTGTCACAGTTTGCATATTCTATACCTGAACTGATGGACTAGCCGACTGCGCCCAAATATGAATTTTAAAGTTGCCGCCTTTACTGTTACCTATTTGCCAAATAATATCATATAACAGTGTCTTTCCTTGTACAATAACATAAACGTGTTTTTGAGCTTTAGTGCATGCAGTCGCTAGCGCGAAACACTTGAGATAATCTGTATCTGCATGTTTTCGTAATGTATTACTACAATTTCAGGTTCCATAAGTTTGAGAAGTTTTACAGCGCGATTTTCTTGTTTTTCAGTTGCGGTATCCCAGTCCCTACCCAAGCAGTACAAGTGCTATTCCGCCGCCATTGGGTCGCAGTGTCCCAACCTATACTTAAAACCATTAAAAACGCAACTGATATACAGGTTATTTCTACCTTTCAGGGACACCTTGTGCGCTTTGTTTATAGCGAAGTCAGCTTGCCCCTCGCCCGAGAATCGTTCAGCGAAAACTGAACTCAATTTAGCACGTCTGGTTGATTTTTGGGTCAAAAATGACAAAATCATTAAAATTTGATTTTAAACCCATTCAACCTTGCATAGCAACCCAATTTCAATGCGGAAGTATACGGCCGAATACCAGCAAAAAAAAAAAAAAAAAAAAAAAAAAAAAAAAAAAAAAAAAAACGGTTTAATACCGACAATTCCACCTGATGGAACGACCAAGATTAATTTCCAAATGTTCAAATTTTCGAAAAAATACCACAGATTTTGAGATTCTACCGAAACTTCAATAAAACAGAATCATTCCATAGTTTGGACACAGGAGATGTTACGTTCTAGCATATGGGTCCATCTTATGACAGTTTTAATTTTCAAAAATGGCATTCTTGAATTCACTTCCGGTTTTCATGTACTGACTTTGATGTCCTTTATAAGCTCAAAACTTGAAAAAAAAATCTACGGAATGGTTTACATAGACTTTAGAGCAATATTGGCATTGACCGAAAGTTTGAACACAAAAGAGCTAGTCATAAAGGTTAACGTATAGCTGGATTGATAAGGTGCATTTGCTTTTGTTTTGTCCATGTTTGAGTTGTGTCCCTTAATCGACAAACGCAGATCGCTTTACTTCACTTGCTAATTTAGCACAAGACGAATATGGCCTTCATATCGGGACGACAATTTTATGATTTTATATAATAACATTGTGAAAATATCCAAGAATCGTTGGATAGGTTATATGCTGAAAGTTGCGTTTTTACTGGCTTCAAGTATATTATCCGGTATTGTAAACTTTTACATTACGAAAACTTGCCCATGTATTGTATAGATTTTTTTCTAAGTTGTAAAAGTTGAACATTTTCAATTGAAAAAGAAAAAAAAAAATGAAAGCTTGCATAATTTGCTCAAAACTAAGTAGTCTTCACTTGTATTTTTTATTGGCCGAGTTAAAAGCCACATTATCTGTATAACAATCATATAATTTTTTCACATTTTACACTTTTTTGTACTTTGGGCCGCACTATGAGAAAACAAACATTTTGCATATGCAAAAACAAAGGCGCAGATCAGCGTCGCAGTAATTGATGAACGGATCAGCGCCTTTGTTTTAGCAACACGGATACATGTAGTACAATACCTATTTATTCTAAATCCAAAATTTCCGGCCTCTAGCAATCTTCTGTGCTTGTACAGCTCCGTTTGTGTTGGACCTATTCGGAAATCACACTGCTTGTTTTCTCATAATGCGGCTCATTTCTTGTATTTCAGATAGTACCTAACGTTCATCGAATACCGGGTGGTATGTACCCTGGCGATATGATCTTTATTAGGGGAATTCCTCGAGCAAATGCCTCAAGGTAGTTCATGAATCTATCCTCTTACCCCCTTTAACTCCACTTGTATATAGAAAAATGGGGTTTGGAGGGGTATACCTAATTTTCTTAACTTTGATCCAAAACATACATTGTGGGTACACATTTGAACCGCCTCGAGCGAAATATAACAAAAGTAGATTTTTCCAATGAAATTTTCAATGTTTGCTTCAAAAATAAATCTCTATATCAGGAAAACATGTCCGTGCAAGATATACCCCCTTAAACCCCACTTTTATATAGAAAAACTGGGGTATGCAGAGGTATACCTTTTTTTCTTATTTTTGCTCCAAAACATAGATTGTGGGTACTCGTTAGAAAAATTTTCAGCTAAAATTTTTCAATTTTTAAAGCTCCAAAATTCTCTGTATATTGCATGGGCATGTTTTCGTAATGCTTCAGTGTAACAAACATTGCGTTCGCCAAACACACATGATCTATAGTAATGAATTATGCTCTTATAATCATTACAAAATATGCCCATGCAATAAACAGAGATTTTTTTAGTTTTAAAAATTGAAAATTTTCAGCTGAAAAATTTTGATATTTTTCTTATTTTTGCTCAAAACATAGATTGTGGGTACACGTTAGAACCGCCTCGCCGAGGCGGTTCTAACGAGTATCCACAACCTATGTTTTGAAGCAAAAATAAGAAAAATAGGTTTACCCCTGCATACCCCAGTTTTGCTATATAAAAGTGGGGTTTAAGGGGGTATATATAATACGGACATGTTTTCCTGATGATTATGCTCTTATAATGACATCATGATGAAAAACCTTCCAATTTCTACATACAATGTACACAAAAACACTATGTCATATAACAGAATGCAAGTACACAGTTACATGAACCTCACACTTATCTATTTCAGATTCACTATTAATCTTTCCATCGACTCAGAGCCGGCATTTCATTTTGACGTTCGGTTTAACACAGGCGTAGACAAGAACGCTCTTGTGAGAAACACAATGCAAAATGGATCCTGGGGGACAGAAGAACGCCGTATACCATACTTCCCGTTCTACTACGACCGTTTCTTCGAAATAATGATTTTATGTCAACGTGAAGGTTATATGGTATTGTATGAGCCTTGACGCCTTCGGGATCCCGACCAGGTCCAACACAAAAGGCATGTACAGGCATAGAAGAAGGCTCCGAAATAGGCTAGAAGCTTGAAATTTCTGTTAAAGGTACTATCCGTGCAGCTAAAACAACGGCGCTGATCAGCTGTGCACTCACTGCGTCTTTGTTTTCGCGTAGGTAAAGTTTCTGATTTTCTCATGAGTCAACGCGGATTTAAAGCGCGGTTGTGAACTTATTTCATTTTCTAAATGTCTGTTGTCACTGTCCCGGTTTAGCTCCTCGGTTCACCCATAAACTTCGAAAAACCTTTTCTAAATTTTATCGTAGACACTATGAATTGATTTCCAAATATAATGTTGGGTTAAAGACGCTTTTAAGTGAGGGCCTTTCGGAACCAGAATTTTATGGTGACTTGGTTTACAAATTTAAGAAACTTATAGGAAGTAATGATTTTTCTTTTCAGTTTAGAAAAATCATAACACGTTACAGACGTATAGGTTATAACTTGAATGTTATGCGACAGTCTGCATGCTTAGTTTTTAACCCAATCACGGATGATAACTATGCTGCTTCTTTAATTGCACGCCGGTGGGTCGGGCGTCAGACTCTATGATGGCCCCGACTTAAAGCTATTCATTTTAGTTAGTTTGGGCCGGAGCTTGGCCCACCGGTGTCCAACTGATGTTTTTCTTTTGCTCCGGAGTTAGTAAGTTATTCGGCGCCCAGGGATCTCCATCGTCGGGCAGCTTACTCAATCTGTGAGTCCTGGTTTTTGATTCATCAGGATGTTTATCATGATTTATTTGTTTGTTCTTGATGATTCATTGACTAGTTAGAGATTCACCACGAGGACCGAAGAACTAACTAAATGTTATGAACCACTGCAGAAGCTGAGGGTGAGATTATGGCCATGTAAAATCGATTTAAACCCGCCAGTAACTTTATGTTACTGATCGTTCCAAGTCGATACTTCTGTGGTGGTTCTTTTTGTTTTATGTCTTGGTGTTTAAAATATTTTTGTGCTGTTGGCGCCTTATGTATGTTTTCATATTTTTAGTTAAGTTAAGGTAACTGAGTGGCCACCTATTGGGAAAATAGCTGCTCATTCGGCTTACGAAATGTTTTCATGGTATAAGTACCTGATTGTTAGTTCGGTTTTTTCCCACCTCGGTTTTTGGAGTGGGAATCTTTTTCTGATTGCGCCTTTTCCTGATCTTTGCCTACTTGTACCTTTTGATAAACCGGGCTAAACCGGGATGAACCGTGACGAGCCAGGATAGAACCGTAGCGCTACCATGACAAACTGGGAAGTTCCGGGGTAAACCGGGGAGCATTGCCAGTTGTATTAAAATGTTTTGTCAAATACCTGCCAAAACCGGGGCGACACCTGGACAAAACCTGGACCACCGGGGCTCGACCGTGATAAACCGGGATGATTCGGCCTAAACCATGAGTAACCGGAACGACACTGGGCCATTCCGGCACAATCCGCGGGGAAGATAACAGGCGGTGAATCCAAATCAGGAAAAGTCAGTGGTCCAGGCCTTCAGAACACCTAAACCCCCTTCTATCCAAGTAATCTCCTTGGATTTATGTTGCTTGGATTTATGTTTTTTTTTTTTCAAGTCTACAGTTAAAAGAAAGACTAAAAACACAGGAATTGGCTCAATTAATTTAATAATCCCAACCCAGACACTAGGCAGGAACAGAGTCCTAAATCAGGAATTCCTGATAAATCAGGAACTTTATCACCCCTGATATTTGGGATTTCAACGGGGTGAACTGGTACGCCACCGGATCAAACCGGCATTAAAGATTTGGCCATGGTAAACCCCGGCTTGACCCGGTGATGCCCCGGTTCACCCTGGTGGCGTCCCAGTTCACCCCGGTTGCTATCATTTTCAATGCCGGCAAACATCGGGACATAACCGTGGCGCGACCGGCAGTCACCGGGACGCCATCGGGGTGAACCGGGGCGCCACCGGCACCGGGATGCCACCGGGGTGAACCGGGGCGCCACTGGTGTAAACCGGGGTTCACCGGGACGACACCGTGGTAGAACCAAGAACATGACTGGGGATACAGCGGGGTAACACCGTGTCTGTGAGAACGCGATCAATTTTTGTAGGACGTTTCCATTAGGTTCAATGGGAAATACGATAACGTCGCGTGTTAGAATTTCTGTTTACTATTTTCAGGTTGCAGTCAACAATCAGCATTTTCTGGTGTACGACCACAGAATTCCATCGGCGTGGGTTAATAAGTTGGAAGTAAAAGGAGATGTTAACATAACACAGGTGCGGTTTCAGTGATGAACGTATTTATATACCCTTCGTCAAAAGTTTAGCATAATTATGAAATGAAGAAAACTCATCTGAAAAAAAACTTACCCCAGTGAATAAATATGTTGATGCAATCGCCCCTATTCGACGTCATGGTTACAGCGGAAACAATCAGTTTTTTTTTTCAGATTCAAAATGGGCAGTTATTTAGATACTGAATGATAAAAGATAAGGCAACTGCTTTGAAAGAGTGTTTTTGATACATTTTTTTAATCTTTCAAAACAGCACTAATATTCAATATGATGAAACGAAACTTATACGTGACGTATGGGGTGCAGAAATCAGATTTAAGAAATACAGCTTATTAGTAAAATAATGCACATTAAAACGATACATAAATTAAAAAAAAAAAAGCTGATAGGCCGAGACAAAAAATTTTATTTGTACTTTGCTACTACACGCTTCCTTCCTAAAGCCATGAATTTTGAATTTGTTTTATGATTGATTTTTAAATATTGCGGGCATTTTGCACTTTAAAGCTAGAATATGCTTAACTTTGGCGATACGTACATGTATATTTTGTAACTGAACTCTGCTCTTACACCAGTTTATTCAGTATAGACAGGCAGATTAGTGCCTAACCATAACGCTTAACCATATATACAAGCACGCATTTACTTCATGTTTTTGATTTCTCGGACCAGAGCAGGACTTTTTAGGAGTTGTATTGACAGACATTATCCTTGTTGACAAACAAAGTACAGTCTTCATTAGAACTCTGACTGGAGAAGCTGTCCTCTCTTCCTCTTTCTTTCCTTTCCTTAATGATACCATATACCTGTGCTTATTATGCTTATAATATTGTTGCTCATATTGTTATCATGTATTGTATAACCTGAGCTAATGAAATTTGGAATAAGGAATTGAGTGAAATGATGAACAGACAAAACAAGGAAGTCAATAACCATTAGGTGGCGGACTTATTGGAAGCGGATCTGTGAAATAGCGACATCTCCCTCAACTCTGAGCACCTCAATCTTTGACAGTGGCTTGATCTGATGGAATGTCCACAATAACTTTTTGCCATTCACGAACACCTGTGAGTGGATTACAATCGGTTAAATAACATGTAACATCAATTCAAGCTTAAAGAATAGGAATAAATTACTTTTTTATTTTTGCTCTAAAACATAGAGGCGGTTCTAACGTGTACCCACAATCTATGTATTGAGCAATACCAAAAATGTTCTGAAAATTTTCAAAATTTGCAACTTAAAATTTTCGGCATATTGCATGGGCATGTTAAGGTAAAAAAAAAAAAAAAAAAAAAAAAAAAAAAAAAAAAAAAAAAAAAAAAAGAAAGAAAAGAAAAGAAAAGAAACGCCACCATCTTATTTTGAACAAACATTTTGATATTATCACATACAATTGCATGGTGTATGTGTGCGTTGGTTTTCAAGAAACCGATTTTTGTCCTGAAGTGTACTGCCCGACGAGTTATTCGACGCCGTCAAAAGACTTGCTGAGATAAAACATGCAGTGCGCATGCACAAAAAATAAAACAATTGCACGATTTTAATTGGGTATGAACCCCCATTCCGAATCAAGTCGTGCACATTTAAGAAATGAGAGAAATAAAAATCAAGTCATCCCCTTTCAGTTAAACGTATGTTTCAATTACTGGCGTATTTGTAATGCAATTTTAATTGAATTTCGTGAGTTTAATAGAGGGCGCAGCTAACATTGTCTCTTGAATATTTTAAGTTTAAAGTGTGCACATGCGTAGTGCAATTGTTTTCCATGTTTGCAATATTTTAGTCGAAAAAACAATGTCACTTTCAATTTTGATCAAAATGAAAATCATTTTTTGGCATATTGTATCCTGATATGAAGTCCAAAGCATTACGAGTTTTTTTTAGCTTTAAAAATTGAAATTTTTCAGCTGAAAAAAAATTGATATTTTTCTTATTTTTGCTCAAAACATAGATTGTGGGTACACGTTAGAATCGCCTCGGCGAGGCGGTTCTGACGAATACCCACAATCTATGTTTTGGAGCAAAAATAAGAAACATAGGTTAACCCCTGCAAACCCCAGTTTTACTATATAAGTTGTGTTTGAGGGGGTATACATTACACGGACATGTTTTCCTAATGTTATTCGACGCCGTCAAAAGACTTGCTGAGATAAAGCATGCAGTGCGCATGCACAAAAAAATAAAACAATTGCACGATTTTAATTGGGTATGAACCCCCATTCCTAATCAAGTCGTGCACATTTAAGAAATGAGAGAAATAAAAATCAAGTCATCACCTTTCAATTAAACGTATGTTTCAATTACTGGCGTATTTGTAATGCAATCTTAATTGATTTTCGTGAGTTTAATAGAGGGCGCAGCTAACAGTGTCTCTTGAATATTTTAAGTTTAAAGCCGTGTGCACATGCGTAGTGCAATTGCTTTCCATGTTTGCACTATTTTAGTCGACAAAAAATGACTCTTTCAATTTTGATCAAAATGAAAATCATTTTTTTTTGGCATATTGTATCCTGATATGAAGTCCAAAGCATTACGAAAATTTGCCCATGCAATAAACAGAGATTTTTTTAGCTTTAAAAATTGAAATTTTTTCAGCTGAAAAATTTTGATATTTTTCTTATTTTTGCTCAAAACAAAGATTGTGGGTACCCTCGCCGAGGCGGTTCTAACGAGTACCCACAATCTATGTTTTGGAGCAAAAATAAGAAAAATAGCTATACCCCTGCAAACCCCAGTTTTACTATATAAAAGTGGGGTTTAAGGGGGTATTCATTGCACGGACCTGTTTTCCTGATGTAAAGTCTTGCTCGGTATATTATTGAGTTTCTTTTTTGTTGAGTATATGAGAAAGTCTTCTATTCGTGTGGCATGCAGTTTGCATCAGTTTTCATGAAAATGTACAAAGTAATACGAAAGTTATATTGGTTTGAAATTTTTTTTTTTTTTTTTTTTTAATTCGAAACTGGGCTGTGACGGAGTGACGACATAGCCTCACAATCATAAAAATATATATCAGTCATTATTATTCAAATTAAAGAAGTGACGACATAGCCTCACAATCATAAAAATATATATCAGTCATTATTATTCAAATTTAAGTAGTGACGACATAGCCTCACACTCATGAAAATATATATAAGTCATTATTATGCAAATTTAAGTAAGATAGTTGACACAATGCTTTCGATCTATTGATTGAACTGAGTCTGTTCATTTTTCGAGTATCAAAATTTGGAGAACTAAGCATATTCCTTTAGACTTCTCATGTGGAATTCGCGATTTAAGGAAGTTTGAATGGTCTTTTATGATTATAGAATAGCAAGCTTCATTGTAACATATGGTACACAAGCTCGTTAAATTTCCACAAAACCTTAAAAATAAATACAAAATTTACTATGAGTTATCTGGAAAGCGTAAACAATTAAACGACTAATTGCTTCAAAGCTTACCTCAAAACCACTCCAGTTCACGTTGATTGTCATGTCAAATCTCTGGCCTATCGGGAAGGGGAAGTTGAATGCGAAAAATTCTTTTTTCCCGACACCCCAGCGGCTGTTCACCCGTTCATTCGTGATCACCGCGTTCTTATCGGAACCGTCGAACCGAGCTTCGAAGTGCAAGGCAATGTCCAACCCACTCATCAGATTTACGGTAAACCTGCAAGAAACAAGACCTTATGGTGGCTGTCACTGAAATGCAGCTAAGTTGACAAAATATCGTCCTCGCGATATATGGATTGTTTTTGGTTTAACTTAGTTGAAAAATGGTGGTCACGAGGAGGCGACAATAATCAATGCGGCCACTGTAATGTGTCATAATATTACATATGAAATTGGTATTTTCCTATGGTACCTGGAGGCCCCAGGGTTGGGAGTACCAATGATGTTTATCACTTTGCCTTCTTCGAGTCTGCCTGGAATCATATGTGAACTTGGTACTGGCTGAAAACATAAAATAACATAAATAAACTTCCATTGCTTTTATATGACATTTAAAGGCTTATTCTAAGAGGATAATGGCAATTGAAATTGACAATTTAATAAGGGGTCGTCTCATAAGAATTTGTATTGTATGTAAACGACATCAAACGTTCGTAAACGGTTGCGAAATAGTTAGATCGCGCTACATGCACTGTGAAACAAACTTTGCAGAAACCTTTTTCAAGTGAAGTCCATGGTTTAAATAAATTTCCCGGTCCATAATGGGTTGAAATGGTTCATAATACTTTTATTAAACAAGTCTAATATAAAAATACCATCATCTCTTCTCTGCGGTATACCTGTGTGTATATACAAATCATTTAATAGAAAAAAAAAAAAAAAAAAAAAAAAAAAAAAAAAAAAAAAAAAAACATACCGGATTGTCAATGAATACCATTTTCCCCACTTGTGCGATGAATGTCCAATTTCACAATGCGCATGTATTTTTATCATTCGATTGGGGACACAAATGCGGAAGTTTGTGAACAGAAATTATTATAACCACCGTATATCATTTTTAGAGGTCTCCAGATATCCATAAGTTAACCTTTATTTATCCAGGTTAAGATATTTCGGCGACAATAAGATGAAAGTCATGGTATGAATTTACGTGTAAAATATATGAATGGATCTTTAAACATTGGTTATTGTACATGAGGAAAACATGTCCATGAAATGTATACCCCCTTAAACCTCACAGTATGACCCATCCATTTTCTCATAAATATTCTCACGGCTCATACAGGATTTGTTTATTTGTTTTATATATTGGAAAGAAAATCATATGACAGATATAAGAATGATTATGCATGAGGTGATAAAAGAAGCAACTAAATGGAAAAGAATGGAAATGAATCGAACACTTTGGCTTTGTTCTTCTGATAATTGTTTAAAAATATATATTAATCGAACAAATAGTGTAACTTCTTCCTCTAGAAGGCCTCTTCTGACTTTTGATTTAAACATATGAGCCGCCTCGTGGGAAAACCAACAATGTGGTTTCCGAAAAGGTCTGACACAAACCAATCCGTAAAAGCATAGAAAAGAGCTAGAAGCTTGAAATTTCGGATTTAAGTAGAAGAGGAATTGTACTATCCGAGTAGCGAAAACAAAGGCGCTGATCAGCTTCGCAGTTACTGCGAAGCTGATCTGCGCCTTTGTTTTCGCATATGCAGATTGTTGGTTTTCCCATGTTGTTGGTTTTCCCATGCAGCGGCTCATATTTTATTGCTTAACATACATGTACAAGCAAAAGGGTCGGGCCACAAGTTCTTTCAACCTTAGGTACGGCCCTTTCCGACAACGAAAATAACATCGTAAGCAATAATCGCACTGGATCGAAAGGGAATTAATGCTGCTCTCCAAAATACCGAATAGCCACTTGCGAATCCTAAAATTACAATTATATCAAGTTTAAACTTATCATAAAAGATTGTTACCAATAGCATACTCTGTTTACTTTTAGCATCAATGTCAAACTGGCCCTGGGACAGAAATATTACGAAAACTTGCCCATGCAATAAACAGGGTTTGTTCAAGTTTTAAAAATTGAAACTTTCACTGGAAAAAATTTTATATTTTTAATTCCTTTGCTGAAAACATTGATTCTGGGTACTCGTTAGAACCGCCTCGGCGAGGCGGTTCTCACGAGTACCCAAAATTTATGTTTTTGATAAAAAAGACAAATAGGTATACCCCTGTAAACCCCAATTTTTCTCTATAAAAGTGTGGTTTAAGGGGGTATACAAAAAAAATTCACGGACATGTTATCCTGATGACACTCTGTTTACTTTTCGCATCAATGTCAAACTGGCCCTTGGACAGAAATGTATGAATGCTCTAATTGGTTGTGATACTCCTTCTACTCCATACGGTAACGGAGATGTCACTACAGTAACTCTGAATCCAATGGAAATTTGGAACTATTAACTAAGCAGTTGTTGCATCAGGTTGATTTAGCGCTGGGGTAAACTATTGAAAGCGCAGCCCAAGTTTCTGGTTTTATTGACAATTTTAAAAGGGGTAACGGATGATTCATTACACGAAATTGTTCAAAATGGCCCACCTTCACACTTTGAACGTTTTATCAGCTTAAAGGCCTCGTCAGACATAAGCGTAAATCTCTCGACGCAGGCTTGCGTTACATTGCGAAAATTAGTTTTTGTTTCTTTGATTTACTGCTGTACGTCCCATTCAATAGCTATGGTCATGTCAGGAAGTTAGCTGTTGAAAGGGGAGTAAAGCAATAAATCAAACAATAAATAACTACTTTTTACAATTAAATAAAACGCAAGTCTGCGCAAGTCTACGTAGAGGGACTTTCGCTTATGTGTGGCGAGTCCTTAAAGAATCTGACCATGATATTTATTTTCCTTAAAAAAGTCAATGACAGCTAAAACAAAGTCTGCAGGGAGACAACAGCGGATCAAGATAGCCAGGACACCGGACAGCTTAACTGGGAAACGACATCACCCGAATCTTAGGACTTCGTATTACGGGCACAGGGGCCTCACGGCAAGCCAATCAACGCCACAGAAAATCTGAAACAAAAGGGAAAGACCCACAAATTCCTCGTGGTTCAACAAAAAGGCATGCATGCCTCGGTCGCGGTCAACTACAATGATAAATGAAAAAATTACAAACTTTTCTCCGGGCCTTTATGTTGAACCATGCCATGAAAAAAATCGTTTCTGCAATGAAGAAAATCAGTTGCGCTTTGCTTGGGTATCCATGATACACGATTCTTCTTTTGCTTTCGTGGCTAGACGGTAGAATCGCTGAAATACATTTATCCCCTGATTTCTGCGACCATACCGTCTGGTTGTGGAACACACATTACGAAAACTTATCCATGCAATAAACACAGGTTTTTTAGCTTTAAAAATATCAAATTTTCAGCTGAAAAAGAAAATGATTTTTTTTTATTTTTGCTCAAAACATATATTGTATGTACACGTTAGATCCGCCACTAACAAGTACCCACAATGTCTATTTTGGATCAAAAATCAGAAAATAAGGTATACCCCTGCAAACCCAAGTTTTCTATATAAAAGTGGGGTTTACGAGGGCATACATTTTACGGAAATGTTTTCTTGATGCAGGCAATTAAACTGGCAATGCGGTACTAGTCATTACGAGTTAAACACCCTAGAGTATGCGAAGCATGTGCTTGGTGTTATGTATTATGAGTGATAATGTGTAAAACACGTTTGTCTGAAAGATAAAGAAATGAAGACACGTCTTGATAAAAACTAACAATGTGGTTTCCGACCAGGTCAGACACAAACCAAGCTGTACAAGCACAGCATAAGGCTAGAGGCTGGAAATTTTGGATTTAGAATGTACAGTAATTACACTAACCATGTAGCGCAAACAAAGGCACTGATCAGCTTCGCAGTTACTGTGAAGTTGATCTGCGCCTTTGTTTTTCGCATTGACGCGGCTCAAATGAAGACAATGCACCTGTAGCTAAATTAAGAACTTGCAGAAAAAAATGAGATAGTAGTGATTACTTTTACCTGTTGAAATCACTACGGAGCTGCATAAAAAGTATTTCGGTAATACCCATATTAAACATACGATGGTAAAGTTACCTAATAGCTTAGCGGTAAAACCGTAGATAATTTTGGAAGGGCCCATGGGAAAAAATGCCCTTAAATTTTCAAAATGGCTCCTTTATTTGGAAAGCATGGGTCAGTTTTATAATGTAAAGAGATAGGGGATATTGTCTCTATAAAGGAGCGTCTCTCAAAATGGCCCCTTCCATTCAGACTGAGCCAACAATATCCCAGTAAATAAAAAAAGAAGGACGAATTAAAACGAAAACAGAAAGACATAAGAACAAGCATGTAACATAAAGCTAAACCACAGAACAACCAGCTTAGTGCGGTTAGTAACGGAACTACTAGAGGGCTTTACGGGCCCTACTTTCTAGCCCATAGTCTTCTGGCATTTAATGAAGCCGCCGTCAACAACCGAATCCTTCTAAGGTTTAGTCTAAAAGTGCCGAGAGGTTCCAAACAACGTTAATAACGTAGAATTTGTGTTGATTTTCCAGCAGTAGTGGTGGACTATGAAGTCACCTTGAAGGCAGCCAAAAAAGACGCCGAAAGAATCGTTTGGAATAGTATGGCTTATCAGTCTACTGTCTTTATGCGAGAGTTGACAGCGGTTCTGAATTTTGTGTTATCCAACTTCGCAATCTGTGAATAACTCGAAATTCATTGACTTGTAGCAAGTCTCTTTTCTACCTGTGCCAATTTTACCTGTTACTTCGTTCAAAGCATCGAAAAAGCCTGATACCTGTATTGAATATAAGATGTATTTTTCGAACCTTTGAACGTACAATGAAAAAATAAACAAACTTGAGCCACTGCACGGTGTGGTATATGAAAACCAGGAAGAATTGTATCACTATGCCAGCAAATTGTCAAGTTGTAGTCGTATCAAATTATGTGTCCTCTGTATGCCGCTTTTCCGCCGTGTACTCTGGCAAATCAGCGTACAGGCTTTGTGGGTATCTAAAACTGGTCGTGCAGTTGGTTTTCACTTTAGTGCTTCTATTCGGCATGTTTTAATTTTCTTGTAATTTGTGTTGTAAGAAAATAAGCGATAAAGGCAAAGTAATGAACTGAATTCATCTGATGTTATCGTTTGGCCTTTGGGTGGATGTTTCGTTTGTTTCTTGTACGTTCAGACATTGACTAATGGGGTATCGAGTTCAAAATAGTTCATCCTAAAAATGTTATGTCTAGTGTTATACGCTATCGAATGTAAATCATTGCGATATACCGGAAAGCCTTAAAAGCTCAATTAATACAGCAAGTTGGGTACTAAAGCCGGTTTGTAACGCGAATAGGATCTGATCTGAAAGTTTCATCCATGTGTCTTGAATATCAGTTGCGGCGACACGAAAAGTCCTTGAACGCTTTCTTTTGCAAAAAGATAGACGCAGATCAGCTGATCTGAAACTGTAATTTTCGGGCTCTAAATATTAAAAAGAAAAATTGACGCAAAATATTTCTTTAAAAGACATGTTGCACACCCCCCCCCCCCCCTCCAATATGTGTGGTTTGCCTTATCAAGTCAAACCTGACAAAAAATCACCAACATAACAAACAGGCATGTCACAATTTCTAGCCTTATAAAGCTGAGCACCAAGTAAAGTAGAAAGGTAGCAAATGGTACCATTTTAAAAAATGTCTTTGGCAGGGCGCGAACGCGCGACCTTCCAACCCCGAATTAAGCGGACGCTCTTACATATACCTCTAAGCTAACGGGACCTCTGTTTATCTTCTGTGGGTTGTGTCAAATTCGTTTGGAAACCACGAGGTCAATATATCTTACACTCAATGAACTCCTATAATTATAGTGAGTGCGTGTACATGAATAGTGCAACAAGCATAACGGTTGTAGTGTAGCTATTATGATTGTTTCGATGGCGGAAACGTGCATCTTCATAATGAATTACATTGATATATAGAACATTAAAACATATCGAAGACAACCCTGTAGCTGAGGAAAAATCATTATTTACATACAAGGTGTAAACCTTATCTTATCATTTTGTTTTTCAGCTTATAAGTCCCTTAACGCACGGGATCGGCATATACCGCCGACGCCTATATGCAACTAATGTATGGGCGTATCACGAACACCTACAAACAAATGAGCCGTCTCATGGGAAAACCAACAATGTGGTTTTCGAACAGGTCTGACACAAACCGGCCTGTACAGCTACAGAAACAGGCTAGAAACTTGAAATTTTTGAGTTAAGAAGAGGAGGAATTGTACTATCCGAGTAGCGAAAACAAAGGCACTGATCAGCTTCGCGGTTACGTTCAGACTGACTAATGGGGTATCGAGTTCAAAATAGTTCATCCTAAAAATGTTATGTCTAGTGTTATACGCTATCGAATGTAAATCATTGCGATATACCGGAAAGCCTTAAAAGCTCAATTAATACAGCAAGTTGGGTACTAAAGCCGGTTTGTAACGCGAATAGGATCTGATCTGAAAGTTTCATCCATGTGTCTTGAATATCAGTTGCGGCGACACGAAAAGTCCTTGAACGCTTTCTTTTGCAAAAAGATAGACGCAGATCAGCTGATCTGAAACTGTAATTTTCGGGCTCTAAATATTAAAAAGAAAAATTGACGCAAAATATTTCTTTAAAAGACATGTTGCACCCCCCCCCCCCTCCAATATGTGTGGTTTGCCTTATCAAGTCAAACCTGACAAAAAATCACCAACATAACAAACAGGCATGTCACAATTTCTAGCCTTATAAAGCTGAGCACCAAGTAAAGTAGAAAGGTAGCAAATGGTACCATTTTAAAAAATGTCTTTGGCAGGGCGCGAACGCGCGACCTTCCAACCCCGAATTAAGCGGACGCTCTTACATATACCTCTAAGCTAACGGGACCTCTGTTTATCTTCTGTGGGTTGTGTCAAATTCGTTTGGAAACCACGAGGTCAATATATCTTACACTCAATGAACTCCTATAATTATAGTGAGTGCGTGTACATGAATAGTGCAACAAGCATAACGGTTGTAGTGTAGCTATTATGATTGTTTCGATGGCGGAAACGTGCATCTTCATAATGAATTACATTGATATATAGAACATTAAAACATATCGAAGACAACCCTGTAGCTGAGGAAAAATCATTATTTACATACAAGGTGTAAACCTTATCTTATCATTTTGTTTTTCAGCTTATAAGTCCCTTAACGCACGGGATCGGCATATACCGCCGACGCCTATATGCAACTAATGTATGGGCGTATCACGAACACCTACAAACAAATGAGCCGTCTCATGGGAAAACCAACAATGTGGTTTTCGAACAGGTCTGACACAAACCGGCCTGTACAGCTACAGAAACAGGCTAGAAACTTGAAATTTTTGAGTTAAGAAGAGGAGGAATTGTACTATCCGAGTAGCGAAAACAAAGGCACTGATCAGCTTCGCGGTTACCGCGAAGCTGATCTGCGTCTTTGTTTTCGCCTATACAGATTGTTGGTTTTCCCATGGGGCGGCTCAATCATTCTTGAGGTAACATCTCAGACGTTAATAGAAGTAGATTTTGGTATCAATTCATGGGACTAAAAGAATCTATGATGGGGTTGAGGCCGAGACAAGGAAATCTCAGCCAAGTTTTCAGATTATTCATGTCTCATCCTGTCTCATCCGAGGCTCTGCCGAGACTCGAATAATCTGAAAACGAGCCTGAGATTTCTGTGTTGAGGCCTCAACACCATCACTGATTACTTTTCTCACCAATCGCTGAAAGCATTTTGACTCTGAATAGTCTACAAGTGCTGTTCGGGCAGCCATTTTGTTTTTACATGAAACAATATGCAAATTAACCAATGAAAAAAATGAAAATAATTTTGTATATGCACTAACCTTACAAAAAGATTCAATCAGCGTATTGTTTTGTACATAAAATTCTCAGCCAAATTAAATTTTGAGATTTCTGTCAAAGTAGCAGACTACAATGTCTTCTGTAAACTTCCTGAAATTAACATCTCCCCAAGTTTATTTTTGTCACTGACAGCTGACACCTGGCTTATCATTTCCTTATATGGAAGTACACATGAAAATGTACATTTCTATTTGCTTAATACAAAAATGATTGGCATTTTGAGACAGCTGAAATCTACTAGTACTGAGACAGAACTTTCTCACCCACCAGACAAGCATATCCCTTTGTGTGCCTGTTTGAGATATTTCTGTCTCAGTACTAGTAAAATTTTAGCTGTCTCAAAATGTCAATCATTTCTGTATTTAGCTAATAAAAATGTACACCTCATGCTTACTTCCATATAAGGAAGTGACGAGCTAGGCGTCAACTGTCAGAGACAAAAATAGCCTAGCAGGTGTTAATTTCAAGAAGATATCAAGAGTAATTGTAGTCTGCTGCTCTCATAAAAATCAAGTCTAAAAAAATAATTTTGCCGGGAATTTTTTTAATACAACAAAATGATGATTCAATACTTTTGTAAGGTGAGTGCAAATACAAAATTATTTTTATTTGTTTCACTGGCTAATTTGCATATTGTTTTATATCCAAACAAAATGGCTGCCTGAACAGAACTTGAAGCCTATTCAGTGTCAAAATGTGGGTGAGAGAAATAATCAATGATGGTGTTGAAGCCTCAACACGGAAATCTCAGGCTCGTTTTCAGATTATTCCAGTCTCATCCTTGGTAGAGCATCGGATGAGACTGGAATAATCAATGAACAAAATATGCGCCGAAATGTTTGCATTGATCTGTTTTTTTTTTTTTGTTTTTTTTTTTTTTTTTGTTTTTTTTTTTTTTTTCAGTCTTTTAATGTTCTGGAATCTGATGCGTTATGTTGTTGTAAAACGGCCAATAAAGTTAGGCTCAAACGGAGTCGAGAACTCGGATTCCTGCTTGAGTCATACTCATTGGTGTTAAATTTTGTGCTGTTTGCACTTTTTGTATGTATGTTTCAATACATTTAGTTAAGTCCGAGCAACTGGGCGGCCAGTCTGCATCCAAATGGAAAAATAGCTGTTCAGTCGGCATACGATATGTTCTATGTATTATATCATGGGTGTCATTTTTTTTTCTTTTGTTATTCTTTCACCTCGAATTGTAGACTGGGGACGATATCGCCATTTCCCGATCATTTCTTACTTGTACCTTGCCATAAACGTTGATTTACAAGACTCCTGTTTTATTTTCACTTTTGGATTAATTTCTTTATGAAGTTTTAATTCTATAGAAGCATAGCACACTAGAGACTTGTGCAGATTTCAGTCATTTTGAAGTTCGTGAGGGAAGCGGTTCCCCTCAGAAATGGCTGCAAATCTGTTGACCGGGACGTGAAACCACAAACCAGACAAACGAATACTTGCGTATGTATATCTGTTGTGTCAGTCAGAAGTTCTTGCATATATGCCATCCGTGTCAAAATGCCTTCGGAAAGCAATTTATCTTCTGTGACACATACTGTGTTACACTAACAACCAAAATAATTTGAATGTCACACGTCTATCTGAGCCTTATCTGTACATTTTGCGAGTCATTGTGTCATCAAATTGATAAACATTAATATGCCGTCTCGTGGGAAAACCAACAATCTGCAAATGAGAAAACAAAGACGCAGATCAGCTTCGCAGTAACTGCGAATCGCCTTTGTTTTCGCTACTCGGATAGTACAATTCCTATTCTACTTAAATCCAAAATTTCAAGCTTCTAGCTCTTTTCTGTGCTTCTACAGGTCGGGTTGTGTCGGACCTGTTCGGAAACCACATTCTTGGTTTTCCTACGAGGCGGCTCAATTTTAGAATTTTCAGGTACATGTATTTAAATCGAAGGGAAGATAAGCACGCCTGGTTTAAGGTATTTTTTACTTTCCATCGGCGTCAAGTTTAACAAGGCCTATCGCTTTTTTACCATAACAACTTGCTTGCTACCACTTTTGTTACATGTACATGTATGTCTTCATTTATGTTCTTAAACCTTCTCTTCACTAATACATGTATCTCGTTTGCGCTTTTAAACCAAATATTCCTTTCATATTTATGCACAATGTCCATGTTGGTGTGCATATTTTGCATTTAATTTCATGTTCGTCTAATCGGTTTTCAGAATCACACATAGGCTGGTCCAACATCTATCTCTTATTGTGTTTATTGAAAACGGTCTGCTTAAATCTTTCCAGAGGTCAAGTTGAAGGACCACTAAAGCAATTATATGAAGATGAACACATTACTCCTGTCTATCATTCTTCTCGCAAAATCAGGTAAGTACTTCCTATTAAGATACCAAATTACAACATGCAAACAGTGTATAGTTTGAAGACAACACAAAATGATTGGAAGTCCAGATATGAAAAGATGGAGCCTGTTTGTCAAAAGCACGAGCAAAAATCTCTGGGCCCTGTTGCATAAAACTCTATTAACTCTTAATTGCAGGTTGAAGTCCCAGTTAACTTAATGGAAGCTTTATTCCTGCTGCATTTTTGTCAATGAAAATCCACACTAGTGTATTCTTAAAGCTTTCATTAGCTAATGTAGCTCGGGAGGTACTTTAAAATTGTTTTATGCAGCAGAAAATTAATGCCATCTTTACTAAGAGAGTTCTTGAACTTAAAGCCAGCTTAAGGTTTAATGACAGCTTAAGTATATGCAACAGGGCTGTGGTCTTAAAATAAAATCAAGAAAGATTCTCCCCTGGCTTTAACTTCTTAGCAAACAATACGTGTGCTATATTTTATGCCCTATAAATGACATTGCCATTAAATGTCACAACTGAAATATGCAAGAATATAGTAGAAAAGATTTGTTTGTTTTGAGGTTTAACGTCCAAGTCAACAATGTTTCAGTCATGTCGGGACGGAGCAACCGCTGTCTGGGTTTGAACTAGTACTTTGTGGGAATTAATGTGTCTTCATAAAGGGCACAATTATTGCCGTCAGTGTGGATCGAACCCAGGGCCTCTAGATTCGGAGTCCAATGATGTACCACTAATCTACTGCGCTCCCCTTATAGTAGAAAAGAACCGGTTATGATGGGAAACAAGTTGTCTATGAAGTATGCAGCACGCCGGTACAAAAATAATCGGTCGACCATGTGTAGAGCGAAAGGCCATTTGTTCGAGTTCCAGTCGGTGCATGTTCCTTTAAACCACCATGACTGACATTTGGTGGCCTGTGTGGGACCAGTTACACAATGAGGTCCTGGGTTCCATCCCCACCGGCGGCACCGTCTTGTTTCCTTGAGCAAGACACAATAACGTCCCAGAGTACTGGCTAAAACCCAGGAAGTATTCGCTCCGTCCTGACATGACTGAAAACTTTTTAATGAGGCGCGTTAATCCTCAATATACAAAACAAACTTACACATCAGTTAATAATCATAATTGTTTCAAATACGAATCTCTTCTGTCATATCAGATTTATTATGCATTATCCTCCAATCGTTGTGTTGAATGTTATGTCTATTTTCTTTTCTTATTCCTCAGCAACGGCACTGATCTGTTTGAAATGTGATGATATTTACCAGCCACGTCACTGCCATTACGTCACAAGGTGCAGCAATGATGAGGTGAGAATCTTTTATGGATAAATCAATTTTAGTGTTCTATAAGTCATAGACTATTTTGAAAATAAGCAATGTGCAGGACATGGCGAAATCATTAACACACACATCCATTGCACCCAAGAGGGGAATACAGGAATAAGTAAAAAAAAATCGTAAAATGGTAGACCGAGAGGAAACCTCTTCACTCTGTATCATCGATAAATAAAAATAGGTACCACTGAAAGTGAATGGAACTAGCATTGTCCTACCGAGAGATACTCATTTTGCAAAAGGGTGGTCAGGTGGAAATATGGGCCCCCGTCCATTTGGGCCTAGGAGAAATAGATGGACTGCTTGTGCCTCTCGTCAAAGCTTCTTATTTACTTACCGACCAATTGATTACTGATTAACCGCTCATGTCTGAGCCTGCTCAGAAAGAGTGGTATAGTCAAACCATCCATACAATTCATATAAGCCTTATTGGCTTAGTTGGGTGGTTATATTTATGAAGCACATTTTGAGTGTCGACATGACATCCTAATGTTGGGTAAAAGTCCCATAAAATTGAGGCAACGTCCCGACTGACCATTGCTGTTGAGTGGGACGTAAAGCATCAATTCAAACAAAATCATTTTGCGCAATGTTTTTGTGGTGTTTGTGCTGTAATGTTCCTGCCTGGTGTTCGTGTGTTTGGACTATTTATTTGTACCAATTTCGCCTTCTATGATCTTCTATAACAGTATTACAATATTGTATCATTGTGTTTGTTCATCCTCATATAAAACACTAATAATATGCAGGTGTGTGGTACAGAGCGCTTCCAGACTGGATTCGGTGGCTACTCTTACAAAATGGGCTGTGTAAAATCTTCTGTAAGTTGCCTGTTCAAATCAAAACTTTTCTATTTTTAAACTGACAATTACAGTTCTTGCAGTTTTCACTCAGTTTATGCCGAAAACAGACTGATCAATAAACTTGATATTTTTAATCAGACGACAAAATGGGTAATACTATTTGTTCATTTCGAATGATCCTTTCAAGCTGTTTCTAATTATTGTACTTGCACCTGGATGCTATAGCGACTGATAGCGCCTGTATGGCATTCGGTCATTTATCCATACTGGTGAGGTGGCAGAATACAAGATAGAAAATAAAACGCTGTAATATTATACACAGACATGCAATACAAATGTACACAATGGTACGCAGTGTCGGGAATGTTGCAGAAACAAGGACCTCTGTAATGCTGCATCCTGCGGGGAGCCTGGTAAGTACAAAATAAAGTACTAAAAATTGTAAACATTACTTCGACTTTTTAGTATTAAAGATTACAGATAAATCATTTCTGTTTAAAACGATGTGTGGGAGCACAATAGCTCAACGATATGCCACCGAGCTTCGGAGTCAATGACTGAAACATAGAAAATATAATATCACCACCATATCATATCCTCTGGCAAACCCATGGTAATAGTAAAGCGTCCAGGAGGCGGTGGTCCCGTCCCGGTATGACTAAAAAAATGATGATCTGTTTACAAATGTAAACAAGCAAGCATAACATAGATTTGGGCGTATTTAAAACAAACGAGAGCCAGTTCTTTAAAGTTTAAAGGTAATTTGGCACCACTTGACGATTTTAAGCCGTCTTTTTTATTATCAGATTGGAGATCATTTAATATATATGCCATACCAACAAGGAATAGTACATATTGTTTGCATAAAAACAATGTGCTAACCACAAATTACAGGTTACCCAGCAGATAAAGGAATGGTTTGTTACAACTGTGAGGATTACAACAAACCAGAACAATGTCACAAGATAGCTCACTGCTCACAGGGTCAGGTTGGTACACAGATATTTAGTGCATTTGCCATACTTCAAATGGTTCCCAAATAAAAACAAAAACATCGCCAGCATCTGGAGGCCCGCAATTATTTCGCAAAATGGGCCATACTATTTTAGACAGTTAAGGTTCAGTTTCACAGCAGATCGGTAGTTCTAAAGTGAGTACCTGAAGGTTTAGTGTCCTTTCGTTTTGATACCTATATGTTTAGGGGAAAGGCTTAGGAGCCGTATTTTATGGCCGACCTACAGAACAACCTTACAGCGCGTCTCCTATCCTTCCGCTGCGACCTGTCGTGAAATCACGTTTCGGTTTTACCATCAGGAAAACATGTCCGTGCAATATATACCCTTTAAACCCCACTTTTATATAGCAAAATTGGGGTATGCGGGGGTATGCCTATTTTTTCTTATTTTTGCTCCAAAACATAGATTGTGGGTACTCGTTAGAACCGCCTCGGCAAGGCCGGGGTACAACTGGTGTTTTTCTTTTGCTCCGGAGTTAGTAGGTTATTCGGCGCCCAGGGATCTCCATCGTCGGGCAGCTTACTCAATCTGTGAGTCCTTGTTTTTGATTCATCAGGATGTTTATCATGATTTATTTGTTTGTTCTTGATGATTCATTGACTAGTTAGAGATTCACCACGAGGACCGAAGAACTTACTAAATGTTATGAACCACTGCAGAAGCTGAGGGTGCGGTTAGGATCCTGTAAAACCGATTTAAGCCCGCCAGTAACTTTGTGTTACTGATCGTTCCAAGGCGATACTTCTGTGGTGGTTCTTTTTGTTTTCTGTCTTGGTGTTTTTTTTGTGCTGTTGGCGCCTTATGTATGTTTTCATATTTTTAATTAAGTTAAGGTAACTGAGTGGCCACCTATTGGGAAAATAGCTGCTCATTCGGCTTACGATATGTTTCATGGTATAAGTGCCTGATTGTTAGTTTGGTTTTTTCCCACCTCGGTTTTTGGAGTGGGGATCTCTTTCTGATTGCGCCTTTTCCTGATCTTTGCCTACTTGTACCTTTCTAACGTGTACCCACAATCTATGTTTTGAGCCAAAAAAAAAAAAAAAAAAAAAAAAAAAAAAAAAAAAAAAATCAGCTGAAAATTTGCAATCTTTAAAGCTCCAAAAATATCTGTTTATTGCATGGGCAAGTTTTCGTAATGCATTATCACTAGCGTGAGTACACTGACATTTGAGCCGCCTCATGGGAAAACCAACAATCTGCATAGGCGAAAACAAAGACGCAGATCAGCTTCGCGGTAATTGCGAAACTGATCAGCGCCTTTGTTTTCGCTACTCGGAAAGTACAGTTCCTCTTATACTTAAATCCGAAATTTCAAGCTTCTAGCTCTTTTCTGTGCTTGTACAGCTCGAATTGTGTCAGAACTGTTCGGAAACCACATTGTTGGTTTTCCCACGAGGTGGCTCATTTGATTTTAAATTTACATTCCTCTATTCGATGAAATTCCTCAATGCAAACGGAATAGCCCCAGATGTTCTGTGGCGTTATACCTTGGGCTGTTTGCCGATGTTCCCGGTCATGGAGAGAGCACGTGACAAACTTTTACGTTTTCAGATCTGTCGTATTGACAGGCGTATTGAGTTTGAAGACGTCATCATGACCAGTAGTTGTCAATCATCTATGGTGAGTGTCAGCTGACCATTTTTATGTATACGCGCGCGTTCTGTTTTGAAAAGTACATGTACATGTGTAATTTATGATTAATTATGATGCAGCATAAACATCACTTTTCCTTTCTATTTTTATTTACATGCATTTATAGTACAGAAATATAGACATAAACAGATTTATTCGCGACGAAGCCCAAAGCTTAAGCTCTTTGTGCTTGGTTCGATTGTTTCCGTGGTTACGGGTGGTATGGTTTATTCATAAGTTATCAACGATGCATAGTATTTTATTTTCTTGAGTTAGTCTCACTACTTTTTCCCGTTATTAAGCCAGTTGAGTACCAAGAATGCAATCTGATCAGACATATTTTGAAACGTTTTGAATTACCCTCCCACCCAACCCATTTTGTTTGTTAGTAATTTGATGTGAAACAAAATGCCTATTTAAAATATAGGTAAAATTTTTAACGTAATGGCGGCTTGTTGAAATTGATTGTCTTTAGGAATCAAAAGCTGTTCATTTTTTAAAATAATACGATATAAAGATTCGCCAGTTTGCTCATATGCAATAAATTTTAAAATTTATTATTTCTTTCTTGTTAGCGCATTCTATAATTACGAACATTGATCATACCTGTCGCCATATTAAGTACATGGATTAAGCCACGCGATTTAAAAAGCAAAGCAGCTCGTAACAACGGCACTGATCATGTAGGGCTCGTCGTCAAGTTATTTTCAAAAGGACATATTCCATTCACTATGTAGCATTTACATTGGTGAGAGACTGTAGAGAGATTGGATAAAAGTAGCGTTTATACGACAAGTAATGTCGTAAGTGGCCATCAAAATTTATGAAACGGGATGCCGTACAGAAGCTTCGGATATGATTGCCGCCACCCTCTTCCTCAGTATTAAGATATGTTGTATTGTATTTACACAATGTTAGCCACAAAGATGCGTCGTCGGCACAATGATGGACTAAACGATGCGTTACATGTGTATTAAGACATTTTCTTTATCAGGATTGTTGGGGTGGTGGTTCCTCTGGTTTAATAGGAAAACGTGACTCTGGTTCAACTGTCGACAATACAACCTGTCGAGACTGCTGTCTCACTGATTTCTGCAACAGGGACTGTGGTAAAATATGAGCCACGACGGCAGAAAACCGGTCTTCGTGGTTTCCGAGCAGGCGCGACAGAAATCGGCCTGTATAGTCACAGAAGCAGGCTAGAGGCTTGAAATTTTGGCTATAAGTAGCAGAGGAGGAATTGTACTATCCGAGTAGCGAAAATAAAGGCGATGGTCAGCTGTGCAGTAATCAGCTGTGCAGTTACTGCACAGCTGATACACGGGTGGTAAACTTTGAAACGACCTCCAAAAAGAGGTAGTGAATTTCTGTTCCAATCGCACATCCGGGAACTCGCGAGGTTGGTCCAAAGGCTAGAAACGGATAAACAAAGGTAGGTGCCGGTGGTTCTTTTGATTTTTTTCTCAGTTTCTAGCGAAAAATGGATAATTATGGCAATGCTATGTCGTGTAAAGATGACTTCTCGATGCATACGACCCAAAACTGCGGTGGAAATCGAAATAATTTCCGCTGGGTCGTTTTTAAAAGGTCGAACACGATGTAGCTTTTTCACAACAGTTTGTCAACAACTGACACCTTTTTGCAAAATTTGTGGTTTTCCACGAAGAATACAGCCCCGGTACGCTCGCCCTGGGGAAACGAGCACTCTGTATTACATATCCTGTTAAAATCGCAACGGAGTGCGTCATTTAAACAAATGATTGAGAAAATTCCACATATTTTTATGTTGACACCGTCGGAAAGACGAAACCCAAAAGTGCCGGTGTAGATATACTACAGTGTTTTTGGAGGTCGTTCCAAAGTTTACCACCCGTGTGATATGAGTCCTTGTTTTCGCATAGGCAATATTCCGGTTTTCTCGTGACGCGGTTAATATTCTTTTACACATAATGTGATGAAATTGCATTAACTAGGGCTGATAATAGCAAAGTTTCATTCTGAATATGAAAATTCGTAAATAAGAAGGTAGTGGGAAAAAACCAAACTAACAATCAGGCACTTATACCATGAAACATATCGTAAGCCGAATGAGCAGCTATTTTCCCAATAGGTGGCCACTCAATTACCTTAACTTAATTAGAAATATGAAAACATACATAGGGCGCCAACAGCACAAAAAAAAATAAACACCAAGACATAAAACAAAAAGAACCACCACAGAAGTATCGCCTTGGAACGATCAGTAACACAAAGTTACTGGCGGGCTTAAACCGGTTTTACAGGATCCTTACCTCACCCTCAGCTTCTGCAGTGGTTCATAACATTTAGTAAGTTCTTCGGTCCTCGTGGTGAATCTCTAACTAGTCAATGAATCATCAAGAACAAACAAATAAATCATGATAAACATCTTGATGAATCAAAAACAAGGACTCATAGATTGAGTAAAGTGTCCGACGATGGAGATCCCTGGGCGCCGAATAACCTACTAACTCCGGAGCAAAAGAAAAACACCAGTTGGACCCCGGTGGGCCAAGCAACAGACAAGAAGCTCCGGCCCCAAGAAATAATGCATAGTTTGAAAAAAAATCCCGCATCCCTTACGGGATTCGAACTCGACCGCCGGGGTAGATTAAAAGAATCTATGATGGGGTTGAGGCCGTGACAAGGAAATCTCAGGCAAGTTTTCAGATTATTCAAGTCTTATCCGAGGCTCTGCCGAGGATGAGACTTGAATAATCTAAAAACGAGCCTGAGATTTCCTTTTTGAGGCCTAAACACCATCATTGATTATTTTTCTCACCCATCAATTTATACAATTTTGACTCTGAATAGGCTTCAAATGCAGTTCAGGCAGCCATTTTGTTTTTACATGAAACAATATGCAAATTAACCAGTAAAAAAATAGACATAATTTTGTATATGCACGTACCTTACAAAAATTTTCAATCAGCATTTTGTTTTGTGCAGAAAATCCTCAACAAAATTAAATTTTGAGATTTTTATCAAAGCAGCAGACTACAATTACTCTTGTAAACTTCCTGAAATTAACACCTGCAGGGTTATTTTTGTCACTGACAGTTGACACCTAGCTCATCATTTCTCTATATGGAAGTACACATAAAGATGTACATTTCTATTGGCTGGCTGCAGAAATGATTGACATTTTGAGACAGCTAAAATCTACTAGTACTGAGACAGATGTCAGACAGGCACACAAAGGGATATGCTTGTCTGATGGGTGAGAAATCCAATGCCAGAGTCGACTCTCAGAGATCGTATGTATCGAATAGCTGTGCTATTTATAGAAGCTAGACATCATAGATGAGGGTGTAATGGGACATAACAACCAACAGTCTGTAAGTTGATAATAGCTGGAAGGCTATCTTGCTGGGAAAGAGCGTGGCATCTTCGCTCTTAGTGCGTCTTTTTAAATCTTATGCGCTGCCTTGTATTGGCAATTCTTTCCCATCGGATGTTTCTTGTTCAAACTGTATCAATTCTTGAGCATTTTGTTCTTATTTTTCATGAAGTTAAAAACAGATTCATGTAAGATCAAAGATAGACGCGCAATCTTGGTCGCCATATATCACAACTGTAATAAAATAACTGGAGATTTTGAAAAACAATTTCCATATCATGAAAATGGATTTTCTCTTCTTTATCACTCTGATTCAGACCTGGGTCCCTGTATGTCCTCTCCGTGTCAGCATGGTGACTGTACTGTGCGGGGAACCACGTACGCGTGTCTGTGTGAACCAGGCTGGACGGGTTTGAACTGTGAAAAACGTAAGTATCGACATACGTTTTGTGGAATTACATACGATGCTTTATCATATGGCGTCGCTGTTTTTCAGTGGATAACGTCATGTAATAAATAGTTATGACCACACGTGTATTAAAACCTTTGTAGGAATACGTTACGTCATTGACGACGTCAGTAACAACAATGTTAATTTTCAATGAACATATATCCGCGTTGAAGGCGATAAAATCCTATTTTAGAAGTCATATGATAAAACGAATCTTACACGAGTGGCCATTTCATATGGAATTTATTAAACTCGCCGAAGGCTCGTTTAAAAAATTTCATATGAAATGACCACTTATGTAAGAAATAAATGTAACAAACGTATTTTAATTGAGACCCCCAAAATAGATTACGCTATCGGGTAAAATATGTACATGTACGTAATTTTTCATGGTGCCTTTGTCTCATCTGAGCTGAGCATAAAAAAGTTTTATAACATTGGTGCCTGATCTAACACGGTGCATGAGTGCCCGTGTTGCGATGCCCTTTAATAGTGTATTCTATCTTATAGTTGTGGATGCATGCGCGTCGTCCCCCTGCGTCCACGGGAAATGCCGATATCCTATGCCAGGTTCTACCACCGTGCATGAGTGCCAGTGCGAAAATGGATGGACTGGACCACGTTGTGACCAGAAAAGAAGTACGGCATGACTAAATGAGCCGCGACGCGAGAAAACCAGTCTTCGGGGTTTCCGACCTGGTCCGACACAAATCAGCCAGTACAGTCACAGAAAAAGTCTAAAAGCTTGAAATTTCGGATTTAGTAAGAAGAGAAATTGTACTATCGGAGCGGGGAAAACAAAGGTGCTGATCAGCTTCGCAGTTACTACGAAGCTGATCTGCGCCTTTGTTTTCGTATACGCAAAAATCTGGTTTTCTCACGACGCAGCTCATTTTAAAAGGTCATTTGGGCCCCTGCTTATCGGGCCATTATAAAATCGATTGATTATCTGCAAAATGCCTCTTTGCGGTACTCATCGCCCGCATATTGCATACTCGAGAGGAGCAAGCGACTTGAAAATTACAGCGTTGGACTCAACATCGAGATTCTATCCCAACTGGCGCCGGACTGTGTCCTTTCGCAAGGTGTTTTTTCCGCATAGCTATGATTAACACCCCACACCGACATGAATGTAAAATTGATGACTGGGGCGTTTAACAACATAGAAAGGGCAATTATGTATTTTGGCGTGGCTCTTACATGTACATGTATTTTGCTTCTTGGTCACACTGTAAGTTTTTATTTATTCCAGAAATAGGTTTCGATTGTTTAAACATCTTAACCAGCGGTCTTGGCTCCTCTGACGGCGTCTATGATATCAAGTTGAACAATTCTGACGAAATCATTACAGTTTATTGTGACATGACAACGGATAAAGGAGGATGGACGGTAAATAACGCATCATTTTTGTCTGGTATGAAAACGCACCCATGCAATATACATTTTGTTTGCTGTAAAAAATGAAAATGTTTCTGGAAAAAGTGTTATTTCTAATATTTTAACCAAAATAAAGATTGTGGTTAAACGTTAAACCCTCTACGAGTGCAGCGCTTCTGACGAGTACCCACAATCTATATCTTGGAGCAAAAATAAGAAGAAAAACAATCCCAGTTTTACTTTATAAACGTGGGGTATAAAGGGGTATTTACTTCATTGACATGTTTTCCCGATGATTTTTATGTCAGAAAAATACTTTCGTCATCAATGTATGTGCAGTTACATGTATAAAGCTATATTTGAAATTCGCGAAAATGCTAAGTATGGCTTTCCAATTCCGTGTGAACAAGAACGCGGGCATCCTGCGACAAACAACCCTTGAATATGGAGATACTGCTCTCTCTCTCTCTCTCTCTCTCTCTCTCTCTCTCTCAGTGAATAAAATATTTTGTTTGTCCGTCCTGGGGGTTAGCATTCCGCCTATGTCATTCGAGGACGGCACTGTTTATTATCTCATCCAAAAGTCTGGATCGAACCTATATATGACCTTTGATTTGGAAGCGAATTAATTACTAGTATCCACCAAGTCACCGTTGATTCTAAAATATTTTACAATGGTTATTATTCAGAAACGATACACCTAGAAGCTTGAAATTGCAGATTTAAGAAGAAGAGGAATTGTACTATCCGTGTGGGGAAAACAAAGGCGCTGTTCAGCTTCGCAGTTACTGCGAAACTGAGTTAGTATGTTTGTGTTTTCGCATATACAGATTGTTGGTTTTCTTGTGCATCGGTTCATATACTTTTATTCAAAATATAATTATGTGTTATGTTTCTGCAGGTATTTCAACGAAGATTCAATGGTTCTGTTGACTTCTTTCGTAACTTCAGTGAATACGAAAACGGTTTTGGATCTCCGTATGGGGAACACTGGCTAGGTAGGATAAATTTTATATGAGCCTGTGCGTGAGAAACCCGTTAATTTGAATTTCGACCATGTCCGACACACACCTGGGCTGTACAGTCACAGAAGATGGATAGAGGCTGGAAATTTTGGATTTAGAAAGTAGAGGAATTGTACTATCTGTGTAGCGAAAACAAATGCGCTGATCAGCTTCGCATTTACTGTTTTCGCCTATGCAGCTTGATGATTTTTCCATGCTGCGACTCATATGTACAATTAAAGGGCGGGCGAGCATCGAACACTCTTTTTAGTGCATCAAAATATTTGAGTTACTGGGTAAGTGAATAAGAACCCATTTTGAAAGCCCAAAAACGAATACTCTGTGATTGAGAAGGTGTAAGTTTGTTGTCGACTGAGATCTCCGGCAGATGCATGGTTATGCATAGTACACGGGTGCAACTTGAATGGCAAAACGAAAATTTGTCAGAAACATTTACATAATTTTGATATTTGATGCACCATTATTATATATTCACGTCAGGTCTAGCGAAGTTTGAACAAAATTAAAGCCTAGATTGACGTCGTTAATCACTAGATATGCTTCTAATGCGATATTTCAATGTCATTCCATAACGTCATAACGTAGATGTTCTCTTAAACAATGTTTCACAATTCATGATGAACTGAACATTAATCGTATAAATATTATAAAAAAAATAATATTTTTGTCTATGGTAGGCTTGAAGTATATCTACAACCTCACCCACGGAGCCAAGAGCAACATGCGGTTTGATATGTGGAATGCAAGTGGGGACAGTATTTATGAACTTGACAGAGGATTTAGACTCCGATATCCGCCGTACTATGAGCTTATGGTTGACGGATGGACCTCATCAAGTATGCAGCTTTCGTTAATCGTGTCATGCGATATATTGAAACTCCAATGGCTAAAATTCTTACAACAGTTACTGTCTAAATACAATTTAAGGGTATCAGCTCAAAATGCAGTTAACGTATATCCCGTGCTATGTTTGTTAGGGTTTAAAATTGTTACAAAAGATGAATTGCATACATACGTCGAATTGGACAGTAAAATACATAAATGTCGCACATGTATTTAAGTGCAAAAATGTTCTGCTCGAAAATGGTGTTTACATAGTTGTTGATAATGATGATCCAAAAGTTTGGTCCTGATATATTTTAGTGATTTGTTGATCTAAAGTGATGTACATTGTTACCATGCTTAACCCTCAGCGGATAAACGTCATCATTTACAGTTTACGAAAGGTATAAAAGTAATACTGGGGTGGGGTACTACAATGGCCATCCGTTCTCAACCATCGACAGAGATCTATCCCATTACGCATGCGCTAACCACAGCCACGGAGCATTCTGGTACAGTTCCTGTTCTGACGTCAATCCTAATGGCGCCTACGTGACACCAGGGACTCTCTGGAGTTATCCCGGCCCCTATAATGCGGGGCACTATGGGGGAATGATTTACTTTCAGTGGATGGGCTGGAAATCATTGAAAGAGACAAAGATGATGATTAGGCGGACTTGAGGATTGATTTTATTTACGATAAAATATTTACATCTTGCTTTATTGTTGTTCTTCTAAATGAGCCTGTGCGTGAGAAACCCAGCAATTTGGCAGCCCGACCAGGTCTGACATAAACCAAGAAGAAGAGGGATTGTATCATTTCCGCTTTTGTTTTCGCCTATGTGTGTTGTTGTTTTTCTTGTGCGGCAGGTCAAATCTCAATGAAAGTGTTTCAAGGCATACACCTTTGTCTTAATAAACCCACAACATAAACAATTGTTTGATTCAGGATTTCACGCCCTCGGTCAACTTGCGCTCAGACATAAGAAAAACATATCCATGAGATGAATACCCCATTAACCCCAATTTTATACCGTTAAACTTAGGTTTAACTAGAGATATATCCCATTACGCATGCGCTAACCACAGTCACAGTTTACAGGGATATATCAAAATTTCTCCTTTTTTTATCCAAAGCATACAATGTTCATTATGGGTACACGTAAGAACCGCCTCTGCGAGAGGCAGTTCTTACGTGTTCCCAGAATGTATGTTTTAGCAATATTATTAAAAGCTTCAAAAACTTTTCCATTGAAGGTTTTTATTTTTACAGCTGAAAAATCTCTGTATATTGCATGAGCGTCAACTCGCGCCCAAAGGTTAGTCGCTACAAGAATCCAATTCGCCGAGGAAGTGCGTCTGTAACAACAATAATAATAATAATGCAATAATGATAATAATAATGCAATAATGATAATAATAATGCAATAATAATAATAATTAACAATGATAAAACCCCCACTTTATTTCTAAAGGGTAACAGATCATCATGAATAGGTAACACATAAACAGGGATAGATACACAGGGTATAAAAGACAATAAAATATGTTTCACAACTAGGTTTCACCTGTTCGTGAAATGAATACTACCTTATACTTCACTTTTATATAGCCAAACTGGAGTATGCATGGGTATGCCTATTTTTAGCTCACCTGAGCCGTTAAGACACACAAGATGGCCATGATCCGGCGTCCGTCCACAATTTCAAAGATCTTCTCCTCTGAAACCGCTTGGTCAATCAAAGCCCAATTTTATATGAAGCATCTATAGGAAGGGGGGGACCAATGTGTATATAAATAATCTAGATCACATTACAAAGATGGCCGCCATGCCCATATAATTATGGTAAATAAGAGCTGTCACAGGACAGCGTAGCTCGCCTGACTTGTGCTTTGCCACTAAATTTATCAAAATCTATGACCCATGACCTTAACCTCAAGGTCACTCAGGTGGGTCGTAAAAGCATAAAAATTTCAAACCGATATCTACATACATGCAAAGTATCAACTTGATCTATCAACATGTTCAAGAGATATAGACTTCTAACAACTTTAACGAAAAACTCAACAAAAATATTTCTAAATCTGTGACCTTGACATCACGGTCACCCAGGGTAAGTCATGATGGTACTCCATAAAATTTCAGACCAATATCTTCAAACATGCAAAGTATCAACTTGATCCATCAACATGTTCAAGAGATATAGACTTCTTAAATCTATAATGAAAAACTTTAACATATAATTTCTAAGTCCGTGACCTTGACCTCAAGGTCACCAAGGGTGGACCACGATGGTACTGCATAAAACCTCAGACCAATATCTACCAGCATGCAAAGTATCAACTTGATCCATCAACATGTTCAAGAGATATAGACTTCTAAAAACTTAAATGAAACACTTTAACATAAAATTTCTAAGTCTGTGACCTTGACCTGAAGGTCACCCGAAATGGGTCATGATGGTACTGCATAAAACTTCGGACCAATATCGACCAATATGCAAAGTATCAACTTTATACATCAACATGTTCAAGATATATAGACTTCTAAAAACTTTAACCGAAAGTGTGACGCGGACGCGGACGTACATGTAAACGCGGACGACCGAGGTGACAACAATAGCTCTGTGCACTTCGTGCAGGTGAGCTAAAAAGGATCCCAGGGGCTAATAACCCCACCCCAGGGCAGTATACACGTGTATCTCCATAATAAACATCTTTTCCTCTGCAACCACTTGGCGAATCAAAGCCAAATTTTATGTAAAGCATCTATAGGATGGGTAACCAATGTATATACATAAATAATCCAGGTCATATGACCGGGATGGCCGCTATGCCCATATATGGTAAAACATATCAAAAATCTTCGTCTGCGGAATAGGTTGACCGATTTCAACGAAACTTTGCATGAAGTATCGATGACTCAAGTACTACAACGTGGATATAAATACTGACCCTGTGATGACATTGGCCTATTTTACGGCAAGGTCGCCGATGCATTTGAATGGGGAAAGCTTTTAAAATGTCATTTAATGTGAATAGAAAGTCTTGCAGGAAATGCACAATAGGACTGAATATTAAATTGGTCCCCAGGAGCTCATATGCCCCCAACCGGGGGCAGTATACATGTATATTTCAATAATAATCAAACATCTTCTCCTCTGAAACCACTTGGCCAATCAAAGCCAAATTTTATGTGAAGCATCTATAGGATGGGGTTATAAATGTATATATAAATAATCCAGGTCATATGACTAAGATGGCCGCCATACCCATATATGGTGAAAACCCTTCAAAAATCTTCTCCGGAACCGGTGGACTGATTTCAAATAAACTTAGCATGAAGCATCGATGGCTAAAGTACTACAATGTGTATATAAATTATGACCCTGTGGTGACCTTTACCTATTTTACGACAAGGTCAACATAGGTCGCCTTTGCCTTTGAATGGGGAAATTCTGACCCTGCCCTGGGGCTTAATACATGTATATGAACATTATAACCAAACGTATTGGTATATATCGCAGATCGCAGGTGAGCGTTTACAGAACCATTCGTCCTCTGGTTCTTATTTTTACAGTGGTGCACCTATCTTTGATCCAAAACATATATTGTGGGTACTCGTACTAACCGACTCGGCGAGGCGGTTTTAACCTGTATCCACAATCTATGATTCGAGCAAAAGTAAGAAAAATATCAAAACAGTTTCTAATTAAATTTTCAGTTTTTACAGCTGAAAACAAATCTCCATATACTGCATGGGCAAGTTTTCTTAATGGGGTAATGTACGATTTGAGCCAGACTATAGATGCCACATGAGTCTGGTAATATTTTTATTGAAATAAGTAAGCCAGACAAGTGTATCGATCGTGAGTCCGTTTCTTTATTTCTACGCTATATAGGGGCTGAGCCAATACCGTAAATTTTGGGGGTCGGTACCGTCTGGCCTGAACAAATCCCCTTATGATTTTTATGTAGGACTATGTTTGTATAATTGTAAAAAATCGGGGGGACTTGCATTGCTGGTAGCTTTAATGGTGACACTACACATTATTTACGATACCCTAGAATTAAAAACAACAACAAAAAAAAACGTCATTTTAACACAAACAAATGGTACGGAATAAGTCTTCTAGCTATCCAAACCCCCTCCCTCCCCAGGGGAAATTCCTACTTTATGATTCTCTACAAGAAAATTGAAAAATTTATCAAACCCTTTTTTCAGCCATCTGGAAGTGAAAGCCTTTTGCGTTTTACGCTATGTTTTATTAAATTACTCCAAATATTCATTTTTTTCCGTTTTAATAATGGGGGTACACACAGGAAATTGAAAATATATCAATTGTCTTTTATCCTAGACCATTGAACTTGGTCTCAGTTTAAAGCTTAGACAAAGCCCTTATATCCTATGATATGTAATGGAAAATATCTTATTTGCATATTCATGAATTTTCATTAGAACATTAAAATGAAAAAAGAAGCATTAAAAATAAATTATCCCATAAAAACTAATTTCAGGCCTAACCATCATTGTGGCTCATTGTTATTGTACCAATAATACTATATGACAAGTGTGTTGAGGCCATGGACCTAAATAAAAATCATCTCATTTGCATTTTCATGAATATTAATGAAAATGGCGAAAATCAGGATTTACAAAGGGAAAATATATTGCCATTTGAAGGGTTTGGTGTGGGTTATAGGATGTAATTTGCACCCTTAGAACAAATGCTCAAGGGTGCCAGTTTGGTCAGAGGATCACTTTAATGCCCATTTGTGTCACACAAAATCACAGAGGATTCACACCCACCCCTAATAAGCTAATAAGCACAGGAAGTAAGGTGGTGTACCTATATTACCAAATGTATCTTGGCTACTGATAGACCAAGAGAGCAGAAATAGGTATCAAATGATTTCTTTGGCAATGCTATATAACCATGTAATAAGATATACTTATCAAACTGACTTCCTGATATTCGAATATTAATGAAAACTTTATATATAAGACAAAAATCACAGAAAATGGAGTATACCAGCACAACTGTTTATATCTCAGCAACCAAAAGCTCTAAAGAGCTTGAATTGGTACCAAATGATTGCTATGGGAATGCTCGTTAACCATGTAATAAGATATATACTCAAGTTGGCTTTCTTAAGGCTCAAATATTAAAAAAGAACTTCAGATATTAGCGAAATAACAGATAAATGTAGGGGGTATATCAACAAAATTCTGATATCTAAGCATCCAACTGAAAACTCTAGAGACCTGAAATATGGTCAAATGATTGTTATGATAAGGTTCTATAACAATGTGAAAAGATACAGAAATAATCTGACTTTCTTGGTGTTAAAATATTGATGAGAACTTTAAATATTATAGAAAAAGCATAGACCAATATAGGGGTATACTTACAGAAACGTTTATAGCTCAGCATCCAAAAGCCACAGAGAGCTGAAATTGGTAACAATGATATATAAATAAGCTGACTTTCTTGATTATCAAATATTTAAGAGAACTCTAGATGTAATAGAACAATCACTGGCAAACAATGGGGATATACCAATAAAACTGCTGATATCTATGTGACCAAAAGCTCTAGAGAGCTAAAATTGGTATCAAATGATTGCTAGAATAATGTTCTATAATCAGTTGATAAGAAACATTAATAATTTGTCTTTCTGTTTGTTTGAATTTTGATGAAAACATTGAATATTAGATAAAAAATCTCAGAAAAATAGAGGGGGTATACCAACGGAAACATAATATATCTCGACAACCAAAAGTCATAGAGAGCTGAAATGGTATCAAATGATTGCTATGACAAAATTCTATATTTTAGTAAAGAGTTATAAACAAGTTGACTTTCTTGTTGCTCAAATATTTTAGAGAACTTAAGATATAAGAGAAAAATCACTGGTAAACGAAGGGGGTATACCAATAAAACTGCTGATATTTCAGTGACCAAAATATCTAGAAAGCTGAAATTGGTATCAAATGATTGCTAGAATAATGTTCTATAATCATGTGATAAGAAGCATAAATAATTTGATTTTCTGGTTGGAATATTGAAGAGAACTTTAAATATTAGATAAAAATCTCAGAAAAAGAGATGGTATAACAACGGAAACGTATATATCTCAACAACCAAACGTTATAGAGAGCTGAAATTGGTATCAAATGATTGCTATGACAATATCCTATAACCATGTAAAGGGTATATAAATAAGCTGACTTTCTTGTTGCTAAAGTATTTAAGAGAACTTATATCTCAGTGACCAAAAGCTCTAGAGAGATGAAGTATCAAATGATTGCTAGAATAATGTTCTATAATCAAGTGATAAGATACATAAATAATTTGACTTTCTTATTGGTGGAATATTGAAGAGAAATTTAAATATTAGATAAAAATCTCAGACAAATAGAGGGGGTATACCAACGAAAACGTATAAATCACAACAACCAAAAGTCCTAGAGAGCTTAAATTGCTTTCAAATGATTGCTATGACAATATTCTGTAACCATGTAAAGGGTATATAAACAAGCCGACTTTTTTGTTGCTCAAATATTATTATGAGAACTTAAGATATAAGAGAAAAATCACTAGCAAACGAAGGTGGTATACCAAAAAATGCAGATATCTCAATGAACAAAAGTTCTAGAGATCTAAAATTGTTATCAAATAATTGCTAGAATAATGTTTTATAATAAGTGATAAGAAACAAAAATAATTTTTCATTGGTGAAATATTGATGAGAACTTTAAATATTAGATAAAAATCTCAGAATAATAGAGGGGGTATACCAACGGAAACGTATATATCTCAACAACTAAAAGTCCTAGAGAGCTGACATTGCTATCAAATGATTGCTATGGCAATATTCTATAACCATATAAAGAAAATATAAACAACCTGACTTTCTTGTTGCTCAAATATTTAAGAAACTTAAGATACGTGGCTTGTCCCAAAAGTCCCGTTACACATACGTTTTATTCTGAACGCAACGCTGGAACCAACAACAGTTACTCATGCATAATAACTGGCCATATTGGAACTTATTTTACTGTACAAAATGATACTCACTTCAATGACCTCACTGCTACAGTTACCTTGGTTACCATAAGTAGGCATAACCGGAGCAAGTCAAATTATGCAAAATGTTTTCGTAATTTCTATTTTTCGCAATCTGCTAAATCAATATAGGTATAATGTGATCATTTAGAAAAATATACCAGCCTAACTACTATTGTATGGGCATCATTTAGTGATAATGTTATGAAATTGGAGAACGATTTGATACTTTGGGTGACAAATAAAATAGCTTACCCATAAAAATTCAACGACAAAATTACGACGTCGGCAAAAACATGCGGAGCAAAAATACAGGGTCGTTATATTTAAACATCTAAAATATGTTCTTTAATGGAAACCAAGCAAATGTTTAGGTTGATATAAGTTGCTGACATCAATACTATAACACAACACCTATATTTTAAAACGATATATCAGCTAACAGTAATATTACTTGACCAAATGAAACATGGGCAGTTGTTAACATGGGTAGCATTTGATTAATTATTCTTATTTTGCATGGCTGATCTTTACAGCATTATTTTGTCGAATTGCTTATAAATATTTTACTCAGATTTCCAAATATATGCAACATCATTTAGCTAAATAGAAATCTAATTTTGAAATAGATTTTTTGTTTGTAGTGTATTTATCCAAACGGCAAAATATTAAGAAAAAATCAGAATTAACGGCAACGTCATTAGACCTGCTCCGGTGCAGTAGGGGAACAAAGGTTCAAACCTCCGCTGCATTTAAACAAATGCACGTAGCAGTATGAAAATTTGCACCCAAAGCCCTTAGATATAGTACTTGGTGATCATAAGCGTTGTAAGCTCTGGTGTCCTTTTATTGTGGCAAAGCAGTGAGTGTAATGGAACTTTTGGGACAACCCTCGTATAAGAGAAAAATCACTGGCAAACGAAGGGAGTATACAAATAAAACTGCTAATATCTCAATGACAAAAGGCTCTAGAAAGCTGAAATTGGTTTCTAATGATTGCTAGAATAATGTTCTAAAACCATGATGTTAGACACACAAACAATCTGACTAACTTGTTTTTGGAATATTGATAAAAACTTTAAATATTAGAGAAAATTCACAGAAAAGTTGAGGGGATATACCAACAAAAACGTTTATAACTCAGCAACCAAAAGTTACAGAGAGCTGAAATTGATATTAAATGATTGCTATGGTAATGTTCTGTAATCCTATGATAAGATGTAAGAAACATTTGACTTTCTTACTGTTTGTATATTGATGAGAACTTAAAATATTAGATAAAAATCACAGAAAAATAGAGGGGGTATACCAACGGAAACATTTATATCTCAGCAACAAAAGTCCTAGACAGCTGAAATCGGTATCAAATGATTAGTATGACAATAATTGAAAATGAACATATAGTACTTCCAACACAATAGCATTGGAGTGTTTGCGAAAACGAAATAACCAGGATTTCTTATGTTACTTTCTTTCAATAAATGTTTAATTTCTGCAATGACTGCACCTATCTATCAGTCAGTAGAAGAAACGCTGTAGGAGAAAACTCGAAACTTACCCCAACTTTATTCTCGATTTCAGTGTGTGTCACCGATCATTTATCTGTTTGTATGTATACAATACCGCGTAATTCCCAGTTGTATGTATACAATACCACAGGATTCCCAGTAGTGTTACAGGTTTCAAATGGCTTCTTATGAAAAACACTCAAAAAACCGAGACAGTTTTGTAACAAATATTAGATCTTAATAAGAGCTGTCGCAGGACAGCGTAGCTCGCCTGACTTGTGCTTTGCCACTAAATTTATCAAAATCTATGACCCATGACCTTGACCTCAAGGTCGCTCAGGTGGGTCGAAAAGCATAAAATTTCAGACCAATATCTACAAACATGCAAAGTATCAACTTGATCTATCAACATGTTCAAGAGATATAGACTTTGTGCCCACCCGAATATCATTTGGCTGTTCACTTAGCCCTCTGGAATGTATTTGTTCTGTCCAAGCTAGCCCTGTGACCACCTCACTTCAACTGCTGCTCTTTCTGCTTTCCGTTATACATGTTATATGTTGGTATCTATAGTTTATTATATCTCTTAACATGATTTTCTTATTGCTTGTTTATATGTGTGTGTATCAGAGCTACTGCAGTAGCCGAGGGTGAGGTTATGGCCATGTAAAATCGATTTAAACCCGCCAGTAACTTTGTGTTACTGATCGTTCCAAGTCGATACTTCTGTGGTGGTTCTTTTTGTTTTATGTCTTTGGTGTTTAAAATATTTTGTGCTGTTGGCGCCCTATGTATGTTTTCATATTTTTAGTTAAGTTAAGGTAACTGAGTGGCCACCTATTGGGAAAATAGCTGCTCATTCGGCTTACGAAGTGTTTTCATGGTATAGGTACCTGATTGTTAGTTTGGTTTTTTCACCACCTCGGGTTTTGGAGTGGGAATCTTTTTCTGATTGCGCCTTTTCCTGATATTTGCCTACTTGTACCTTTTTCTAACAACTTTAACGAAAAACTTCAACAAAAAATTCTAAATCTGTGACCTTGACCTCACGGTCACCCATGGTAGGTCATGATGGTACTCCATAAAACGTAAGACCAATATCTTCAAACATGCAAAGTATCAACTTGATCCATCAACATGTTCAAGAGATATAGACTTCTTAAATCTTTAATGAAAAACTTTAACATAAGATTTCTAAGTCCGTGACCTTGACCTGAAGGTCACCCAGGATAGGTCATGATGGTACTGCATAAAACTTCAGACCAATATGCAAAGTATCAACTTGATACATCTACATGTTCAAGAGATATACTTCTAAAAACTTGAACCGAAAGTGTGACGCGGACGCAAACGTAAACGTAAACACGGACGACCGAGGTGACAACAATAGCTCTGTGCACTTCGTGCAGACGAGCTAAAAAGACTAGCTACATTTGAACAGGAAACTCTGTGTACAGTGTCATTGTGAACCATTGACAGTAATGCTTAGAACAAACGCATATTGAATCCTCATAAAATACTGTTAACAGATTCAAGATATTGGTCTTCCATCCAGGCAAGTTTTAGCCTTTATAAGCAACAGTGTGTCGCGTCCAAGGTCATTTACCTTGCATTCTTTGGTTGCTTAGCAACCACAGAACTTACATCATAGCAAACTTTTGGAGGAACAATTGAATAACATACATCTTAAAATTTGGTTGATAGTATATGAGAATCACACAATTGTTAAGAATAAAGTTTCATTGAATCAGCGTCATTAATTCTTGAATGACCCTCGTAAGTTGTATAATACATTACAGGCCAGCCGCGATATCCTGTCGCAAACAAGTTTTGATTATTTCAGTTTTACCTATACAGTTCAGTTTTACCTATACCGGCAGTATATCTTTAAAGGAGATACATGGTAAAAATGTAAATAAACAACGAAATGTTTTGTGTCACTAGAAATCACAAGGCCTATATCTCTCTATAAAAACTAATGTCTTGCTAAATAGTTGAATGTTCAAAACAACAAAACCAATAACTGTGAGGGACGGTTCATCTTAAATGGTTATATTATACATAACTATTCTATATTTTAGCCACTTGTACACACTGAACTAAAACCATTGTTTTGAAAATGAAATATAGGACATTTTGGCTATAATGAGCATGGGAGTAATTTTGTTTATATAATAGCCTAAGAATATGCTTAATTGCATAAATACATCTACCCTTTGTTGTTGGTCTATTTTTAAACTGCAGATAGAATAACTACACTTGGCAAAACCAAAGAATTGACTATTTCAATCTTAAACGTTTTGTTTAAAGGTTATGCGCATATGAAAACAGCAAGGTCCCATAGCGACATACCGATAGTAAAGTAGAGACTGATAAGTATTACGCTATGCAGTTTACATGGGGGAAGCATTTCATGATGTAGGTTCAAAATGCCATGGCTATAATGCACAAAATGCATTTTATAATAACTGCATAACTGTTAATCTTTGCCAGAGTAAAAAAATACAAATATTTTGTATTCACCAAGAAGACAAATGTAGCGCTATGAAACCTTTGAAACGCAAAAATTGACGCAATAAGTTCATGGCAGGAAATTATTTCTGGTTAAACATGATGGAACAGACAAGCAGACTTTCTCGACAAACTAATAGAGACATACTTATTACAGTAAATCAGGTATGAGAAATATACATGTGTCGCAATTGTATGCACGTTTTATCTGACGCTACAAGCAAGGGCCACAAGTATGATCATGTAGAGACGCCGCATTTATTTTCTACGACACCTATCTAACATTGGCAAACCCAAAGTAAGAATAGAGGGACCAGGAATCGATGCTATTAAATTTAAAGTCCCAACATAGACACCAGGTGGGAAAGAAAATACATAAAACATAAAATTGTTCTGACAACACAAACGAAGAGCAGAATGACTAGCGATTTTCCCACAATGTGGCCATCCGGCTAAGTTTCAACAGAAACGAAAGGCAACGAGCTCGACAGAGAAGCAGGCACAATGTACAGTCGCAAAATGAAGATAAACCACTTTTCCTGGGACACAAACTCACACCGATGGCTGTAACAACAATGACAACTAGAATTTGTTTTCTATGTGAAAACTCCCCCCTTTCTACGTGCATGTCCAAAATATGCAAGCAAGAGTTATAGTTCTTGTGCATCACATATCGTGTCATTCTGTTTTATAAGTGTACCAAGTTTCATTGAAATATCTCTTACGGTTTTCAAGTTATAGAGCCGGCATGAAACTGTATGGAAAATAATCAAAGGGAAATAACTCCAAAGATATGAAAGCAAGAGTAATGATTCTTGAGCATGACACATCGTCTCATCATGCTTTATAAGTGTACCATGTTTCATTGAAAAATCTCTAATGGTTTTTGAGTTATAGAGCAGACACAAAATTGTATGAAAATAATCAAAGGGAAATAACTCCAAAGATATGCAAGCAAGAGTTATGGTTCTTTAGCATGACCCATTATCTCATCATGCTTTATAAGTGTACCAAGTTTCACTGAAATATTTCTTATGGTTTTCAAGTTATATGGAGTGGACATGAAATTGTATGGAAAAATAATCAAAGGTAAATAACTCCAAAGATATGTAAGCAAGAGTTATAATTCTTGTGCTTGACACATCGTCTCATCGTGCTTTATAAGTGTACCAAGTTTCACTGAAATTTCTCTTATAGTTTTCAAGTTATAGGGTGGACATGAAATTGTATGGAAAATAATCAAAGGGAAATTACTCCAAAGATATGCAAGTAAGAGTTTTGGTTCTTTAGCACGACACATGATCTCATCGTGCTTTATAAGTGTACCAAGTTTCATTGAAATAACTCTTACGGTTTTTGAGTTATAAAGCGGACACGCAATTGTATGGAAAATAATCAAAGGGAAATAACTCATAAAATACTCAAGCCAGTGTTATTGTTCTTGTGCTTGACACATCGTCTGATCATGCTTAATAAGTGTACCAAGTTTTATTGAAAAATCTTAAACGGTTTTCAAGTTATACAGCGGACACGAAATTGTATCGAAAATAATCAAAGGGAAATAACTCCAAAAATACTCAAGCTAGAGTTATGGTTCTTATGCATGACACATCGTCTCGTCGTAATTTACAAGTGTACCAAGTTTCATTGAAAAATCTTTAACGGTTTTCAAGTTATGCAGCGGACACGAAATTGTATCGAAAATAATCAAAGGGAAATAACTCCAAAAATACTCAAGCTAGAGTTATGGTTCTTGTGCATGACACATCGTCTCGTGGTTTACAAGTGTACCGAGTTTCATTGAAAAATCTTTAACGGTTTTCAAGTTATAGAGCGGACACGATTTGTGACGGACAGACGGACGGACAGACAGACGCACGGGGAAAAACAATTTGTCTCCCGACCCTGTCGGGGGGAGACATAATACTTGATAATGCAATAATGATAATAATAATTACAAATGATAAAACTCCCACTATATTTCAAAAGGGTAACAGATTAACATGAATAGGTAACACATAAACAGGAATACAAGGGTTATAAAACATAATAATGTTCCACAACCAGTTTTCACTGGAGCATCACGAAAACATGTTCGTGAAATGAATACCCCCTAATACCCTACTATATATAGCCAAACTGGGGTTTGCAGGGGTATACTTATTTTTCTTATTTCTGATCCAAACATAGATTGTGGGTACTCGTTAGAATCGCATCAGCGAGGCGGTTCTTACGTGTACCCACAATCTCTGTTTTGAGCAAAAATAAGGAAAAAATAAAAACAATCCAATTAAATTTTCCGTTTTTACAACTGAAAAAAAAAATCTAAATAGCTATTGCATGGGCAAGTTTTTGTAATTGGGTAATGTACGGTTTGTTTGGTTCAGAGCAAGACTACAGATGTCAATTGAGTATGGTATAGAAGTGAGCCAGACACGTGGATCGATCGTAGGTCCGTTTCGTTATTTGTAAGTGTCCTATTGGACAAATGTCGATCGAGCTTTCGGGACCAGTGGTATTTGACTAGTGTCTAACTATACTTTCTTTTTCGAACCCCACGGTTTATGGAGTGGGATTTTTTTCTGATTGCGCCATTTCCTGATCACTGCCTATTTGCATTTTTTTAATATTGTCAAATTTCGAGAAATGCTTTATGCCTAGGTAATATTTGCCCCGATCATCGTATGATTTTTCGGTATACGATTTTTTAGACGTCGTATGTGATCGTGGGCCACGACGTACGTGTTTAAAATTCATACGGGCATCGTACGATTTCTTGCTCTGGCTTTCTTCGACGTTCTGATTCAGATACTGAGAGCGTAGGGGAATCGTAGGGTATCCGCTCATTTTGTTTGAATTGATGCTTACGTCCTATCCAGTCAACAGTAATTATCATGTTTGGACGTTGCCTCCATTTTATGCGACTTCTACCCAAATTTGTATGTCATGACACTCAAAATGTGCTTGATAAATATACCAAACGAGCAAACCAATAACACTTACGTATATGTATGAATGGTTTGACTAAACCACTTTTCCTGGGCAGGCTCAGACTTCAGCGGCTAACAAGTAATCAGATGGTCGGTCAGTAGCGCTCACTTTAAGTGGAAATCATACGGAGCCCGTGCTATGTCCGTGAGAAGTCATTACGATTTCTGTCTGATCCCCTTGCGGCCTCCCTACGATCGCCGTACGAGTTTTTGTCCTCAAATTATCATAAGAAATCGTGCGGTGACTGCACGATTATCGCAGGGTCTCCGTACGACGTGTCTACGGGCTACGGACTTGCGATTTTTAAAAATTTGTAAAAGTGCCGACTATTATAAAATCGTAGAGGCTACAGAGGTCGTAAAATCATAGAGACTTCGTAGGGTCACCTTGCGGAGACCGCACGAAAATGCAAAAAATGGCATCGTACGATCATCGCAAGCTAATCGTAGGCCAAATGTAACCTAGGCATGAGTTATCTACAGTCGCATGGATCACTGATACATGATTTTGCATCTAACGAATGGCATTGCAGTTTTATGACATACTGCAAGCCGATTGTACTTCGTAGTACTCGTGGATAAAAGTATTGCGGTTAAAAGACTGCCTGCGTATGAGCAAAGAGTCATACAATACTAAATTTGACATCGCAATAAGCGCTACAGAACGGTAGGTAGTATGATGTCAGAAAAAATAAACCGGTCCGACGACGCACAAAATCACACTCAGACTTTACAATGTTCAAACATTCAGTTGGTGTTTTGTGTCACATACGTCTGCGTTCAGTTATTAATACACCCCTGCAATATTCATTTACAACTCTTCTTGTTTTCAACAATAGTCAAGGGCAAGAAATGGACAAGTGGAGGAATTAAATCATATGTTATATTAAGTATGAGGCTAAATATTTACATAGTATATAAAACACCTAGATCGTGTAATGCGTTATGCCTAATTTTATTACATAATATCAGAATCCCATTTTTACAAGAAGTAGCTGAAATTCGAGTTACAATGATTCCACAAGAATCCATGGTTGACGGATTGTAACTATTTGTAATTTATAAAAGAATTACCATTTACATGTATGTACAATGGCTGAAAATTTGGTGTCATTATTGGCACTAGTGACAGTTACATCCTACTTTTCATTCAATGTGTATTTTAGAATTTCATGAGAATTTAAAACTAAACACGTCAGTGTTATTTTGCAAGAAAAATAATATTCCACCAGAACGTTTGTAAACTTTGTACGAATAAACCTTGGTAATGGGCTCAATATGGTCCGTACTTTCTCCATTTGAACGTTTTCACTGTTTCCAAAGGATCTGACTTTTATGAGGTAAACATGTCTTAAAGCACTGTGGAGTTACCTCTGGCTTTGTATTCTGCCATTTCATCATACAGTTTCATGATTTGTTCCCACACACAGAATGCCACAGTAGAAACTTTTCACAGAGAAGCTTTTTTCTCACACAGCTACTTTTCAAGATATTCCAAACCTCTTGTATAGGTTTATAGAGCTTTGCCTTGCATAAACATAACTTCTTTTCGCATCCTTGATTGGCCTGGTATTTTCCCTCACAAATCCTATAGACTAGGTTTTGAATATCATGAAGAGGAGATGGGTCATTCCCTTGCAATTCTTTATTTAGCCCACTAGTGTCTTCTGTGCGGGGAAGCAAATCATAAAACAGTATTATGAAACACAACACACGTTTTGAAAGACTACGAAACAGAGGTGACTCCATAGTGCTTTAAGACATACCTTACTCATGAAAGAATCCACTAGCAATGTTTGTTAGTGCAAAGGTTCTGGTGGAATATTATGTTTCCTGTAAACTAACGCTGACTGAATAAAATGCATTTTATAATAACTGGATTGCCTGAGTAAAATACATGAACATATATTTTGTATTCACCTAGAAGAAAAAAGAAACGTCTTCTTAAACTTTGCCAGAAAAATCAGATGTGATTGTGAAAATCTAGAAATATTTTGAACTTAAATCAAATTCTATAGTTGGGATAAATAAAAATTAAAACTGAGATCCTTTATGAGCAGCGAACACATTTATGAGAAAGGGGATGGGCCATACCGCGGTTTCGACTATTAAAGTCTCGTCAGTGACCCTTTAGATTTGGCAACATGGAGCCAAAGAAAATTACTGAAATTTTACAACTTTCAACATGGTAGTCGATACAAAGACTAGTATTATCTAAATGGGACCAAATATATTAAACATTTGTAAGAAAATGAATCTTAACCGATAATAAATTTGATTTCTCAGAATATCCTCGCTGATCTCAAAGGACCAAAAGGAAAATATAACCTGCACTATGGATGATGTACGGGGAGACTATTTAGGGCCGCCACACGGCACAACACCAGCTGCAGTAATAGCAAATAAAAATTAAAACTGAGATCCTTTAAGAGCAGCGAACACATTTATGAGAAAGGGGATGGGCCATACCGCGGTTTCGACTATTAAAGTCTCGTCAGTGAACCTTTAGATTTGGCAACATGGAGCCAAAGAAAATTACTGAAATTTTACAACTTTCAACATGGTAGTCGATACAAAGACTAGTATTATCTTAATGGGACCAAATATATTAAACATTTGCAAGAAAATGAATCTTAACCGATAATAAATTTGATTTCTCAGAATGTCCTCGCAGATCTCAAATGACCAAAAGGAAAATATAACCTGCACTATGGATGATGTACGTGGAGACTTTTTAGAGCCGCCACACGGCACAGCACCAGCTGCAGTAATAGCAAATAAAAATTAAAACTGAGATCCTTTAAGAGCAGCGAACACATTTATGAGAAAGGGGATGGGCCATACCGCGGTTTCGACTATTAAAGTCTCGTCAGTGACCCTTTAGATTTGGCAACATGGAGCCAAAGAAAATTACTGAAATTTTACAATTTTCAACATGGTAGTCGAGTATATAAAGTATATTTTAGGACGTGGAAAAGGTAATGGAGCCGATGTACTGGCAAAATGATGGCGTCTATGCTCAAGGTCAATGCTAAAGAATAGTTTTATGTTACGTCTACACTGGACCACGTTCTCACTACGTCCTTACCACGTTCTAAAAATTCAAGAACGTGGCGAGGACGGGGTCAAAATGAAACAATTTCGGATTTCTAAGTTCCCACTACGTCCGTACTACGTCCCCGCCACGTTCTTATTGCGTCCGTACCACGTCCTTACTACGTCCTTCACGTTTCCACTACGTCCTCAATACGCGCTCACCAAGGTCATCCCGTTTCCACTACGTCCTTGCTACGTGCTCACAAAGACCAAGCAGTTCATACCACGCGCGAACTACGTTTCCAGTACGTTCTAACTGTAAATATATTAATCAGTCGTGTATTAAGAGTCAGATAAGTTGCGAAACAGCTTGAAATTGCAGTAAGAAAATTACGGGCGGACAACATTTCCGGTGGTATTCGCATGAAATTGAAAAATGCCTCTATCCTCAACTCCGCTAGTAGTCGGTCGTAATGCCCATACTGAAGCCTCCTTTCAGCTGATAGCCAAGGGCGCGCCCAACAAGATCTTGCCCTTCTATTCCTCCTCCTGTGAAATAGCACGAGTGCAGCCTGTGCACCAAGTAAGGCATGATGTCCTTGAAGGAGAGCAAGTTACAAAAGTACTTCTCTGTTCATGTTTCGATTTCGATATGATTTAAATAAAAGCGAAAGCAATTGCTTGAGGGTACGGGACAATTAAAACAAAATTAATAAAACGTGGAGGACGTAGTTTGAACCTGGTGTGAACGTGATAAGAACCTACTAAGGACGTGTTAGGAACCGCTAGGATGTGATAAGAACGCAGTGCAGTCTTCTAGGACGCGGTAAGGGCGTACAAGAAGCGTGGTATGGTCTTGTCGAGAACTGGATGGACGTAGCGAGGACGTAGCGAGGACGTAGTAGAAGCGTAGCGAGGTCTTGATGGTCTGCAACAAATTTGCATCGCGTCCACGAAGACCGCACTACGTTTGCGCCACGTTCTTTCTACGTCCTACAAGTTCCTACTACGTCATTACCACGTTCTTACTACGTCCTTACTGCGTTCTATTTCCACCCCGTCCTCGCCACGTTTCTTTTGAGCATGTTCAAAATTTGACCAAGACCTCCGCGTCCATCAAGACCTCACTACGTCCTTACTACGTTCCTACCACGTCCTACAAGACCGTACCACGTCCTCACTACGTCCTTAATTTTTTTAGGACGTAGTAAGGACGTAGTGAGAACGTGGCCCGGTGTAGACGTAACAATAAGTATCTAATCAGAGAGTGAGGATACAGGGGCTGGAGAATCCACTACGTCTGACCGTGACGGTGACACTGAAGCTTAATGAAAGTAAGTAGTTATTTTAAACTACATTTATAAGGGCATTTACATTATTTAGAGCATTCACTTTGTTGAACAGTATACTCTGTTGGATTATTTGTCAATGAAATGAATCTGCCTATTGAATTTCTATTGAATGAGATGTGTGCAAAGGCCACAGCTCAGAAACACGTGGTATGGAATGGGTGACACACAATGATTCTAGTTTCCTCGTATACCATTTAGTCTGATAGATAAGTGTAGTCAATGCAGAAATTGAACATTTACTAAATGAAAGTAAAAAGGAATCCAGGTTATTTCGTTTTCACAACCACTTCCGCCCCATGAACATATAGTGCTTCCAACACAATAACCCTGAAGTGTTTGCGAAAACGAAATAACCGGGATTTCTTATGTTACTTTCTTTCAATAAATGTTCAATTTTTGCATTGACTCCACCTATCTATAGAAGAAACGCTGTAGGAGAAAACTCGAAAATCTAACCTCAACTTCGATCTCAATTGCAGTGTGTGTCACCGATAACAATACCACGTGATTGTCAGTAGTGAAAGGCGATGCCTATAGCTGTTACAATAACTCAAAGTACTACCCTTCATTCTGTCATTTTTTTTATATAAAGTTTAATAGACAAAAGCAAGAAAACAACAAGTGAAAATTCTGAAAATCAGTTTCTAGCTATGTATAATTGTGATAAAAATAAATAAATTTAATTTTATCACTAATAATAAGCGAGAAGTTCTACAAAACATCATTTTATAGAATGATAATGGGTTATATCAAATGATGACTTCACTAGCGTAAATTTGGACTGAGTAGGATGAAATTAACATTCATTTTTTATTTCACATGTATATCTACTTCTAAAATGATGAAAAACTGCCATTCTTGGGATGCGTGATCTCCTGTGATCGAGCATTTCCATTTGTACACATTGTTCCACTACTTCTGGAGGCTGTCACGATACTAAATATTTCCATGCGTAATGCATCGGCCTTTTCAGCGTAGCCACTAAATATCTTCGAAAACATATGGTAGAATGTCATTCTGCATTCTGGAAATCGCCAAACGTACAAATAAAGAGTTACATAATTATTGAGGGTAAAACACAAGTAGTATATAATATGAAAGAGTATGCGGAAGCTGCGCTCCTGAGTCACAGGCTTCAAAACTACAATGATTGTTGTTACAATATGCGGAGACTGTAAAAGAATAAATGATAAAACTATTGGTAGAATCATTTTTGAGAATGGATGGGAACCGCCCTTCGACTGGGTACCACTGCTCTTGTTCAAGGCTTGAATCGCTCGCTGATGACGTCTAATGCATAGTAAAATCTTCGTGTAGACTACGATGGTTATGGAATAGAGTATGCATAAAATCATTGTCATGAAAAGTTTCACAGGATTAAAGATTGCAAAAATGTCGCACGTGAAAATATACTTATAATTATACTGTCCACAAACCAATAACCAGCTTGCATATAACATTACAGACGGAACAAAAGCATTAAAAGACCATAATACGATAATGGAGATCTTCAATGTCGTATTAGTCACCATCGTAGCATAACGATATGGACATCGTATTGCAATAAAGCGTTCAATCGTCAATGCACATATTGTACACCATAGCACCAACAGAAGCACTAACGACAGAAATGTCCGAAAATCAAAAATCAACTCATAATAACAGTTATTCGGTCCTAAGACAAGCCTAGTGATACTTAGAATGAAGTTTGACACCACAAATACCAACGAGGCAACTAGAAAATTAATTGAAAGATATCTTATTGAGTCTGGGAGTTTCCTACATATGAGCATTATCCGTAGAGCTACGATACTGCAACATATTGCGAAAGACAATTCGCAAACTACAAGAATATTGATCCAATATCCCACAGTTTTTACAATATCTGTCGTGTGTGTGTCCGTACTCCAGTTACTTTCGGCCTGTGTCCCATTGTATGAACAGAAATTTGTGTCTTTAGAGCCGCTTCCATTCATAATTGGAATCTGAAAATAAAACGTAGAGCATTAATCATAATGTCGTTTGTAGGATAATTTGTTTTTGTTGAGGGTTATCGTCCAATTCAACAACTTTTCAGTCATGTCGGGACGGAGCCAACGCTTCCAGTACTGTGTGCAGCGAATGCGTCTTCCTCAAGGATACAATACGGTGCCCCGTGTGGGGATCGAACACAGGCCTCTTGATTCGGACACCAATGCTCTACCACCAGGTCGCCGCGCTCTCGGTCTTTAGGTTAAACAATTTGTCCAAAGGGTCACTGACCTCACGAGGGTTTACAGACTGATTGTTCACAATGACCCGAGAGACGATAGTGAATCGACACCTATAGTTTTCGCGTCAACATAAACAGTTTTTGATGAGGATACTTGTTTTTATTTATGTTTTGTTTGTTTTATTTTTCAGTTGGATATGTCAGAGAGAAAGGCCCAGTCTTCTGTTAATAACAAAGTCTTATAATCAACCGATATTTGGTTTGGGTGACATCGATTCCAATTTTAGAGACATCCCGCCAGTCCTCCAGTATGAACGTCATACAGAGATTGGAGAGATTTAACTTAACGGACAGTCCACCTTCCATTTCGTTCGTCAACTTAAATGTTTCTGATGATGATCCCAATTTGCATGTAGAGAGATACTTTATTTTTATCTATTTAATTATAATTTATTTATTTTTTTATTGTTTTATGTTTTCACAATTATATTTTAATTGACGTCAGTTATTTTATTAGCCTTCGAAGAAAATCCTGAATTGTTTCTCCCAATTGTATCGCCTTTTTGAGACCCATCTCCATGGAAACTGGTATAAAAGCTCCATAGGTCGCCGAGATCAGCTATTGCTTATTTTATTGTGGCTCAGTGGGCGGGGCCCCGTATTCCCACCAACCACTCTTCAGAGGTCGATTTAACGACGCCAAGACTTACCGGACGATGACATCAACTGGAAACGATCTTGCTCTAGATATTCACAGAAAAGAATCAAATTTCGGAAGAAAAATGTATTTATATTCCCGGATGGCAAATAGTAAGATAACTGCTGTGCAGTTCAACACCTAATTAATATGCATAGCTGGCAGATCGATTTTCTATTAATAGACTCCTTCCCTAATTCCAGGAATCTCTGCCCCACGCGGTAACATGCATGATCAGTACGCTATTCTTAGATTTTGGCTGACTTTCACTCATGATCAAGCTCCGCTAGCCAATCAGCGGCTTTCAATTGCTTTGTAGATACATGATCACACATGAAGCGCTTCAGTTTCATAATCGCGCTCTTGGAATCTCGATATTTTCAGGTCAGTCAGATTCTTTTTAACCCTTGCCTCCCCACCACCCTCCTTTAAATTTTGTATTAGTGTTTGGTGGAATATAATAGTGTACCGTTGGGTTAACATTAGTCTGACTCTTGGCGTGGGGTCTTGGTGCCCAACTTTGTGCCTAGGGCCTCTCTCAATAAACAAGGTCAAAAATTACATATTAAATGGATTGTTATGCAAATGTTTTACCATGTATATTTGTCTCAATATTGTGACTTTATTTTCCATGAATACAGTAACCCGTCCGGTGGCAAATGACTGGACAATTTCAAATCATACCTATGTGTTAGTTGTGATTTTCTGCTTGGCCCTTGCCCCAAATGAGAACAAAAGTTAACCAGCATAAGAGAATTCCAAAGTTTATAATGAGGAAACATTGTCTTAGCATTCAAGGGGAATTCCATGACACATACCAAATACCCTAACACATGTAAAGGGGAGTAAGCAATGACCAAATATCTTATCAAATATAAATGGAAGGATCATTGGCCGGAACATCGTGGGTTGTGAACCGCCAGCATTTCCGTAAATGTTATGCTGGTGTATTCTGACACCATGTATTATACATCGCTTACATAGTGGAGGATTCCGTCTCGGGAGATTGTCAGAGAAACACCTCTGTTATTGTTTGGGGATGGATTTAATGTGTATAGCGCTGCTCCTCTACTAAGTAGGTGTATGCTATTAATGAACCAGTCACTGACAAAGGTTCCCGCCACTTCAGGTTACATCATGCAACACCATGTTATATATTCCTTATTAATTTACCAATGGACACACAAAGAACTGTTCCCTGAAGTGGCGTGAGCTGATGGACAGTCTCACAGATCGGCTCAACTATAACTAGAATATATTTAGATCTCGCTACATCCGTGGAATATAAATTGTTATTTATTAACAGACTGTATATAATACCCTTCAGGTCATCCACTTATCTCCGTTTATAAGAAGGTACAATATACAATATTTGCACAGGAGAAGACTAAATATAAGATTTGATCGGACTGTTTGTGGAAACCGTAATTACATTGAACATAGTGATGGTACACAGAAGACCCGAGAGACGGACCTTTAGAATTCGCATCAACAAAAGCAGTTTGTTGACGAGGATACTGTTGTTTATTTATTTTTGGTTTGGTTATTTTTTTTTCAATATGAACGTCATACAGAGTTATGAGAGTTTTTTTTTTTTTTTACTTTTAATGGACAATCCACATTTCATTTCTTTCGTCAACTTATTGTTCGCTGATGACGATCAACTTTTACATGTAGGTACAGACTTCTTTATTTACATATTCATCGCTGAATCGACTTCAGATCTATTACCTTTACTAATTAAAAATATGAAAACTCACCTAAGGCGTCAACGGCACAAAAAATGTAGAAGCTGGATTTAGTGGTGTTTGAATTGATGCTTAACGTTTCAGTCAACAGCTATCGTCATGTCGGGACGTTCCCTCTTTTTATGATTTTACCAAAATTAGGATGTCATGATATCCAAAAGGTGCTTCAAAATGTCATTAGTTCATTAGGGTTTCATGTGTGGGTGACTTGAGTTGAAACCACTTTTCCTGGGTAGGCTAATACACGAGTTATTAACCAGTAATAAGATGGCCAGTGCGTTGGGGTTCCATATTCGCTACAAGCACCCTTCAGATTTGTTTGTTTGTTTGAAGTAAAGCTTTACGTCTTAATCAACAGCTTAGGTCATGTCGACAGTCGATACGTTGCCTCCATTTTATGTGACTTTTACCCAAAATGAGGATGTCATGACATCCAACAAGTGCTTGAAATATAATCATCTAATTAGGCCAAAAACGGCTTATACGTATGGATGGTTTGACTTGAATCATTTTTCCTGGGCAGGCTCGGACCAGAGCCGTTGACCAGTAATCATATGGTCAGTCAGTAGTGTATAAGCTTTGCATGGAGGCACAAGCAGCCCATTTATTTCTTTAGGCCCAAATGGGCGGGGTCCCTCAGATGTCGATTTAACGAAAAATCATAACACGTTACAGACGTATAGGTTATAACTTGAATGTTATGCGACAGTCTGCATGCTTAGTAATTAACCCAATCATGGTTGATAACTATGCTGCCTTCTTTATTTGCACGCCGGTAGGTCGGGCGTCAGACTCTATGATGACCCCGACTTAAAGCTATTCATTTTAGTTGGTTGGGACCGGAGGTTCTTGTCTGTTGCTTGGCCCTACGGGGTCCATCTGGTGTTTTTCTTTGCTCCGGAGTTAGTAGGTTATTCGGCGCCAAGGAATCTCCATCGTCGGGCAGCTTACTCAATCTGTGAGTCCTGGTTTTTGATTCATCAGGATGTTTATCGTGATTTATTTGTTTGTTCTTGATGATTCATTGACTAGTAAGCGATTCACCACGAGGACCGAAGAACTAACTAAATGTTATGAACCACTGTAGAAGCTGAGGGTGAGGTTATGGCCATGTAAAACCGGTTTAAGCCCGCCAGCTACTTTGTGTTACTGATCGTTCCAAGGCGATACTTCTGTGGTGGTTCTTTTTGTTTTATGTCTTGTTGTTTAAAATTTTTGTGCTGTTGGGGCCTTATGTATGTTTTTTTATTTTTAGTTAAGTTTAGGTAACTGAGTGGCCACCTATTGGGAAAATAGCTGCTCATTCGGCTTACGGTATGTTTTCATGGTATAAGTACCTAATTGTTAGTTTGTTTTTTCCCACCTCGGTTTTTGGAGTGGGAATCTTTTTCTGATTGAACCTTTTCCTGATCTTTGCCTACTTTTACCTTTCTACTATAAATGGACAGTCCACATCTCATCTGTCAATCAAATGTTGATATGCATTTATTGCTAATAGACCCCACAGATACAAGGAATGACAAAATATAGTTTTTCTTTTAAAATTTTAAATAGCTTGGATTAGAATTGGAAATGCAACTGGTTTTCGAGGGACCCATTTCCTGGAAAATGGAATGCATTTGAATAAAAATTACACAAAGCCTACATGTCTAGGATACATAATCTGAAAAATTAAGGACTATTTTGAGGTCATGGAAATGTATTTCTCTGGGAAAAATTAGTGTAAACATGTTTTTTTTTTCTGGAAAATTCTCGAAGTGTATAACTTTGGGCGGCTCGTGTGCGCTTATTGTTTGCTGAAAGATGACATGCCTTGTGTTTCAGGTTCTTATATGATTGAAGTCAATGACTTCATCGAAAAATCTGATCTGGCTTATTCTTTTTCGAAAAGCTAACAAAAAATGGGCCCCACGATTTCAACCGAAGAAACTGAAAAATGACGCACTTGCTTTGAGCTGACCACTCATTTCACAATCCATGTATTTGCAACATATTCAACAGCCCCAATGATAAAGTATGCTTAATGTAACATTGTTGACAAAAATAAACAATGCTTTATTATACAGGTAAATCTTCAAACATGTTGTACAGTGATCACACGTAAGTCCTTAACCAGTAATCAGTTAGTCAATCAGTATAATCTTTGCCTGGAGGCACAAGTAATCCATTAATTTTTCATGGCCCAAATGGGCAGGGGCATATAAAACAAACAGACCTACGTTATTAGGCAGAGACATAGCCATTGTACACAGCCGAAAATACTTATTTACAATGGGGTAAATATCCCACATGTAAATAAAAATAAAACTTTAAGGACAGTGAGCATATTAATGAGAAAAAGGATGGGCCTTACCACAGTTTCCGATTAAGATGACAAATAAATGACGTTTAGGCTTACCGGAAGACAACACCAAGTAGGGGTAAAAGTAAGCAAGGATCAAGAAATGGCGCAATCAGAAAGAAAACATCTCACTCCAAAATCTAATTTGAAAATAAAACTAAATTGACAATCAGGTACTTATACAACGAGAATATATGGGAACGATCTTACTCTAGAAATTCACAGAAAATAGTGCTCAGTGTTATTAATTAGCAGACTGTATATACCATTCACGCTACCCACTTCCAATTCCGTTTACGGTAAGGCAAGTTAATAGACGATTATTACATAATAGGAGAAGACATTAAAGTGTGATTTAATCAGATTGCCCGTCGACTCCGCCTTTACATTGAATGTAGATCCCTTTACATATCGTTTGTATTAGTGTGTTGTTTATTCAAACTGAGATTTTACATGAATATAGGCCCTGCACTTTGGGGCTCAAGACAAAGATGGGGTGCTTGTGCCTCCAGGCAGAGCCTACACACTGCTGACTGGTCATCTGATTACTGATTTACCCGACACTCAGATCATAACTACCCCAAGAAACGTGGTCCAAGTCAACACCTCCATACATATAAGCCTTATTGGCTTAGTTGGGTGGTTATATGTGGAGCACTTTTTGGATGACATGGCATATATTTGGATAAAAGTCCCATTAAATGTAGATAATGTCCCAATTTGACCATTGCTGTTGACTGAGACATAAAGCATCAAATAAAACAAGCAAATGCAGAGAATTTATGACCCCTGCCTTGTTTGTTTAGTTACACAAATATTATCTGAGAATTATGCATATTCAAATAAAATGTTTGCCTACCAGTTTGTTCAGAAATATTTCCAGAAAACTATTACATAAACCAAGTCATGTTTACCATTCAAAACATTCCAAGTGTCACAGAAAGTTGAACTGAGTTTGCTGTGCTAGTTACCATTCTTGCTTTGTTTCAAAATCTATTTCAGTTATAATCAAACACAGTGTCAAATGTAGCGCTATGAAACCTTTGAATTGCAAGATTTGAAGCAATAAGTTCATGGCAGGAAATTATTTCTGGATAAACGACATGATCGACCAGAAATGCAGACTTTCTCGACAAACTGATAGAGACTTACTATATTTTCTGTTCGAATAACAGGTGTGGGAAATGTATACTATATGTACCTCAGTTGTATGCTCGTTTTATTTGACGCTACAAGCAAGGGTCACATGTATGATCATATAGAGAAGCCGCATTTATTTTCCTTGACACCTACCCAACATTGGCAAACCCAATGTAAGAAAAGAGGGACCAGGAATCGATGCCATTAAATTTAAAGTCCCAACATAAACACCAGGAGGGACAGAAAATACATAAAACATTTTTCTGACAAAACACACGAAGAGCAAAACATTTTTCTGACAACACACACGAAGGGTAGAATGACTAGCTCTTTTCAACAAGGTAGCTATCCGGCTAAGTTTCAACCGAAACGAAAGGCAACAAGCACGGCAGAGAGGCAGACACAATAAACAGTCGCAAAATGAAGATAAACCACTGTTCCTTGGACACCTACTTACACCGATTACCGTTTTGACTGGGGACAACACAGAAAACCATTTTTACTGGGGACATCTCCGATTTTATAAAGAACAAAAACCAAATAAAATAGAACAAACCAAGTTATCAGATATTGTCATGTCGGAACGTTCCCTACATTTGAAGAGATTTCTATCCAACAAAGAGATGTCATTACATGCAGAATGTGCTGCTTAAAGAAGCCACCAAGTACACAACTAAGACTTATGTGTATGGATTGTTTGACTTTCCCCGGGTAGGCTCAGGCCCTTAAAGCAGTTAACCAGTAATCAGGTGATAGGTCAATCGATAAGCTTTTCCTGGAAGCACAAGCACCCCATCTATATCTCACGTCCCGAATGGGAAGGGCGCCAATTGCCATCCGACCATACCTAAAAGATTATTCATAACCGATATTTCACTGAGATATACCCAATTTTGCAAGCATAGCGTTAACTTAATTGATTGATTGATTGATGTTTAACGACGCGTCAACCCTAATGGGTCATTAGCGTCTAACAATTGTAAAATGCATAATTTAGTTCAGAGAAAAAACAAAAATATGGTAAGAATTATCAAAGTTATAAATAATTATTCCGCTAGATGAAAGATACAGTGATTAAAATGAAATGATAGAAATGGAGAAAGGTATAAATATGATTTAAGTTAAAAATTTATATTTTGTTAAAAAGGTTAGTTCGTTTTAAAAATGACAAAATGCGTTCAACAGATACATTTTTGAACAAATCTTTCAAATTGTTACTTTGAAAGCAGGAACGACGCACATCTATAAAATCAATGCATTCAAGCAGAAAGTGCTTGACAGTTAATTGTTTGTTACATCCAATACATTGAGGTTTATCTTCTCGTTTAAGTAAATATGAATGTGTCAATCGTGTATGTCCAATTCGAAGATGCCTTACGTCCCAGGCAACCGCTATGATCATGCCGGGCTATTCCCCTTGTTTGCTGGGACTTCTACCCAACATTGGATCCTGAAACGCGAAATGTGCTTTAAAATAGAAGCGCTAAAGTATACTAAAAATGTGTGAATGTTTCGACTACCGTTTTGTCTTTCATGTATATTAACATAAGCTTCTGACTTGCTAATAAGTTTCTAATTATTATAGACTTTCGAAAGAAAAAAAGTATTTATTTGCCGACTAACAGATTGAGAGAGAAAGCATATGATAATTAAAAAAAGTTTTGTCTACGAAATAAAACCAGAAACGCTCACCTGACATTTAGTCGGTTGAAATCAGTGTAATATAAATCAATGTATTCCCTACGTCATCATTTTTTATGAACTTAGTAGACGGTACATGCATCGTTTCAAGAACATACGTACAACTTCAGGTTCTGCAGAAAAGTTTTGGTCATTTATATGTATTAAGCCCCACGACAGGAGGAGAAAACCAAATGGAACCAAACAGTTTTTCATAAACATACATATTCTGTTCTTTTCCTATTCCCAGTAAATGACATTTTACAAATTTTCCCCATTCAACTTCAGAGGGGATAAAGTTAACCTTGCCATAAATAAGGCCAAGGTCACCCAAATGTCATGATTTATACACTTTGTAAAGCTCGAGTACTCAAGTTTACATGCATTGTTTCAATATCCTAGGTTTTTGGGCTCTCGAAATAATGTATTAAAGGTTTTGTTAATAAATTATATGAACATGGCGACCTTGGCATTTTATGTAACATTTACTTCTTTAAAGAAACGCTTAAAATAAAGCCATTTCAGAGAAAGGTTGGCAAATATGGACACATATATTTAGCCTATGGACAGGGGCGGGAAACAGCCTGGGACCAAACGTTTTCATAAACATTTAAAAATCATATGAGACCTAAATTGACTTTGGCGTTAAACATGTCAAGGACATGCTTTATGTGGAATTATACTCTTTAATTTTATTTAGACCAGGCACCAGCCGGCGCAACTATTTTGAGCTTTTCACGTGTTTCTGGGAGTTCTGCATCTCGCATATCATTATAGTTTCCAGCGCGCATCTAGAAGGATGGAACAGTTTTCAAAACTTTAGATTTTAGTTTATATACTGTGCTTTGAATATATACATTATTAGGTCGGACAACGAAGAAACTAATGACGCTCAGGCGTTTAATTTTGACAACTGGGCGAGTAGCTTGGGACTAAAACGCCCCGTGACACAATTATTTCGAAATTGAGAATTAACCACGAAAGAAGCACTAATCTTGTTAGAGCCCATGAACTTGAAAAAAAATTTGGATTGACTATGGCTCGGTAGAGATGAAAATGAACGATATAAACGAGTGGAAATATGTGCCTATAATTGATAATTGATGTAAAGGACGAGAATGCTGAAATTCTGGAAGGAACAGAGAGCGGTGATTCTAGACATTCCGACCAAGCTTTCGACCCCTGCCCCCGCCCCACATGGAGGTTCCATATTATTTTACTGTCATCGGCCAAGCGATTTCAGAGGAGAGCTTTGACGGCTCAAGGGTATACTATAAGCTCACTTGAGTCTAACGGCTCAACTGAACTTATAATAAATAAAATATAAATTAATGTTTAACATTAATTGCAGTTTATGGGAAAGTGAATTGTTTTTCTAAATGACTTCTAGCCTAGCATTTATGGTCTACTTATATATACCCTTGACATGCAGATTCAATTTCAGTTTTGAAAGAGCACTTAATGTTACAGTTAAACTTTATGCAGGAGATTATAATTTTTCTACATGAAGAGTTATAAGCTCCTGCCCTTGGAGTTTCTCTTTGAAACAGGTTTCTTAATGCTAGTGAATTAGACGACAATTCATATCTATAGAGTCTAGAAGAGTTTTGAAAATATGGAATAATAAACCATAGCAGGCTTCTATGATCTTCTATGGCTGCATTGTGAAGTGCTCAGGAACTCTTAACTGTGTTGATAAGACTGGAGTTATGAGGATAGATATTGCAATTGTTGCTTAAAATTGTTATGAGTTTGAGATATTACAAACATTCCAAAACAGAAGTTGAATGCCAAGCAGTTTTGGTTTAGAGACATGTTATGTTTTCTGCTGATAGTGAGGGTCGAGATCAGTCTGAGAATTTCATGATATGTGTGTTAAACAGATGTCATGGTTATGACAGCCATGTCCTGACATCATGAGGCTGACAGAGATGAGTAAATTATCATCATGGTGAACCCTTCTTGTTTGTTGAGCAACATTGTATACAAGAACTTTATAATTTATATTTGTTTTCTGGGAAGGACATTGAAAGTCACTAAGATCTGCTGCCATGTATTTTAATCGGTGTAAATTCTCAAACTCATTCTAACCATAGATGTGTCTCAATGTCACAATTTATTTAGAAACCTTTAGCAGAAGACCAATGTTTGACATACGTACTTCAGGGACTGTTATAAAACTTTGTTTTCTGGAATAGAAGACACACACTTAAAGTATATTGACAAGTTTTCAGCTTTGCAGTATTATATCAGTTTCCGTAAGTTGGATGTTAGAGAAATGAAAGAAATCCAGATAACTTGATTACACATACTATTTTATTAAAAACACTCAAAGACAACTGCTCAAAGTGTTGATGTGAATGATGTATAAACTGTTATGAGTACGCACCATGTGACGAAGAAACTCCATCACATTATGCTAAAGAATCATATCCAGTGACGCACAGTGGCTCATGGCGATGCACAGTTTCTAAAGATAAGTACTTTTATACATGTTTATAATAATAATAATAATAATACTCATTATAGTAATAATAATAAAAATAGTAATGATTATTTCCTCGAGAAAATCTTCAAGTAGATACAGTTGTATAGTGCGGCGGATGGGTCGCTGTATGGGCGGCGACTTTAATATTCATATCTGGGCGTGGTTGGCTAGTCCATCTGTTCGAGTAGAGAGATTTGAAAAGTGGGACTCAGCCTAGAGCGCTGTCACATTTTACTGTTAAAGATCAGCTGTACCTGTATTTTGTCCAATCCAGCGAACTGGACAAACTTGTATTTCATTTTTTTTTTCTAAAACATGAGTTGAGTCTCTCAGCTTTATACCTTTTAGCTTTTACCCAGGTCAAAAGTAGACCATACCCAATAAGGTATTCATGAGGAGACGCCCATGCAGTGGCCTGTTTACCGAAATTGTACAATGAATAATCATAGGTCATCTTGTAAATCAGTGTATGGTTAATACATTAGGACCATGCTAGTTTAACTCCTCATGAGTTCTGTAAACTGTGGAGGGTTTCTAAGCATTACTTTGTATATTTGAGCAGCCTGATCAATGAATACATTTCTTTTATCAAGGTCAGCCGGCATATATCTACTCGCTTTCGATCGTATAACATATGAGTCATGCAATAATAAACCCTGCAGTGCAGACTAGCACACACCTATGACCCCAATTAACTGAGTTGCCTGATCAAGTTACATAGCAGATTGTTTTTAACTATGTAACAAATAGCAACAACTATAGCATAATTACATGATTTAGTATGTTTTGTATGTCTAAATTAGATTAACTGGAAACCCACAAGATGTCACTGAAGATGTGTTCCCAGCAAGGCATGATCACTACTTGCTTCATTTTAGCTGACGTTAAGATTTAAGCTACTTTAGGACTTGCATCTGTTTACTGTAGTTGGAGACAGTGAGCATGTTATTGGGCAGGGCTGCTGCACAGACTGACCTAGGCTGGCATAGTTTACGTAACACAAGTTTTCTCACTCAATCATTTTAATTTTCTAGTTGACTCCAGCCACCACAACACCACCTAGATATTACAGAAAAATGAAATGAGCTTGTTTTGTTTTGCTTTCACTGTAACTTAGAGATTTGGTTTCTATGTGGCTTGTTGAGGTGAACTCAGCTAAGGTTGATCTGGATCTTATTTGTTGCACACGCACTTTTATTTCATGTTGCTTTGTGGCCACTACCAAGCTCTGAAACAAGGTTGGTCAGCAGGAAAACCTTATGCATTCAAATGACTAATTGACATACTGTTTATGATCACCAACAGACAAGCCAGCGTTTTGTCATGTAATTTAATAAAAAATAAATGCAGGATATGTTAGAGTTTGGACACAACCTGATACAGCTATATAAAGGTTTCTCTTCACGACTGGCTGATCTATGTGCAGCATGATCAACATCTGACTATTTTATTAAGGTTTCCACAGGCACAATAAATGCTAAATAATGTATGTTTCTTCATTTCAGATTTATTGAAGACTGATGTATATCTATACGCTGGTGGATCATAGTTAATAGTATTGCAATATATTTCAAGACTTACGGACCAAATGGAGACAGTATTTTGTGCCTGGCCTAGAAGTTGATGTCACCTATAAAAGTCTATATACCACCTAGCTCAACCGTATTGCTTTAAGCATACCATGATTTTGTTCAAGACCACTCCAATGCGAATTTTGAGCATACATAAGAACAATGCCTTCGCGACATTTCGTCAAGGATTACATTTGTCGAAAGTGTTCCCATGCCCAGACCCAGACCTTTACCCTAACCAAAGTGGTTGGTGGCTCAAAAATGTGGACCTAGACTATTAGTGAACTTATTTGCAAAAGATGCCTTCAAACAGTTTAAATTTGTATAACATTTGGTAAAGATTTGCTTTGTTCAGCTATAATATGTATACACATGTGTAACGTTAATCAGCATTTCTACTTCAGTTTCACTTAGTGACACTGACAGACACACCCTGTTCAATGATAATTAAACATGCAGGCTTTAGTTTTGAGTTTGTTATGGTAGTTTATGACATTTGTTTTTTACATGAGCTTTGATATGGCATCAGCTAGCTATCAACAAATTCTGTTTTGTCAACATGTTATTTTAATTTCCTGTACTTATGTGCTGACACCCTATTTATTGGAAAAACAAAGTTGCATGTCTGACATTTGCTATTTTGCAAGGTTAACATTAACAATGATGCTACATGTGTTTTATACCTATACAATTTAATACCTTTGTTCTACTTTAATATATTTAAATGCAAGATATATTGAATGGCTGATGAATAACCAGGAAATGTGGTCAAACTATCTATGCATTTGGGTCTTGCTTATTATTAATATTTGAGTCAGTATGGAGGTCATCTTCCAATATGAGCAATAGCTATTTACTGAAATGTTAAGCAATAAATAAACAAACTACAATTTATGAACATGATCTTAGATGTTTTCACGAGTCAGAATTTAGGCAGCAATCCCAACATGACCTTAGCTATTTAGTGGGATTTTAAGCAACAAATAAACAACTAACATTTTATGAACATGCCTTAGATGTTGACATGGATCAGAATTGAGACCGCATCCCAATATGAACATAGCTATTTAAATGGGATGTAAAGCAACAACACTATCAAACAATTTTTATGGATTGCACTGATGTTAGTCGAGTTAGAATAGAAACAAAATCCAGATTTGACGTGAGCTATTGACAACTAACAAACATATCATAGCTACTAACAACAAATAATTTTACATAGCCCTGTTAGATAGGGTTATCTTCCTAATAATTATGACCATAGTTATTGACTGGGATGTATGCAGCAAACAAACAAACAAATTTATATATTTTAATGCATGGGTGAGAAACAAACTGTGAAGATTTATAAAAAGAATCTGCAAACATGGTCTATTTTTTCTGTAGTCTGTTTACATTGGTCTACTATTTGCTTGTAAAGACTGCTAACATGGGTACATTATTTGTGTAGACTGCTTACATGGGTCTACCATTTTGCTTGTAAAGACTGCTTACAAGGGTCTAATTTATGGTAGATTGCGTACATGGGTCTATCATTTTGTTTGTAAAGACACCTTACATGGGTCTGTTTTATGGTAGATTGCTTACATGGGTCTACCATTTTGTTTGTAAAGACACCTTACATGGGTCTATGGTAGATTGCTTACATGGGTTTACCATCTGCTTGTAAAGACACCTTACATGGTCTATTTTATGGTAGATTGTATATGGGTCTACCATTTTGTTTGTAAAGACACCTTACATGGGTCTATTTATGGTAGATTGCTTACATGGGTCTACCATTTGCTTGTAAAGACTGCTTACATGGGTCTATTTTATGGTAGATTGCTTACATGGGTCTACCATTTTGTTTGTAAAGACACATTACATGGGTCTATTTATGGTAGATTGCATACATGGGTCTTCCATTTGCTTGTAAAGACACCTTACATGGGTCTATTTTATGGTAGATTGCTTACATGGGTCTACCATTTTGTTTGTAAAGACACCTTACATGGGTCTATTTATGGTAGATTGCTTACATGGGTCTAACATTTGCTTGTAAAGACTGCTTACATGGGTATATTTTATGGTAGATTGCTTACATGGGTCTACCATTTTAATTGTAAAGACACCTTACATGGGTCTATTTATGGTAGATTGCTTACATGGGTCTACCATTTGCTTGTAAAGACTGCTTACATGGGTCTATTTTATGGTAGATTGCTAACATTGGTCTACCATTTTGATTGTAAAGACACCTTACATGGGTCTGTTTATGGTAGATTGCTTACATGGGTCTACCATTTTGTTTGTAAAGACACCTTACATGGGTCTATTTATGGTAGATTGCTTACATGGGTCTACCATTGTGTTTGCAAAGACTGCTTACATGGGTCTATTTTATGGTAGATTGCTTACATGGGTCTACCATTTTGTTTGTAAAGACACCTTACATGGGTCTACCATTTTGTTTGTAAAGACACCTTACGTGGGTCTTTTTATGGTAGATTGCTTACATGGGTCACAGGCGCTCGACGACTGGACTAATTTTTTTTTTTTTTTTTTTTTGCATTTTCACCCGTTTGGGGACCCTTACGATATGTTCATGCAATTATTTTACCTTAAAAACCTTTTCTATCAATCCTCAATCAACCATCGTCTATGGGCTACTATATAGACAAGGTCGGAAACGCATTGTCCTAGTTTAATTGGGGTCATGGGATTCCCCGCATCTCAAACTCCTACTTCACCCTTTACCGTTATTTCAATGCTGGCTGTCAACACATGAGTGTCTTTGTAAAAGGTCTCGCCCATTGCCTTCATTCAAAATAAGCACCATCGCCCGTAAAAACTAACAATTAAAGCATTCAACAGAATTGGAGGACATCCCGAATGAAATCGGCAATCTAGCCGTGACATTACTATAAATACACTGGTCACACGACGTGTTACGCCAGCACGTGATATGTGTTACGTTGGTTTGCATAGGTTGCTTGATTTATATCCAGTCAAAACACTTCGTGATCTAGTGTCATGGCAACAATGCAATACAATTATCCAGTAGGATTGATTCTTTCATACGATATTTACAGTGACCTTCCACTGATTTCTAGAAACGAAAGGTCACCATACAAAAACATTCGGGATCCCATCCAAGTAGACAGGTGGTGGTATAAAAAATAAGATTACGGGCGACTATGCTTATTTTTGACGAAGGCAATGGGTGAGACCTTTTACATAGTCGCTCATAAGTAGACATCCAGCATTGAAATAACGGTAAAGGGTGAAGTACGAGTTTCAGATGCGGGGAATCCCATGACCCCAATTAAACTAGGATACCGCGTTTCCGACCTTGTCTATATAGTAGCCCATAGACGAGGGTTGATTGAGGATTGGTAGAAAAGGTTTTGAAGGTAAAATAATTGCATGAACATATCGTAAGGGTCTCCAAACGGGTGAAAATGAAAAAAAAATAAATAAAAAAAAATAAATAAATAAAAAAAGAGTCAAGTCGTCGAGCGCCTGTGCATGGGTCTACCATTTTGTTTGTAAAGACTGCTTACATGGGTTTATTTTATGGTAGATTGCTTACATGGGTCTACCATTTTGTTTGTAAAGACACCTTACATGGGTCTATTTATGGTAGATTGCTTACATGGGTCTACCATTTTGTTTGTAAAGACTGCTTACATGGGTCTATTTTATGGTAGATTGCTTACATGGGTCTACCATTTTGTTTGTAAAGACACCTTACATGGGTCTATTTATGGTAGATTGCTTACATGGGTCTACCATTTTGTTTGCAAAGACACCTTACATGGGTCTATGGTAGATTGCTTACATGGGTCTACCATTTTGTTTGTAAAGACACCTTACATGGGTCTATTTATGGTAGATTGCTTACATGGGTCTACCATTTTGTTTGTAAAGACACCTTACATGGGTCTATTTATGGTAGATTGCTTACATGGGTCTACCATTTGTTTGTAAAGACACCTTACATGGGTCTATTTTATGGTAGATTGCTTAACTACATGGGTCTACCATTTTGTTTGTAAAGACACCTTACATGGGTCTATTTATGGTAGATTGCTTACATGGGTCTACCATTTTGTTTGTAAAGACACCTTACATGGGTCTATGGTAGATTGCTTACATGGGTCTACCATTTTGTTTGTAAAGACACCTTACATGGGTCTATTTATGGTAGATTGCTTACATGGGTCTAACATTTTGTTTGTAAAGACACCTTACATGGGTCTATTTATGGTAGATTGCTTACATGGGTCTACCATTTGTTTGTAAAGACACCTTACATGGGTCTATTTTATGGTAGATTGCTTAATTACATGGGTCTACCATTTTGTTTGTAAAGTCACCTTACATGGGTCTTTTTATGGTAGATTGCCTATAGGGTCTACCATTTGCTTGTAAAGACTGCTTACATGGTAAGACTTCTTACATGGGTCTGTTCATATGTATACTGCTTACATGTTTCTACCATTTGTTTGTTAAAACTTCTTGCATGGGTCTATTTCATTGTGTTGACTGGGACGTAAAACATCCATTCAAACAAACAAACAATATGATAGTGTGTATACTTTCTTATATGAGTCAATTTTTGTGTGTAGACTTCTTACATGAGTCTATGTGCATATAGTCTTACTACAGGGGCCTTCTTTTGCATGAGGCCTTCTTTTTCATGTTTTAAGACTTCTGAACAGGTTTACTTTTTGTGAGTTCTACTTTTACTTCTTTCATTGTGATAATGGTGGTGATATTCATTGGCTATTTGGGGCTATCTCCTGACTTGAGTCATTCGATTTGGCCATAGTTCACAAATAATTCACCATTATTTGTTCTTTTACCCCAAATATCCTAAATTTGAGTTCCTCCCCTCTTTGCAGATTCCCGCCATCAGTGCTTGTGGCGTGAACCTGCACTCTGGGAGGACCAGTCATGGGACTGGCCCCTAATAGCCAAAGTGGATTTTCTGTTTGTAGTTGAGCGTTAAGTATTTAGAATTTTGTGATTTGTAATAAATAAACTTTACATATTTCAGTCACTCTTCGATGATCATTCTTTCCCATAAAATATAAATTAATGTTTAACATTAATTGCAGTTTATGGGAAAGTGAATTGTTTTTCTAAATGACTTCTAGCCTAGCATTTATGGTCTACTTATATATACCCTTGACATGCAGATTCAATTTCAGTTTTGAAAGAACACTTAATGTTACAGTTAACCATCCTCCACCCCACCACCGCCATTATCATAGTGGACAGGGGGTTTCAGTCTCAGACAAAGGCCATAGTTCACAAATAATTCACCATTATTTGTTCTTTTACCCCAAATATCCTAAATTTGAGTTGCTCCCCTCTTTGCAGATTCCCGCCATCAGTGCTTGTGGCGTAAACCTGCACTCTGGGAGGACCAGTCATGGGACTGGCCCCTTATAGCCAAAGTGGATTTTCTGTTTGTAGTTGAGCGTTAAGTATTTAGAATTTTGTGATTTGTAATAAATAAACTTTACATATTTCAGTCACTCTTCGATGATCATTCTTTCCCATAAATACAGGCGTTGTCAGAGCACAATAACACGCTGCTAATCAATTTGACGTGGTAACTTCATACCAATAATGACATCGCAAGTGACTTTGTTAATCCTGCATATCGTATGTAGTTATACTTAATTCCGAAACACAGAAATAAACATATGGCAGTCAAAGTAAGTATAACCTGGCTTTTTAGTTTATTCTTACTCCCTTGTAACCACATGCAACAAAACAGCACCGCGAGAGGATCTCTCTAGTGAACTTACAAAATGCAATATAAGATTTAGCACTTTTCATTATAATCCATTTTGTACATTTGTTTGTTTGTTTGTTTGTTTGTTGTTTAACGACGCATCAACCCTGATGGGTCATTAGCGTCTAACAAGGTAAAAAGTTAAAATATATTGAACTCGTATTAAAAAGTAACACTTATTAAAAAGTAACACTAAGTAAGATATAAATGTCGTTGTAAAGAAACGATATATGAAATAATAAGATTGGTGATGTAAAAATTATATTTTATAAAACAGATTTACTTGTCTAAGAAATGATAAAATCTTTTCAACGGGTACATCTTTGAACAATTCTTTCAAGTTATTAGCTTGAAAACAAGAAATTCGCTCTGCTGCAAAGTCAGTGCATTCTAAAAGAATGTGTTTAACTGTGAATGGTGTATCACAGCCAATGCATTTAGGTTCATCTTCTCGCTTTAATAAGTGGGAATGTGTTATTCTTGTATGACCAATTCGGAGACGAGCAAGAACGATTTCTTCTCGTCTCGAAAGTTTATGAATTGCTTTTGGTCGTTTAACGATTGGTTCGACTTCCCTCAATTTATCAAACTTCGCTCCGTTCCAGATTGTTTGCCATTTGTCAGAGATGTACTCGTTAATAAAAGGTTTAAAATTGACATAAGGAATTTTAAAAACGGTTTCTTCTAGATTTAACGATTCTTTAGCGTTCTTATCAACTTTCTCATTTCCATATATACCTATATGACTGGGAACCCAGCAATAGATAATTGTTTTCAATTCCGAGATGGTATGATGTTTTATTAATAGTTTTTGTATTTGAGGGTTTTTGGATGATGTATGGTTTAAGGCCTGTAGGACTGACATAGAGTCAGAAAAAATAATAAATTTGTCCTTTAAGTTACTTTCATTTATGAAGTCTAAAGCTAAGTCTATAGCTTTAGCTTCCGCTGTGAAAATTGAAGAGCCATCAGGTAAACGTAATGTTTTGCAATTGCCGTTTGTAAAAGTAGCACAACCAACTTTGTTTTCTTCTTTTGAACCATCAGTATAAATACATTGATAATCAATAAATTGAGATTGTAGTTGATGAAAACTTTCTTTTAGAAGGTGTGGATTTGAGTCGGATTTTTTCCCTGTATGTAGAGTCAAATTAACTTCTGGTTTTCTAATGCACCATGATGGTATTTCGGAAACAAAATGTTCTTCTATTTTATCTTTTTGGATGTTTGCCGATTCTAAAAGTGGTGCAACCCGTAAACCAAAGGACCGGATAGCCTTTGGTTTACTTTCGTAAAGCTGTACGACTTCTTCAGAAATATATGGCGGAAAAGACACCTTATGAACTGGATTTGATGGATTAGCAGCAATTCTAATGGCGTACTGTAGGGCAAGTTTCTCTCGTCGTAAATATAGAGATGGCTCTTCAGCCTCAACATAGAGGCTTTGTACAGGTGATGTTCGAAAAGCACCCAGAGCTAATCTTAGGCCTTGATGATGCACTGTGTCAAGAGAACTGATATATGATGGTCTTGCCGATCCATATACGATGGATCCATAATCTAATTTTGAACGAATGAGGGAACGGTATAGCTGGAGAAGGACAGTGCGATCAGCACCCCAGTCTGTGTGTGATAATACTTTCAGTAAGTTCAATGCTTTCAGGCATTTGGCTTTTAAGTACTTGATATGTGGAATGAAAGAAAGTTTACGATAAAAAAGAACTCCAAGATATTTAAAATCTTCAACTACTGGAATAAGAGAACCATATAAATAAAGTTCGGGATCGTTGTGTACTTTCCGTAGTTGACAGAAATGTACACATTGAGTTTTCGACTTGGAAAATTTGAAACCATTATCTGGGGCCCAGTTTTCTATTCTGTTAATGCACTGCTGTAAGTGTCTTTCGATAGTTCTCATACTTTTTGACCTGTAACACATACAGAAATCATCTACATATAATGATCCATCTGTTTTAGGATCCAAGCAATCCATTATGCTATTTATCTTAATATTGAACAATGTTGTAGACAAGATGCTCCCTTGTGGGACACCCTGTGCTTGGTCGAACTTTTCGGATAAAGTCAATCCAACACGAACCTGGATCCAACGATCCGCAAGGAAATTTTCGATAAATGTAGCTAATCTGCCTCGTATTCCGAGATCATGTAGATCTCGCATAATACCATGTCTCCAGGTGGTATCATAAGCTTTTTCCAAGTCGAAAAACACAGCAACAACATGCTCCTTTGCAACAAAGGCATCACGAATAAAGGTTTCCAGTCTTACTAAATTGTCGTTGGTACTTCGTTCAGAACGGAAGCCCGACTGAACAGGAGATATTAGGTTATTACTTTCTAAGTACCAAACAAGTCTTACATTTATCATTCTCTCTAAAGTTTTGCAAAGACAACTTGTAAGTGCTATCGGTCTATAGCTGTTAGGTTCTGCATGGTCTTTTCCAGGTTTAGGAATTGGTATTATAGTGGCTAGTTCCCAACTTTCGGGGAACTTTCCAGTTTCCCACATATCATTAAATATATCTAAGAGAGCTTGAAGTGATTTTGGTGGAAGATGTTTTAACATTTGATAGTGAACTTCGTCGGGACCTGTTGCTGTATCATGGGCTTTACTGATGGCGTCTTTTAGTTCATCCAAATTAAAAGGAGTATTATATTCTTCATTATTTGAGGACTTAAAGTTTAACTTAGTCTTTTCTTGTTCTTTCTTATATTTTTGAAATTCTTCCGAATAATGACTGGTTGAGGAATTTGAACAAAATTGTGATGCCAAAGTATCTGCTATATCTTGTTTTGTGGAAGCTGTTTCGTTCGCATTGTTGAAATTGTAATTAAGATGGTGATAAGAAGCAGATTTAGATTTACCGGATATTTTCCTAACCATGTCCCAAACTTTTTAGTGGGTGTTTTATAATTCAAATTCGATACGTATGTTCTCCATGATTTGCGTTTTGCAGACTTTATAGTCCGATGGGCTTTTGCTCTAGAATTCCTATAAGTATTTAAATTTTCATGCGTTGGGAACTTGCAGAACTTCGACAAAGTGTCTTTCCGTTGTTTGATAGCTTCTTTACAATCGTCGTTATACCATGGGTTACTTTTCTTTGGGTTTGTCGAGGTTTTGGGAATACATTTCTCAGATATATTTATTAAAGAAGAGGTGAAGTCAGTTATAGGATCAGAAGAATCAGAGAGAAAAGTATCAGTAAGGGACTCATTACATAAAGTATGAAATAAATCCCAATCTGCTTTATTCAATTTCCATTTGGGATTATGGGCTTCATCATGAGTCTGAACACTTTGAATCAAAATTGGAAAGTGGTCAGATCCACGTTGATCTTCACAAACAGACCAGTCATAGTCAAGATAGAGAGAGGGGTGACAGAGTGAAAGATCAAGGGATGAGAAAGTGCCTTTACCAGAATCCAGATAAGTGTTAGATTTATCATTCATCAAACAAATGTCGTTTTTCGTGATGAAATCCTCGATTAATTCTCCTCTGGGATCATTGTCATTACAACCCCAAAGCACATTGTGACCATTGAAGTCACCTACCAACATATAGGGTGAAGGAAGCTGTTGAAGTAAAGAAGTAAGTTGTTCAGATTTTAAAAGATAAGAGGGAGGGATATAGACTGAGCAGAAAGTTATCTCTTTCTCGAGTGTAACAGAAACAGCTACCGCTTGTAGATCCGTTTTAAGTTTAATTTGACGTTGTGGTAATGTTGAATGGACAAGTAAAGAGCTTCCACCAGATGCTCTTAGACAATCCAAGTGAATGTGATTGTAAACATTAAAGCCTTTCAAAGTAAACGTGTCATTAGGTTTGAGGAAAGTTTCTTGAAGACAGAAAACAGAAGGTCTAAGTAGTGACAAAAGAAGTAGTAGTTCTTCAAAACGTGGTTTTACACCTCGACAGTTCCATTGTATTATTTTGTATTTGCTACCCATTAAATAATTTAGAGAGGAGATTTAAATGCGTGACCTTTTGTTTAAATGTAGACTGGAAACTTCTACTTTGGAGCTGTGATTGGTGACCGAGGACGATGGCCACGGGAACCAGGGCGCGAGGCAACCTCGTCCATCTCCATGGCATCGTCATTAGCCAGAGCTCCAAATTTGTTATACTGTTGGACGGGATCATCTGATCCCTTCTGCACCCTACTGGATGCAGAATGTGGTTTTGCGTTTGTACTCGGTTGGTTTGGTTTTGAACTAACTTTTGCTTGTTCTGACAGAGATTTGCTTGATGTTACGTTCTGATTTTGAGAAATATTGTTTCTGTTTGGTTTCTTCGCAATGAGAACTTTTGAACTCTCTGCAATCTTACAGTCTTCGACACTGTATTGTGTAGCAGCTGTTTTGGTTTCTGGTTTAGCAGCAAGTGATTTGACTATATGTGAGAAACTAAATTCAGGCTTCTGTTCAAGTTGTTTTCGAGCTTCAAGATATGTCAAGTTCTTTGTTATCTTCAATCGCATGATTTCTTTTTCCTTCTTCCATGTTTCGCATTCATTTGACCGTGATAGATGTGCTCCGCCAGAGTTGACACATTTTGTGGGGTTTTTGCAGTGATTTGTATGATGGTCATGGTTTCCCATACCACATCTTTCACAGACTGACCCGGGGTCAACTGGGCATTTGTCCTCATGGTGTCCAAATTTCTGACAGTTAAAGCATCTCAAAGGATTTGGTATGTACAGATCGACAGGAATAATTTGATAAAAGATTTTCAGAGATTTAGGTGGTACAACTGAGTCAAATGTTAAAAGAATTGTATTCGTGTTGATAGTGTCTTGTCCTTTTTTAACTGTGAAGCGTTTTACTGCTGTCACCCCTTGATTTTCCAAGTACTCGAGTATGTTCTTTTCCGATTCTCCTTTGAGATTTCTGTCTCTGATTATGCCTTTGGAAGAGTTTAGAGTTTTGTGTGGTTTAACCTCTACTGGTAGATTGAAGAACTTTTTTGATTTTAAAAGAATGTCTGTTTGCATTTTCCTTGTTGTTTCTACTAACAAAGTTCCGTTTTTTAATTTCTTCACAGATTTCGGTGTGCCTATCATAGATTCAATTTGTTTCTCAATAACGAAAGGTGATAATGATGTAACTTGTGTTTCTTTGTTTGTTGATTCAATAATAATAAACTTTGGAAAATTTTCTTGTGCTCTAAACAGTGTCGAAGCGTCTATATCGTCGTCGGAGTCCGGTCGTTGTCGTTTGTGTGCCATTGAATCCATTTTTTTAGTTTTAAGTCTCGACGGCTATGCGCTTCACCCTCCTTGGAGCCCTACAAGGGGACGCTATACGGAAACGGCTCTCCAGTTTCCAGCGCCAAAGCTACATACCCGTCATACTCGCCGTGCAAGATTCCAAAGTACTTCAGACTACCCAAGCTTTAACAACAAATGGATATTAAGTCAGATGTCTAATAAAGAAAACCGAAATAACATTCAGACGTTGTACCCACCCTGCCTCTCAACCTAGACCCAAGTAACCCAGAAATACCGAAAAACAAGCCCGTCGATTGACCCTTAAACCACCGCCTTCTGAGATATAGGGAAAAGGATGATTAAATGAAGAAATTTGGAACATGGTTGCGTATCATTCGATACTGAAAAAGTTAGAAGGAAGAAGAGATCTCAGGGCAAGGCATGGCAGCCGATTGACCGTGTCGAGCCTCCACGGCCTCCCGTTTACACCGAATCCAAGGCCAAAGAGGCGTGTTGAGACAGGTGAAGATCTCTGGCCTGTCCCTCAACCTCCAGGATCCTCTTCTCCGGCTTACGGGTATCCACCCACGGCAAACAGGTGGCACCTCTTTTGACCGGGTTTTACGGTTCCGCATGAGGGAGCGACCGGCCTATTCTAATCCGGGTCCGGTACGGGCCCATTTTGTACATGTTTTGATATCTATCTCTTCATTAGACAAGAACATAAGGGTTACATATGGTTCATGCTAGATAATCATTCGGAATAGTTGGACGATGATATGCCACAATGTATTGAATTAAGGCAAACAATGCTTTCGTAAAATCACGAAAACATATCCGTGTAATGTACCCCCCTTATTTCCCACTTTTATATAACGAAATTTGGGTATGCAGGGGTATACTAATTTTTGCTGCAAAACAAAGATTGTGGGAACTTAAATGTGTACCCACAGTCTATGTTTGAAGCAAAAATAAGAAAAATATCAGTTGAAAATTTTCATTTTGACAACTTCAAAAATCTCTGTATATTGCATGGACGTGTTTTCGTAATAGCGAATAACTTGTCTTTCCTGGAATTCCATTTAGACAATAAACGGTTCTTAATGAGCGTCCGTTTAACTATTTCATTCTTTTCTCAGCAGTCCACTTCAACACAGTGTTATATGTTTAACTACGTGTAGACAGACTGATCATACCTATTTTAAGCCTATTTATGTGATATAGACAAGCTGTATAACCCCAGGCGTTATGCCGCTGATATTCGTATATTACTTTAGAGCTTTTTTGCACAGCATATGAACGCGGATCTGACAAAAGGGGTCTTCGGATATTCTATGCTATTAAAGTTCCTCATCTAATTAAAATTTGAAATATTTGGCAAAATCTAATATTTGTGTCAGTCTGCTTTAATTTTGAACACTTTGAAAGACACATACATTTGTTTTCGTTTGAAAACCGTTATTTGTATAATACATGTATATACTGTCATGGCAACCGTGGCATCACAAAAACTACCCTATTTTTAAAAATCAGGTATGCCCTTAGTTCTGCATGTTTTATCAAACGGTGTGCGAGTTTTTTTTAAATTTAGTTTTACGTCCCTTTTAAGATTATTTCAGCTCAAATGAGACAGGTCAATCTGTAAATGGAATGAAAACCGAAGAACACAGAGAAAAATCACCTAACACACCCGCAAGCACAACTTGGCTTGTCTCACATCTGCCCCGTATGGGGCTCTTGTGGTGAGTAGATCGAATGGTTAAGCGCGGTAAGGAAATATCAGCGCTCGTAACCACTCGGGCACTGGGCGACTGTGCCTACTGCATAGACTAAACAGTGATATAGATGTAAAACCTCAAGAAACATAGAGAATGTCGAGCATTTTAGTCCTAAATTTTCGTTAGAGTGATATAAAGACGTTAACGTGATCTACGACGAAATATCACCAAAACGTTTATGGAGTCAAGTTTCGATTGAAGCAACTACACACAATTCAACCTAATATTTGCTATTGTTGAATTTGCTATTGTTGAAGATAGTCTCTTCAAATTTTAGGAAGTCTCTTCAAATTTTAGGAAATACTCATAGCAACGACATCCCCATGGTATTACATAATTTTGATTTTTCGGTTACCAGGTCCCTTTTGTCCCATATATGGCCCATGCATATGTAATTTGATTTCACATCCAATATTACCTTTTAAAATGACAAAGTGAAATTACAGAAGATATCAACAAGATGGACTACAAGATGAACATTGCATGTAAAACTAAGATTTATCATGCAAACCTGTTGAAGCTATACCTAGATAAACAAGAGACCGAGCAAGTGCCAACGGTAGGTATTGCGATTATTGAGAAGGAAGATCACCTTGATGAAGGTGCAGTTAATGATAGACAGTTGTTGGACATAACTAAATAAATTTGTCTAGAGATGAAACCTACCATGAAATGAAGTATAAGATTTCAGCATATCTTTTCTGAGATCCCAGTAACTACATACCTGGCTGAATACAGCATTGAGACACGAATGAGCCTGTTTGTGTGAAGCAGTACCCAGTGTCGTGCGCTGTACAAATTACAATAGATAAGGAGTTAAGTAATATGCTTAAGACTGACACAATACAGCCAATTACCTCAGCATACAATGCATCTGTGCTGTTGGTACATAAAGATCAGACAAACAGTTTTTTGTCCCACGCCTTTTCCACCCTTCCGTATTGTCCATCCCCCAATATGAGTATGTACCTTGTGTGTGCAACTCGTACAGTATTATTCCGATTCCGATTGTTTTGAAACTTACGGGCATTTTGCTAATAAAAGTGAATAGACAGTGGGTACCTTGTTTGTGCAACTCCACCTACAATTTCCTTTTCCGATTCTTTGGAAACTTCAGAAATACAGATGTATTGGCCACGCTTTGAATATGTTCATGTGGTTTGGATATTATCCTCAAATTAATTTTTGAGACTTAGTCATTTTTCGGGCATTTTGATAATGAAAGGGAATATACAGTGGATACTTTGTGTGCACAACTCCTACAGTTTTATTCCGATTATTTTGAAACTTTACAGATGTCTTGACCATGCTTTGACGATGTGCATGCGGTTTGGATATAATCCACAAATTAATGTTTGACACTTTTTTATGCCCCCATCTTCTGAGTTGAAGGGGCATATTGGTTTGCTTCTGTCCTTCTGTCCAGTGCGTGAGTAACGCTTAGCTCACGATCAGAAACGGTTAGAGCTAGGATCTTGAAATTTGGTATGTATTGTTTGTATATGAAAATAAAGAGAACACGTATTTCTTTCTTGCGGGGCTAGGGGCCCATTCTGTGAGTTATTTCCCTTTTTGATTCTTGATAAAGTGAATAGATAGTGGGTACCTTGTGTACGCAATCCTCCTACAGTTTAATACCGATTCTCTTGAAACTTTACAGACACATTGACCTTGCATTGAAGGTATGCATCCTCAGATTATTTTTGTCATTGTTTTGCAATTTGAACTTAGCCATTTTTCGGGCATTTTGAAAGGGAAAGTAAATGGACAGTGGGTACCTTGTGTGTCTAACTCCTCCTACACTTTCTTGCCTACTGCTTTAAAACTTTACATGTGTTATGGTCATGGTATACTCCTCAGATTATTTTTTGTCACTTTTTGTGCTATTTGAACTTAGCCATTTTCGGACATTTTCACATCTTGAAAGTAAGTTACCAGTTGGGGGCATAGTGTTTTATCAACACTTTTTGTAGTTTGCAATTTGAACTTAGTCGTTTTTCGGGTATTTTGACAATGAAAGTGAATGGACAGTGGATGCCTGGCGTGCGCAACTCCTCCTACAGTTTTATTCCGAATCTTTTGAAACTTTACCAAACTGATGTCTTGATGATGCTTCAAAGATATGCATGTGCTTTGAATATAATCATTAGGTTAATTTTTGACACATTTTTGTAATTTGAACTTAGTTGTTTTTCAGGCATCTATAGAATGAAAGTGAATGGACATTGGGTACCTTGTGTGCACAATTCCTCCCACAGTTTTATTCCGATTCTTGTCAAACTGTACATATGTCCTGACCAATCCATGATTTGAAGATTTGCATGTAGTTTGAATATAATCCACAGATTCATGTTTAACACTATGACATGATGTAAATGCATGTGATTTGGATATGCAGTATTATCAGATATATTTGTGTAACTAAACAATTAAGGCGGGGGACATAAATTCTCTGAATTTGCTTATGTTGACTTCTGGAGGTTAAATTGTGTAACAAAATTTGACACAGAACTTACGGGCAACATGAAATCTGTTTGTTTGTTGTTTTACGACGCATCAACCTTGATGGGTCATTAGCGTCTAACAAGGTAAAACGATGACATATATTGAAATTGTATTAAAATGTAACACTTAGTAAGATATCAATGTCATTGTAAAGAAACGATATATGAAATAAAGAAGATTTGGGTTTAAAATTTCTATTTTATAAAACAGATTTTCTTGTCTTAGAAATGATAAAATGTTTCCAACGGGTACACCTTTGAACAATTTTCAAGTTATTAGCTTGAAAACAAGAACTTCGCTTTGCTGCAAAGTCAGTGCATTCTAAAAGAAAACGTTTAACTGTAAATGGTGTATCACGATAGATTTGTCTAAGGGATTTTGGCAGATTCCTGTTGCAACGGACAGTGGACACATGACAGCATTTACTTCAACAAAGGGTGCATATCAGTTCAAGAAAACTTCTTTGGTTTGGTTAAATCCCCTGCAACATTAACCAGAGGACCAATGGTCCTGTAAACGCTCACCTGAGTCTGCTGCATATACCAATAAACATGTTTGAATATTATGGTATTTAACCCCAGTGCAGGGGCTTATGGATGTTAATTTCATGTATGCTACTATTGTTTATGTTAGGTAACTCTTCTATTTGATGAAAAATGCTCTTCTTTAGAAAACCACATTAAGTGACGTCATGTGACTTGATGACGTCACAATTAAAACCATAGTAACGTGTTGAGAGTTGAACTGTCATGTCTACCTAAAGTGTTTGTTTTTATGTGCTCTATTAAATATTCAGTAATTGGAGTTTGTGTCTATGAATAGACTTTAACAAATGGTAGCAGAGCGAGGTTCCAAAGATTCTTGGTGTGTGGAGAACAGTGTTAGAGATCCTCAGAGTGGGGGAACATTTTAAAAGAAGAGAGAACATATCCTCAGTGTGGGGGAAAAATTCAGTAAAAATCCTCAGTAGTGTTGAAATTTAATAAGAGGAAATCCTCAGTGTGGGGGACATTCAGAAATCTTCGGGGTGGAGGATCAATAATATTCTGAGTCTACAAGAGATTTGCAGAGTTGGTAAATATTTTAAGAAACTTCAGAGTGGAGATCGGTAATATTTTGGAGAGTAAAAGACTGGGATAAAATCTACACAGTGGTGAGTGATAATCAAGAATCAATCCACCATCACTTAACAGCACAAAGTCTTATGAGAGATTCAAGCAGGAGCTTTTAGCTTGGCGAGAGTTAACTGAACTTAAAAAGGAAAAGCAAGGCATTGCAGTGGCATTGTCTTTACCAGAAGACGATGAGAACAGAATTAAAGACAAGGTTTTTGACCAGATATCCCTTGATGACCTGAAAAGCGCTGACGGGTTGGATATCCTTCTGACGTTCTTAGACAAGCATTTGGGGAAAGATGACTTGTCTGATAGTGTTGAAAAATTTGATGAATTTGATGACTGTCAAAGAAAGGAAGTGCAGACAATTCAAGAATTCATAGGCATATTTGATTCTTTATACAGAAAAATAGAAAAGAAAGGTATGAAACTACCGCCAGAGATTCTGGCTTTCAAACTATTAAAGAAAGCTAACATTACCAAAGATGAAAAACTCCTGGTATTGACGGGCATGAACTTTGAAAATAAAGTATATTTATACGAGGAAGCCAAATCATCTTTGAAGAAGTTTAAAGGAGATGACCTGAAAACAAACGGAAATGTGAGCATAAAGCTTGAGCCAGCATATCTGGCAGAAAATGAGGACATACTCCTAGCAGCTGGCTATGTGAGAAACAAACTGTTCCAGGGTGAAAGGAGGCCAAAACATCATCAGGATGTCTATGAAAAGAGAAATAATTCACCAGCCCCCAGCAGGAAGATGAACCCACTAGGACGAGATGGGAAAACCCTTCGATGCAAAGCATGCGGTTCATTCAGACATATGCTACCCGAGTGTCCTGACAGCTGGGAGAAGATGGAAAAATTGAACATTACTGAAGAAGATACATTTGTTTTGGAGACCAAATACAACTAATTTATTAAGACCTAATGACAGTATAATTATAACTGAAAAGGGTGCATGTAAATTACTTATATTCCTTTTTTAAAGCAATAATGCATCCAAATATATGTAACAAAGTGAAAAAAAAAAAAAACATACTCTCACAATAACTTAAAGCTGGTACTTAAATTAAAACTGAAAAAAAAAGAAAAGAAAAGTATAATTAATGTTAATTTCATGTATGCTACTATTGTTTATGTTAGGTAACTCTTCTATTTGATGAAAAATGCTCTTCTTTAGAAAACCACATTAAGTGACGTCATGTGACTTGATGACGTCACAATTAAAACCATAGTAACGTGTTGAGAGTTGAACTGTCATGTCTACCTAAAGTGTTTGTTTTTATGTGCTCTATTAAATATTCAGTAATTAGAGTTTGTGTCTATGAATAGACTTTAACAATGGAGACCCTGGGTCGTTTTTCTTTTTTCAGAATAATCAATATTCTGTCCATTTGCCAATTTCTTGCTGGTTTTTCCCTTCAAATGACATTTTAACAGTTTTTCCCATTCAAATGCATGGGCAACCCATGTTGACCTTGCCATAAACTTGGTCAAGGTCATCACAGGGTCATGATTTATATATTTATTGTAGTATTTTAGCCATGGATGCTTCACGCCAAGTTTCGTTGAAATCAATCTATTGGTTTCAGAGAAGAAGATATTTGAAGGGTTTTTACCATAAATGGGCATGGCCTCCCTCTTGGTCATGTGACCTACATTATTAATATATACATTGGTTCCCCCATCCTATAGATGCCTCACATAAAATTTGGCTTCAATTGGCCAAGTGGTTTCAGAGGAGAAGATGTTTGAATATTACGGTAAAATACATGTATATTGCCCCAGAGTGTGGGCATATGAGCCCTAAGGTCCAATTTTTTTTTTCAGAATCATTAATATTTAGTCCTACTACCCATTTCCTGCAAGATTTTCACCTCAAATGACTTTTTAAAAGTTTTCCCCATTCCAATGCATTGGCGACCTATGTTGACCTTGTTGTAAAATAGGTCAAGGTCACCACAGGGTCATGATTTATATATACATTGTAGTACTTCAGCCATTGGTGCTTCATACCAAGTTTCTTTGAAATCGGTCCACCAGATTCGGAGAAGAAGATTTTTGAAGGGTTTTTACCATATATGGGCATGGCAGCCATCTTGGTCATGTGAACTAGATAATATTTATATATACATTAATTCCATAGATGCTTCACATAAAATTTAGCTTTGATTCGCCAAGCGGTTTCAGAGGAGATGTTTGAATATTATGGTAATATACATGTATATTGCCCCGGGGTGGGGGCAGATGAGCCCCTGGGGTCCAATTTTTGTCAAAATCATTAATATTCAGTCCTACTGCCCATTTCCTGCAAGACTATCACTTTAATTGACATTTTAAAAGTTTTCCCTATTCAAATGCATTGGCGACCTATGTTGACCTTGCCGTAAAAAAGGTCAAGGTCATCACAGGGTCAGGATTTATATAGACATTGTAGTACTTGAGCCATCGATGCTTCATGCCAAGTTTCTTTGAAATCGATCCACTGATTCTGGAGAAGATTTTTGAAGGGCTTTTACCATATATGGGCATTGCGGCCATCTTGGTCATGTGACCTGGATTATTTATATGTACATTAATAACCTCTTCCTATTGATGCTTCACATAAAATTTGGCTTTGATTGGCCAAGCGGTTTCAAAGGAGATGATGTTTGAATATTATGGTAATATACATGTATATTGCCCGGGGGTGGGGGCATATGAGCCCCTGGGGTCCAATTTTTTTTCAGAATCATTAATATTCAGTCCTACTGCCCTTTTCCTGCAAGACTGTCTTTAAATGACATTTTAAAAGTTTTCCCCATTCAAATGCATTGGCGACCTATGTTGACCTTGCCGTAAAACAGGTCAAGGTCATCACAGGGTCATGATTTATATACACATTGTAGTGCTTGAGCCATCGATGCTTTATGCCAAGTTTCGTTGAAATCAGTCCACTGGTTCTAGAGAAGAAGATTTTTGCAGGGGTTTTACCATATATGGGCATGGCGGCCATCTTGGTCATTTGACCTGGATTATTTATATATACATTAATTACCTCTTCCTATTGATGCTTCACATAAAATTTGGCTTTGATTGGCCAAGCGGTTTCAGAGGAGATGATGTTTGAATATTATGGTAATATACATGTATATCGCCCCGGGGTGGTGGCATATGAGCCCCTGGGGTCCAATTTTTGTCAGAATCATTAATATTCAGTCCTACTGCCCATTTCCTGCAAGACTTTGACTTTAAATGACATTTTAAAAGTTTTCCCCATTCAAATGCATTGGCGACCTATGTTGACCTTGCCGTAAAACAGGTCAAGGTCATCACAGGGTCATGATTTATATACACATTGTAGTGCTTGAGCCATCGATGCTTCAAGCCAAGTTTCGTTGAAATCAGTCCACTGGTTCTGGAGAAGAAGATTTTTGAAGGGTTTTTACCATATATGGGCATGGCGGCCATCTTGGTCATGTGACCTGGATTTCTTATATACACATTGGTTCCCCCTTCCTATAGATGCTTCATATAAAATTTGGCTTTGGTTGGCCAAGCGGTTTCAGAGAAGAAGATCTTTGAAATTGTGGACGGACGGACGATGGACGGACGCCGGATCATGGCCATCCTATAAGCTCACCTTGTAAGCCTAACGGCTCAGGTGAGCTAAAAAAAATGATGCGCTGATTACTCTCTGATACCAAAGACAATGAACATTATGTAAATGACATCATGGCTCATGCCTTGAAATGGGAGGGTCACATAGCGGCTATGAGGGACTTATTCTCCAGGGTAAGCTCATCAGGATTGACAATTATGCTGTCGAAATGCAACACCTGATTTTGTAGGAAATGGTAAGCTTGATTGGAAGAAGAAAAAATCAAAATACAGAATGCACCTCAACAACGAGCAAGCAAGTAAGATAATTTCTTGGTCTCATTGGTTTCTAACGCAGGTTGATACCAGGTTATGCTGAAATAGTTTCACCAATGACAGGCCTGGCGAAAATAGGGGTCCAGGTCAGTAAGGAAAAAGGGCATCTGAAACGATGAACGTGATGTTGACTCAGTTTCCTGTTCTCAGACCACCTGATTTTACCAGGAAATTTTGGGTTCCATCTGATGCTTCAGAATCTGGGCTGGGCACTTGTCTGTTACAAGAATTTGATGACGGCATGTTTTCTATTGCAAATGCAAGCGAAACTTATTATCGGCCAAGATTCATTTTCCAACCAATGTTTAATATATTTGGTCCCATTCAGATAATACTAGTCTGGGTCAAGTCCAGTATAAGACTAAAATAGTCCCTTGCGCATGTTTTCCTTACGTTCATACGTAAATCGGTTTTTGTATTATTTATTAATTTATTTTATTTATTTATTTATTTATCTTATTCTATTTTGCATTGTAAATACTAGATAATACAGGTTTACAAATATCAGATTCGCAGGTTAACAAAATATCAAGTCCGACAGAGTTTACATGTTGCCGTCACAATACATTACGTAAGATGACGTCAAACGTTCATCACGTCGTAAAAACATATTACCTCATAATGTGGAATCCCGAATACGGTTTTTGTTTTGGCATTACTACATAGTTTATATAGTTAATATATTGCATGATTGACGGGTCGACCAGGTTGACAGGTCGACAGGTCAACATCTATAAATATTATGGTACAAGTTGCCGCAACAATACGTTACTTAAGACGTCAAACGTTCATGACGTCGCGGGAAAACATGTTACCCAATAGTGTGAAATCTCAATCTGTCAACCCTGATTGATTGATTGATTGATGTTTAACGACGCGTCAACCCTAATGGGTCACCAGCGTCTAACAATTGTAAAATGCATAACTTAGTTCAGAGAAAAAGCAAAAAATATGGTAAGAATTATCAAAGTTATAAATAATTATTCCGCTAGATGAAAGATACAGTGATTAAAATGAAATGATAGAAATGGAGAAAGGTATAAATATGATTTAAGTTAAAAATTTATATTTTGTTAAAAAGGTTAGTTCGTTTTAAAAATGACAAAATGCGTTCAACAGATACATTTTTGAACAAATCTTTCAAACTGTTACTTTGATTGATTGATTGATTGATTGATGTTTAACGACGCGTCAGCCCTAATGGGTCATTAGCGTCTAACAATTGTAAAATGCATAATTTAGTTCAGAGAAAAAGCAAAAAATATGGTAAGAAATATCAAAGTTATAAATAATTATTCCGCTAGATGAAAGATACAGTGATTAACATGAAATGATAGAAATGGAGAAAGGTATAAATATGATTTAAGTTAAAAATTTATATTTTGTTAAAAAGGTTAGTTCGTTTTAAAAATGACAAAATGCGTTCAACAGATACATTTTTGAACAAATCTTTCAAACTGTTACTTTGAAAGCAGGAACGGCGTACATCTGTAAAATCAATGCATTCAAGCAGAAAGTGCTTGACAGTTAATGGTGTGTCACATCCAATACATTGAGGTTTATCTTCTCGTTTAAGTAAATATGAATGTGTCAATCGTGTATGTCCAATTCGAAGACGAGAAAGAACAATCTCTTCCCGTCTCGAAAGTTTATGAATTAATCTTGGTCTTTTTACATGAGGTTCAATTTCTTTCAATTTATTGTCATCTGCTCTGCTCCAAATTGATTGCCATTCATTAAAGACATACTCGTTGATAAAAGGTTTAAAATTGATAAAAGGAATTTTAAAATCTGTTTGTTCTAGGCTCAGTGATTCTTTTGCTTTCTTGTCGACTTGCTCGTTACCGTATATTCCTACATGACTGGGAACCCAGCAATACACAATAGTTTTAAATTCAGAAATGCTATGATGTTTCAGCAATAAATTTTGTATTTGTTGGTTTTTGGACATTGTATGGTTTAGGGCCTGAAGGACTGATAGAGAATCAGAGAAAATAACGAATTTGTTGTACGTGTTACAGTCATTAATGAAGTCTAAAGCTAAGTCAATAGCCTTAGCTTCTGCTGTGAAAATTGAAGAACCATCAGGTAGACGTAAAGTTTTGTAAGCGTCTTTGGAATAAGTAGCACAGCCTACTTTGTTATCTTCCTTTGAACCATCAGTATAAATAAAATGATAATCAGAAAATTGTGACTGTAGTTGGTGGAAATTTTCTTTGAGAAAGTGTGGATTTGATTCTGATTTTTTCCCTGTGTGAAGTGTCAAATTTACTGTTGGCTTTCTAATGCACCATGGTGGAATTTCAGAAACCGAATGTTTTTCTATTTTATCTTGTTTGATTTTTGCTGATGTTAAAAGTGGTGCTACTCGTAAACCAAAAGACCTGATAGCATTTGGTTTACTTTCATAACGCTGTAAGAGCTCGTCAGAAATATATGGTGGGAAAGTTACCTTATGTGCAGGATTAGAGGGGTTTGCTGCAAGTCTGATGGCATACTGAAGAGTAAGTTTTTCTCGACGCAAATATAGTGATGGTTCTTCTGCCTCAACTTAGAGGCTCTCAACAGGTGACGTTCTATTTATACACTGCTGTGTCTTTCAATAGTTGTCATACTTTTCGATCTATAGCACATGCAAAAGTCATCTACATACAATGATCCATCTGTTTTAGGATCCAAACAGTCCATTATGCTGTTGATCTTGATATTGAATAATGTTGTAGACAGAATGCTCCCTTGTGGGACACCCTGTGCTTGATCAAATTGTTCGGATAAAGTCGATCCAACTCGAACCTGGATCCATCGATCCGCAAGGAAACTTTCTATAAATGTAGCTAATCTGCCTCTAATTCCGAGATCATGGAGATCTCGTAGAATGCCATACCTCCAAGTGGTATCATAAGCTTTTTCCAAGTCGAAAAACACGGCCACCACATGCTCTTTAGCAACAAATGCATCTCGTATGAATGTTTCCAGTCTTACTAAATTGTCATTGGTACATCTTTCAGATCGGAAGCCCGACTGAACAGGTGAAATAAGATTGTTACTTTCTAAGTACCAGACAAGTCTAACATTAATCATTCTCTCTAAGGTTTTACAAAGACAACTTGTAAGTGCTATTGGTCTGTAATTGTTAGGTTCTGTGTGGTCTTTTCCTGGTTTAGGAACTGGTATAACTGTGGCTAGTTCCCAACTTTCGGGAAACTTCCCAGTTTCTTACATATCATTGAATATTTCTAATAGAGCTTGAAGTGAGCTAGGAGGAAGATGTTTAAGCATTTGATAGTGAACTTCGTCGGGACCTGTTGCTGTATCATGGGCTTTACTGTTCATCTAAATTAAATGGTGTATTATATTCTTCATTATTAGATGACTTGAAATCTAATTTAATTTTTTCCTGTTCTTTCTTGTATTTTTGAAAGTCCTTTGAGTAATGGCTTGTTGATGAATTTGAACAAAATTGTGATGCCAAAGTGTCTGCTATATCTTGCTTTGTTGATGCCAATTCAGATCCGTTGTTAAAATTTGTATTAAGATGTTGATAAGTAGCAGTTTTTGTTTTACCTGATATTTTCCTAACCATATCCCAGACCTTTTTGGTTGGCGTTTTGTAATTTAATTTTGACACATATGTTCGCCATGATTTACGTTTGGCTGATTTAATTGTCCGACGGGCCTTTGCTCTAGAATTCCTATAAGTATTTAAATTTTCATTAGTTGGAAACTTGCAGAACCTAGATAGTGTTTGTTTTCGTTGCTTGATAGCTTCTTTACAATCGTCATTGTACCATGGGTTACTTTTCTTTGGGTTTGTCGAGGTTTTTGGAATGCATTTTTCAGATATTCTTATTAAAGAAGAAGTAAAAGTTGCTATAGGATCAGAAGATTCTGAGAGAGAAGTGTTAGTAAGGGATTCATCACATAAAATATGAAATAAATCCCAATTAGCTTTATTTAGTTTCCATTTAGGACTATGATCTTCATCGTGATTCTGAATGCTTTCAATTATTATCGGAAAGTGATCAGACCCGTGTTGGTCTTCACATACAGACCAGTTATAGTCAAGATAGAGAGAGGGATGAAAGAGTGAGAGATCAATAGACGAAAAAGTACCTCCTCCAGAATCAAGATAAGTTTTAGATTTATCATTCATTAAGCAGATGTCATTATGTGTGATAAATTCCTCGATTAACTCTCCTCTGGGGTCATTATCGTTACTACCCCAAAGTAAATTGTGACTATTGAAGTCACCTAATATCATAAAGGGAGAAGGAAGCTGCTTAAGTAAAGAGTTAATATGCTCAGATCTTAGTTCGAAGGAAGGCGGGATATAGACAGAACAGAAAGTAATCTCTTTGTCAAGAGTAACAGAAACAGCTTTAGTTTGTAAATTTGTTTTCAACTTAATTTCACGTTGAGGTAAGGAAGACTTAACTAGAATAGAGCTTCCACCAGAAGCTCTTGCACAATCACAGTGGATATGATTGTAAACATTAAAGCCTTTGAAAGTAAAGTTGTCGTCAGTTTTCAGAAAAGTTTCTTGTAGACAGAAAACAGAAGGTCCTAGTAGACTTAATAGTAATAGTAATTCTTCATAACGTGGTTTTATGCCTCGACAATTCCACTGTATAATTCTTTGTTTACTTTTGTCCATTAAATAATTTACAGAGAAGTAAAAAATTGACCCTTCGTAAATGTAAAAGACTGGAAACTAAGTATTTGGAATTCTTGGAAGATGCACTTTGCGAGGACTAGGAGGAGTGACATCTGCCTCCATGCTAGTTTCTTCAAGGCAGTCATAGTAATTGTCAGTTCTTACGGGGTCATCAGCCCCTTTCGGTACTCTCTCGGACAGAAGCTTCCTTCTATCCTTTGGTGAGAGAGGCTTTGGTGGTGCAGGAGGCTTTCCTCCTGCCGTTGGAGGTTTACCTCCTGCAGTTTTGTTGGACGGAGGGTTTTGAGCAGGAGGAGGTTTGCCTCCTGCTTGTGCAGGGGATGCTTTATCTCCTGCAGTCTGGTTGGTACCAGAAGGGGCATCGCCTCCTGGATTTTGGTGTGTTTTAATTTGAACGTCGTATGTTTCATCAGTCTGTGTCATGGCATCTACAAGTTTGACTTGTGTGCCAGCACTTCTTATGATGCTGGCATAGTTTCTGCTTGCAGTCGACGATTGCTGCTCAACGATTTTGCGCGCTTCGAAGAATGAAAGGTTTCTGTTATATTTGATTTTAAGGATCTCCTTTTCTTTGTGCCAAGTCGGACAGTCGCGTGAAAAAGTGGGGTGTGGGCCACTGCAGTTGACGCACTTTGCTGTTTTATCACAGTTGCGATCATCACTGCAGTGTTTGTCTTCTCCACAATTTGCACATAGTTTTTGCCTGTTACACCTGCTTTCGTGATGGCCGAAAACCTGACAATGGTAACATCGTAGAGGATTTGGTACGTATACCTCCACGTTCACAGATATGTATGCTGCTTTTATTTTCTTTGGCATAATTGGTGTATTGAATGTTAAAACGTAAGTGCTTGTACGTTTAAGGACACCGTTTCTGCGAACTTGAATGTTACGAATGTCTTGAACTCCTTGACTTCTCAAATGATCTAGGATTTCAACGTCAGTGCAAGGACCTAAGTCCTCGCAACGAATGACACCCTTTGAACAATTGAGAGTTTTGTGCAGAGAAATGTTGACGTCAAGGTCAAATAATTTCTTGGTCCGTAGCAGGTTTTCGATATGTTTCTTCTTTTCGACTTCAAGTAGCAGATCGCCCGATTTAAGCTTTTTGATACTCTTCGGTTGACCTGCTAATGATACGATGCATTTCTCAATCACGAAAGGGGATAGATCTGAAACTTTTCTCGATGAGTCTGCCGACTGAATGACTAAGAAGCGCGGTACGTTTAAAGCTGATTGTGACGTTACTTGTGCAGTAGGCTGTCGAGTATCAGAATCCGAAGATCCATCTGACTCTTCAGACCTCTGGCGTTTGTTTGAGTTCTGTGACGATTGATTTTCTGGAACACCCATAATTAAATGGATTAATGATTCATCTCGAATGCTCTCCGCCCTCCTTGGAGCCCTACAAGGGAACACTTAAAATGAGTGGCTTTCCTACTCAAAAGTGTTAGAGATACACAGAGATATACTCGCACAAGCTTGATGCCTACACGATTGACCCGTTGAGCCGCCGCCTTCTAGGAATGATAAAGACAGAAAAAAGACGTTGATGGGCATATGGTAGGTATCAGGGACGATACTAAAAAGACAAGAAGAGAAAGAAAAAGGTGTTCCTAGGGCTTGGCGCGACAAAGCCGATTGACCATACCCGAGCCCGCATGGCCTCCCGTCTAGTCGAAATCAGGGCCAAAGTGATGTGTTGCATGCCGACCATGTCCGTCAGCACAGCCGACACACTCAATCACCAGGATCCCTTCATCCAAACGACACGGGTCGCAGCTCACGGCAAACGAGCCGCTCCTCTATTCGACCGGGACTTACGGTTCCGCAAGAGGGGGGCGACCGGCCAATTCTAACCCGGGTCCGGCACGGGACCTGTCAACCCTGTCTACCTGGTTTTTGTTTAGCATTACTACATAGTTTACATAGTAAACATATTGCAAGATCGGCGGGCCGACAAGGTTGACAGGTCGACAGCTATAAATATTATGGTACATGTTGCCGCAACAATACGTTACTTAAGATGACGTCAAACGTTCAAGACGTCGCGGGACAACATATTACCCAATAGTGTGAAATTTCAATGTCAACCCTGTCGACCTGTCAACCTATCAACCCTGTCGACCTGTCAACCCGTCGACCTTGTCAACCCTGTCGACCTGTCATGTCAGAATTGTTTAAATAGTTCGCAGTGGTAAGTGTATGGTTGTGTTTATAATGTTTGGACTGTTGCTTAGGTATGCCATATTCATACATAACACTGTATGCCATATTTATACTTATACATAACAATGTACGGCCCCAATGTAAATTATTAGTAACAGACATGCGCATTAATACATTATTAGTAAATCAATTATGCGCATTAATACATTAGTACACCGAACTATTATAGTCTAATAATGGACTTGAGGCACTAGTCTTTGTATCGACTACTGTTGAAAGTTGCAAAATTTCAGTAATTCTCGTTCATCATGGAAACATCTCCGTGTGGAACTTAACCCCTTCAAACCTATACTTATATAGAAAACTTGAGGTTTAACGGGGTCAGAGAAAAGTCAATACTTGATGTATTTATGTAATTTTGAAGTAAAAAAAACAAAAAACAAAACAAAACAAACAATATAATAAACCATTATTTTATGAGGTAAGGTAAATATTTGTAAAATTAAAGTTTAGTTCATAAATAGATATTTACTGATGAAGGTTCATTACCCGAAATTGTACAATATGGCCCACCTTCTTTCTTTGAATGTTGTTTACTGCTTCCAAGGGATCTAACAATTATATTTTAATTAATATGTTATTAATCCATATGAAATCAATTCATACTTTATTAGTCCATGTTTTACAGAATGCCAAAGTGTAAAATGGATCAGAAAAATTGATAAGAACTCTCAAGTTGATAAGTAAGTGAAGATATTTATATATATGATTTGACTTCAAAATTACATGAAAAAATGAGGTCTAATTCCTCACCCGTGCATTGATATTTGATGTCCAGACTCCCCTTAGCGTGCCGTCGATTTTGGGTTGTGATTAATATGTTGTTTAATTCCCTCTGCATCCCCGCCACCCTTCCCCCTCTGGGAGGAAACATTGATTAGTGCATCAGACTACCAGAGTGTATGTCAAACAATTGGCTGTTCGCGGTTCACATGTTGAGGCCTGACCCAGTGTGGGTTCGAGCCCCGCCAGGGCATATGAGCCAAGCCAAGTTTTGTTTGGGCAAACTATGCAAGGTGTTTCTTCTTGGGGTTCTCTAGTTAAAGCCCCACATGCTAATTGGCCCATCTCATACGATCTCATTCTTTCACTGAGGCGGTTCTAACATGTACTTTTCATCTATGTTGTGAGCAGAAATAAGAAAAATATCAATTTCAACTCAAAATTGTCATTTTTAGCTGACAAAAAATGCTATATATTGTACGGGCAAGTTCTGCTTGAAGAGGTCAAGTCTACCTCAACCACTGCAGCTGACAGGCCTTCCCTGAAGGTAAATAAAAGGCCTAAAAAGGGTCTGAATGCAACTACAGGAAACGATTCGGACCGGCCATCAGTAGCTGATAAGCCAAACCAAGTTAACCCCAACCTAGTTGTGCAACTTCCTTTTGCAGAGACTGTTATGTGTTCGGTGCAAACCGCTAGAGGGGTTGTTGAATGTGTTGAGTGTTCCAAAACCAGAGTTGTATACTCCAAATTGAAATTACCAGAAAGGGAGAATATAACCCTAACCACTGCCCTAAGTGAATATGACTTCACATGTGGCTCTGCTTTATTACCACCAAACATCAGTCTTTCCAATTAAGCCATGTTGACGGCAAATCTCTCTTGTGCCACGCCCATCGAGGTCCCATTTTATGTCGGTAGCCTCTGCAAGAGGGACTTTTGTGTCTGCTGTGCCGCGTAAGAATCTCCAAGAGACCAAGAGCTTCTTCAGCAGTACCAAACAGTGCTGCAACTGTGTGAAGTCTGCAGAGCAAATGGAAAAACTACCCATAGTTCAACGACCATATGGAATAGCAAATAAAAGAATGTTTAACGCATTGTATGAATAAAAAGCAAATCCTGATGGCATCATGTTTCATTCATTCAAACCTTTTTCTTGACTGTCAAGGTTAAGTTCTACACACCATTTCCGCAAGTATTCTGCCTAAAATTAGAACTGTATTACATGTTAAAACATTTCCCCATATATTTGTAGGTTTATTTTCTTGGTATTCAAAAAGCCTATTTATCAGCCCTACTTTTTTGGACATGTAATAGGTATCACAGTTTTTTTGTTGTTTTTTTGCCTAATTATAAGAAACATGGATTCTGTTTTCTTACTCTTTTATAGGAAAAGAAGTTACAATACCTTACAATAAGTTTTCAATGGTAACAAGATGTTTTATAATTTTAGGACTTCTTCTGGAAGTTCTAGATAACAATTTCGGGGCAGCCGTTTTTGCCTGGAGCTCTATGTACATGCTACATATGTATAGATGGATTGTCTCAAGCCTACGACATTTCAACCTTCCCATTCCGTACGGTCTACCTAAAGTTGGAAAAAACGTTGGTTGCCCAATGTGTAGCCTGGTTCAATGGTTGTACTAATTTGAGCCGCCTCGTGGGAAAACCAACAATGTGGTTTCCAAACAGGTCCGACACAAACCAGCCTGTACAAGCACAGAAAAGAGCCATAAGCATGAAATTTTGGATTTAAGTAGAAGAGGCATTGTACTATCCGAGTAGCGAAAACACAGGCGCTTCGCAGTCACTGCGAAGCTGATCTGCGTTTTTGTTTTCGCCTATGCAGATTGTTGATTAGACCATGCGGCAGCTCATTTACAGTTTGCGACTAGGTAATTCTTGTTTATTTTTATCCCAAGATGTGCTAATTGAAGACTCTTGTATTTCTCCCGAACGATTGAGGCGGGGCTTGGACATGCGTCATTAAGTGTTCCCTGCATATTCTTATGTTCCAATCGGAGCCAGAGGGCGGCGCTAACCTGATAACCTGTTGGCGCCAAATCAGCTAGAACTAATCAAATAGCCAACAGTTCGAATTATTAAAGAATTCATTTAATGTGTCGGAATTATGGTTGAGTGTAAATCGTTTTATACTTTGCCGGATATTGATTAATTAATGATTGCCCGGTTAATCAAGCTTGTTTTTCTGTGAAGATTTATCTATATGTCATGTGTTGTCGATTGATATACACACACTAACATCCCGTGACCGAGAGGTTAAAAGCAACGATTTCAGTTTCGCTTTTAAGAATTCGATCATTTCTACGCTGTGTCTGGTTTGGGTTCGAGACCCCCACACAGTGCACACGTGAGACAAGCAAAGTTCTACATGCGAATGTACCAGTTTTTCTCGGGGTTAACCCGTTTTCGCCCAACGTTCTGATCGGCTCGTCTCATATGAGCTGAAATAATCTGAAAGGGACAGGAAACTGCAGTAAAACAAATAAATCTGTACATACATGAAAAACGTAGAAAATGAAACTAAAGTTAAATGTTGTACGCAGATTTCCTATTCATGAGAAACTTTTCGAAAAGCAATGTCTGCTCGCCCAGATTGTTTTCAAGCGATGAAAATTAGATCTTTCGTTACGGTCAGTCGAGCTTGTGCAAAAGAACGCTTTTATTTTACAACGAAGTGTATCATTTCCCTATAGATAACATTTGATTCCTTGTTGTACAGTGACACAAATATTACTTAATTAATCTATTAACAATGGTGTGTCAATTATTTGCAGGTGCGCCTAATCATTTCTAATGAAATACTTGACGTCAGGTACTATGCCATTCGCCTGGGACGATCCTATGTCGTCAGAGGATGTCGGCCAACTGAGCGTCGAGGTAGGAAATGGTAGGTGGATTCGGGTTTAACGTACCACCAACAGCTAAGGTCATATGGAGATGAGACCTCGGTTTATAGTCCCATTACACGGACTGGAGAAGCCCGGGATCGAACCTACGACCCCTGGTTGCTAGGAAGCGGGACTGTTACAGGCAGAAATAGAGAAAATGTGTTAATACAGAAAATGTGAAAGTTCAGAAAATAAGAAATGACTTGCTGCCTTGTGTCAGCAAATTTCGACCTTTTGGCATTTAGCCATTAGGTCGTCTAAAATAAGCACAGAATGCTCTCCTGCCAAACTCCAGCGTTCTAAGTCTTCTTTTGTAGGCAATCCTTGAAAAAAACTGTATGTTTTCAACATCTTCTTTCATCCGATCAAACAATTCTTGATGAACATTATAGCAGTATATTATTTGAGAAGGCGCCTTCTCAAATATTCCTTTACTGTGCTTCAATATGTCATACACCAACGTGCTTTTACCACAGCGAGCGGGGCCACAAAAATAGCAGTGCTTGGGCTTGGGATTTTCATTACTGCTTCCTCATTAGCAGACGACATGGTTTGTTTTAAAGACTCTGCTTAAGGTTTTGTTATTTATGTAATGTGAGGGTTTTGGGATAAGATAAAATACAACGATTTAGTAAATTTAGACAAGTACATGTTTGATTACAAAGAGCATAGTTTTCATTTCCTTCAAAACAATATGGAAACACTCTTAAAACGTAACCGTACACATATTGATATCGATGTTGAATACTCAATAATTTTTCTATAATGTCCCTCAAAGTCTGTCCTCGTATGCGATGTATTAGAACATATAAACAGTACTGTCTACACACATTTGAATGTGGCCCTTGCAGTTTTTCACTATTGTACATTTGAACTACAGAATTGTCATATAAACAAGACAAAAACGCCTGATTATAATAATCTGGAGGCTGTCCAAAACTGTCAAAGAACTCTGATTTTCTCGAACCATCGAAATAAAATGCACACCAATGTTTCCCAGGCTTGTAGCTTACATCCGTATTTGCTATAAATCCTCCCTGTTTAATGCGTTTCGGTAGCTGATCTGCTGCAAAGACACCCTTTGTAGATACGATGAGTAAACGATCAGAATATAATGCACACGACAACTGAGCTGTATTCATTATTAGTCCGCTATAATATCACGTTCTTTGTTGATTTCGAATATGGCAGAATTCTCTGAGTAGACTATGCAAGTCCTGTTTTTTGTAAGCGGCTGATTAAACTCAACCTCAAGTCTGACATTGGCTGTTTTCACAAGGAACAAATAGTCATTGTCATTGCCAAAGTACGGTTGCAGTTGAAATGTAAATAGACAGTAACCATTTTCAAAGTCTTCTCTGCTTATATTGTTTCCTCTGTTAGTTTTCCATTTTCCATAATTCTGAAACATGTCTGTATAAGCTCTGACGAATGTTGATCCTTTTGTTGGATTAAACGACAATTTACTAGGTGCTCCGTTTGTAGGCAGTCCATCAGCGAATACTGGTATCTTGTTTATTCCACAGTTTTGGAAATTGAAAGGATTCTTGTTATATTTACCTGCAACTGCCATCGAATCGACAAAACATACCGCAACTCTGTCCGGCTTCTGTCCCTGGAATAGGATGTCCCAGATGAAAGAGGAGTTCCCTTTAGGGATACTTTGTTGTCGGCACACAGTACGTGTGAATGGATACTTTGCATTCACCGTGTCTAACATTGCTGAGTGAGCGAATACTACCGCAGGATTGACCCTGATTTTTCGCGCTAGGAGACAAACATCTGTAATGTCTATTTTGAAGTCTGCAGCAGGATTCGCGCTCAAGAGAGAGAAGGCAGGTGTAGTTCTATATAGTTTTACTTTAACGTCCACTTGATTTAGCAAGTAACGCTTTATTTGGAAAAAAACGTGATACAATCCACCTTGTAGATCTAGGAATTTGGACAGCGCTATATAAGCTGTCCTTTCCACCAGTCCATCATTGCTTCCCCCAGAGTCGCAGTCATCCATGGCCTCATTTGAATCTTTAATGAATAACTGTGTGGTAAGTTGACTATTCTCTGCATCTTCGCCATAATTCAGCAAAGCCTGTATCATCGCGCGATATGGATTACTGGTACAAGTCAGTGTCACTTTGTTCTGAAGAGTGACTTCGACAGTGGAAAACAGTGAATGTAAGAATAAATTTACCGGTCCCACTTTTGATCCTGCGTCTAAGTTGCTCCCATCCGGTTTATTTACTTTTATTTTCACGTACAGCTGACTATCATCTAAAGACAAATAGTCCAAGGTATTTGAACTTTGGATTCTAAATTCTAAAGGAGTTTCGTTAGATATCTGCGATTATGGCCTTATTTCAGCGAAGTAGGCGTCCTGTACCCCAGTTTGAGTTACTTTTGTATCAAACAAAATTAACTCTTCTGGAATACCTTCATGAAAACTTTCACTATCTAACACTGACATCGTTTAGGAGTCTTCTATTTTATTTACTGAAAATATCGCGAACAGTTTTAGTTGTCTTACGCTTTTTCTGTTTGACCTTTGTTCTGGTAACTCTGTTGCGTCTTTTGCTGCTTCGAGCCGCCTGTTTCTTTCTGATGGCTCTCAACTTTGGTTTGGTTTTTATACGTTTTCGTCGTTTCTGTGTTCCCTTCGCGTTTTTTCTAATACGTTTAATTGTGCTTTGCGCTCGTTCATCTGCCGCCTCTACCGGAGACACTAATTCAACATTCATTGGCTCATTTGATTGTTTGGCAGAAACTATATCAGGCCATCCTTAAATGATTCTTTGTTTGCTGTGCTCCTACCCATCAATTTTAGTGTGGGTAGGTAGGTAGGTCATTTTTTTTTTTTTTTGAACCAGAAAATATCTTTATAATTTGCTATATTAGTAGATGCATATGGTTCAAAATAGGATATATTGAAGTTAAAACAGTATCAGAAAACATTGTCATAACATAAAAAAGGTTTTGGAAAGAATAATTTTGTGAAAATGAATCCTTGTTTTTAGATTTAAAAAAAAAAAATCCTCCTCAAAATGGCCATAAAATTTTTTGGGTAGGGCAAATTTTGGCGGGTAGGTAGGAGCACAGCAAACCAACAATTTTTTATGGTCGGCCTCACGGCCACCTTTCTGATTAATTATTCTCTTACGTTGCTTATTTTCAAAGAAATGTATCCACAAATTTGGATCTGGTACAAACAGTTTAGAATGATTCAGTATCTAAATAATATGGATAGTTTCTGAATCGAAGTGTTAGCATCAACGGTTCACTCAGAAATGAGGTCAGCTGTCCATTTACCGTCTCAATATAAAACTCCATTTCGTAAATTTCTTGTTTTAAAACGGGAAGGTAAAAGAGCGTTGAAAACGTGTGCAACCATTGACCTTTCTTAGTCGATGGTATGCGCCGTAAAATTTGCTTCATTTCTCCATCGATGACACTTTCTTTGGAGAAATTGGAAAAAAGATGTAGAACATCATCTCGTTTACTTTTTGCTGGTACGGCACAATAAAATTCGACCAGGGCGACCGTCCAAAATCCTTTTAAAATCAACGGATTTTTTAAAATGAATTTTGAATGTATAAGGTTCGTTATATTGAAAATAATCGTTACATTCATCACTTCTTATATATACAATGTGGTCCATCTCGTTTCATTATTTTCCAAGTGTTTTCATGCTGTCTGCTAAAACCCATGAATTCATAGAACAAGGGTAATCAAGCCATTTAACAAACAATTCGGTTTTTCCGTTTCGCTTCCTGCTTTTAATAACTTTTTCTATAAGGAATAAAGTTTCAGAGTCCATAGAAACTTTGTTTAATTCGGCTGTATAAACGTTCCAATGATAGGCTCATCGTTCCAATCCTTTGATTTATACAAATTTATGGCCTGGCGTCTGTAACGCTTTGCAATTTTAAACGTTTCACCTGTGTACTGTTGCTCATAGGTTCGTCTGAAAGGATGTTTGTGGTATGATATACGAACTAGATCATTGACTTTAAATTTGAAAGGTTGAATACGACGGCTACCCTTATTTTCTCCTTTAAGTTTTTTCAGGTACATGAAGGCCCATAGGTCAGCTTCATTATTTTTTGTTACATCTTGTGGGGCGATATTATTCAAGCTTCTATATGGTGTTACATTATAGTTGTCAACAAGCCGCTGTAAATCGTCAATGTATCGGTAGTTGCGTTTATGCCTTAAGTATCTCCATAAAAGTAACTGAAATGTACGTTGTACCCGTTCAACATAATTAGCTTTAGGTGGATTCTGTGTTGTAAACATGCGTATGCCTTCTCCTTTCAAGTATTGTTTGACCCATCTATTGACAAATTCAGAGCCTTTGTCAACTCGTAATCGTTTCGGCTTTCTCTTTGAAAATAAATTTTTGAGACCATTCAAAACGGGTTTAGCAGTTTTATCTCTTAATGGAATAACCCATAAATATCTTGAGAAATTTTCTTAAACGGATAACAAGTAATGAATACCGTCATTTTCTTTGGCCAAATTCCCTACATAAGAAAGATCTGCCTCAAACTGAGCATCGATAGAATGTACTCTTACTTGAAGAGTTTTGAATTTTCGTCGAGCCTGTTACTGCGCCGAATACAAATCTACTCCATCAAGCCATTTCTGGATGTAATATTTAGAAAATTATCCAGGATATTTCTTTTGCAAGGCCTTATAAAGTCGATCTGGACTGCTAAATGCTGATGGATTAGAAGCTGTATAATAGTATTTTTCCAGTATTGCTTTCTTATCACGATCTGACATTTTTATCTGTACTACACGGCAGTCCATAGAAACGTGTCAGATTCTCTATAGTAGCCTATCATGTTTATATAAAAGCACCGAGGAGACCATCGTTGGTGCTCTTTCCATACGTCTTCATCTTTTAACCAATTCCCAAGACTCAATCCACAAGAAAAACACTTAACTATATCACTGTGGTTTGTATAATAAAAAAACAGCTGCTGCCAGGCTATGTTTGTTCTGTTTCAACTGAACTGGCCATTTATCATAAGTTAGTATTCTATCGCGATAGTACGTCATACGGGGAACACTATACGTCGCAATAGGCACCTTTACATCCATATATTCATTTTTGAGCCAAACCTTGTCCATGTTGTATCATAAAAGCATTGCTTTCTAAAAATGACATTAGATACTCAATACTTTCCTTATATTGGCAAAGTATTGCAAATGTATCTTTGTGAATTCGTACTCGATTAGTTCCGTCTTGAACAATCAGGAATATTTCAGCATTTTTCCTTTCTAACTTTATTGTGCCAAATGCACCGATTTCGCATTTGATGTTGTCTTTCTTTGTATCCCAATGCAAAGACAGCTTGTCATTAGTATTTAGTTGTTCTTGTGCCATAGTACCTAGAAAACACTCGACAAAATGTTGAGCAGCCTCCAATGCTTCGGCTTTAATTTTATATCTCGGGGAAAAAGATTTTAAAAATATATTCGTGTAGTAAAAATGTTGTTAACAGTAAAGCCATGCCTTCAATAACGATATTTATTGCAAAATACAACAGAGCAAGATGATCTTGCCATGACACTTGAGTTTAACTGTTATGACATGTTTAAGCAAGTTATTTAGCTTTTAAGAAGATCAAAGAACTTGTTTTGCGCTCTTGATTATTGTAAATGCCATCGGTAATTCCTATTCAAATTATTGACATTTTAAGAAGTCAATGACATATTTTGCTGGTCTTTTTTTTTTTTTATCTGAATTTAAGTGAAATGAATGAAATTGTTTGACATTCTTTTCATGTAATTCATGCGCATTGATATTTAAAAAGATCAGTATTTTGCATTTTTTCATCTGAATTTTAAGTGAAATTAATGGGAATGTTTGACATTCTTTTCATGTGATTCATGTTCATTGATATTTAAAAAGATCAAATACATATTTTGAATTGTTTCATTTTTACCTGAATTTAAGTGAACTTAATGAGAATGTTTGACATTCTTTTCATGTTCAGATTATTGACGTTTTTCACGTGGTAAAGTCTAGTTTCAAACAAACAAAAGCTAAACTATGCGAAGAATTAATTGTATTGTTAGAAAACTGTATATATACGCGGTTCGATCGTGTGAGATTTTTGTTAGACGTTTGTCCTGCTATTGATACTTCCAGTGATTAAAGTATATATTAATGATGGTGAGTTGCTTTGAGGAAGTCAAGAACGCAAAAGGGGTTTTATATAAGTTGAAGGGAAAATTGTCCGATAACAAGGAAGCAAGCATTACTCTGGTTCCGAGAACAAAGTTAGTGTATATGCAAATAAATGACAATTCGAACGCTTATCAGAATGGGACGTTCGATAAAACAAAAAGTACGTTCGTGTCTTTGAGTTTACCAGAGGCTTACACTTTATGCACAATGATGTCGAGTATGGATCTTAAAATAGCCGATTTGATTAATAACGCTAGTCGACCATCAGCACAGGGGAAGAAAAAAAATCAAAATGATGCGAATGCTGCAGAGCAGTTATTAGTGGACTTTAACCAGTTTCAAGGAGAAAATCCTAATGGATCACAACCGGCGATGCAACAAATGTACCAAATGCAGCCATCATTTAACAACTTTCAACAACCAGCTCAACAGTACATGACATGATACAATTACCAACAGCCTGCTCAACAATACTTCGCTGGTAACAACAGTTACTGTCAACAGCCTGTTCAGCAGTTCCCTGTCACTGGACAAGCCGCAACGTACATGGGTAATTCACAAGCTCATAATGTACCTACGAGCTGGCAACCTATGACCCAGGAACCAGTGCATAACATGGGACCGTATCAGAATCAAATATCGGGCCCAGGAGAATATCAGTAAAAATGTGATAAACGGGTTGATTCATTATTCAACATTTGTAGAAGGGTGAATATACTGAAATTTAAAATATTAGCTGGCGATTGTTTTCACCAAGGTGTTATCAGCAGTGCTTTATAGTGAGAACAGTCACATTATCCTTTAAATTTTCATCATGTAAAATATTGTCTTCTTGATAATTATATTGTTTCACTTTCCTGGTGTAAATATATTATCTGAATAAAAATTATAACAGTAGCCATTTGTTTTTGTTTCATTTTAGCATATCTCTCTGCTAGCTAAGAAATCTACAATTAATGTTTTCTTAGAATACTGATTTGTTACTGATGAGTTAATGTATCATTACGAAACCGAAGCCATGACGACTATTGACTGATGATATTGATATCTTTATTCTTACATGAGTTTTTTTAAAATGACAAATTACTGAAAACTGTGTTATCACACACAATTAGGTAATATCCGTCATTCTGAAGTCAATTGTTTACTGACACATTTATATGTCTATCTATCTTCTGATACTGAATCGATTACCTCAGGTCAGAGGACGAGTTGACCCGGATTCGTAGGCGAACTGTCTTGTTTACTTGTAATGCGGTTGCTTTCTTCTGAATGTGGTTTCTATACCACGAAAACCAAGGCCTTTCCGGTGGTCAAGTCACACGTGTCATGAATGATGAAAACAATCGGATTAACTGTAATACTGTTTGTGCTAATTGCACAAGTCACAACCAAACCATGTCGATGGAAGTGCGACAGACACGCCAGAGTTGTATGGTTATGCGATGGCAATCTGGCCAGCCCGTGCGACTCGTGTTTTTTTCCGACGTCGAAATTGGTCACAAACATGAAGTTTAAATGTTGGGCTGAACTTAACCAATTTAAATAACATACAAAGGTACAAGTAGGCAAAGATAAGGAAAAGGCACAATCAGAAAAAGATTCCCACTCCAAAAACCGAGGTGGGAAAAAACCAAACTAACAATCAGGTACTTATACCATGAAACGTATCGTAAGCCGAATGAGCAGCTATTTTCCCAATAGGTGGCCACTCAGTTAACTTAACTTAAACTATGAAAACACACATAAGGCGCCAACAGCACAAAAAATTTTTAAACACCAAGACATAGAACAAAAAGAACCACCACAGAAGTATCGCCTTGGAACGATCAGTAACACAAAGTAACTGGCGGGCTTAAACCAGTTTTACAGGCGCCTAACCTCGCCCTCAGCTTCTGCAGTGGTTCTATTATACACAAATATAAACAAGAAATAAGGAAAATCATGTTAAGAAAATAGTATACATATGTACCAACGTATAACATGTATAACGGAAAGCAGGGTGAGCAGCTATTGAAGGTAAGGTGGTCACAGTGATAGCTTGGACAGAACAAGTAAAAAGCAGAGGGCTAAGTGAACAGCCAAATGATGTTCGGGTGGCCACAAAGTCATGCAACATGAAACATATAATTGGAATAACTTGGATAAATTTGAACCACAACAGCAGTACCGCCTTGGGACGGTCAGTTATAAATAACTGTGGGGCTTAAACCGATTCATTAACTAGTTAGAGATTCACCACGAGGACCGAATAACTAACTAAATGTTATGAACCACCGCAGAAGCTGAGGGTGAGGTTATGGCCATGTAAAACCGGTTTAAGCCCGCCAGTAACTTTGTGTTACTGTTCGTTCCAAGTCGATACTTCTGTGGTGGTTCTTTTTGTTTTATGTCTTGGTGTATAAACAATTTTTTGTGCTGTTGGCGCCTTATGTATGTTTTCATATTTTTAGTTAAGTTAAGGTAACTGAGTGGCCACCTATTGGGAAAATAGCTGCTCATTCGGCTTACGATATGTTTCATGGTATAAGTACCTGATTGTTAATTTGGTTTTTTCCCGCCTCGGTTTTTGGAGTGGGAATCTTTTTCTGATTGCGCCTTTTCCTGATCTTTGCCTACTTGTACCTTTTTACATGCGCCTAACCTCACCCTCAGCTTCTGCAGTAGTTCAGAACATTTAGTTTGTTCTTCGGTCCTCGTGGTGAATCTCTAACTAGTCAATGATCATCAAGAACAAAGATATAAATCAAGATAAACATCCTGATGAATCAAAACCCAGGACTCACAGATTAAGCTGCCCGACGATGGAGATCCCTGGGCGCCGAATAGCCTACTAACTCCGGAGCAAAAGAAAAACACCAGTTGGACCCCGATTGAGGTGCTGGAATTTAATGCCAATCTTTCTACACCACGTGACTATATTAAAAAGTTACCACAGGGAGATAGGAGCGTTTATGTGAATTCACATTTGTGTGTAAGTACAGTACACCAGTCCTTCTGTGGTGGGGTATGAAAGATCCATCCGAGCCGAGTTGCGAAAAAAACACTGCCGAGTCAGGTTTCTGACTTGTATTCACCAATTTCACTCATACCAAAATTGAATGGTTTCATATGTTTTCCCCCTGGTGAGGTATTGTCAATTTGGCGTGTCACCAGTAAACCATTCAGATTCAGATTGTTGAAATAGATAAACTCGCTTTTTAAAATCCATTCATTTAAACAGTTAATCCTGATCTATGCTAAGTTCTGATTTTCATTCAACAGAAAACTGTGTTCTGATTTTAGCAGGTGGTTATGCCAAACTCGTCGACCAGCCCCCAGACTGTCTCCTTTGCAGGTGTTACAGGCAGCTCCTTGACAAGTGCACAGACTGTCTCTAGTGACAAGACTAGTATTAGGACAGAGGTATACGTTTTGCTCTAATTACAGTCGAGTCCCCTAACATTGCGCGTCCCACAACATTGCGCATATGGCATGTCAACCAGATTTCAAACAATATTTGACTACCAGTGCAATTTTCTCAAATATTACACCAACAAGAGTGTACAAGATTAATTTAAAGACAAAAATGATTTTCCTGTCTATCTGATTAAATAGTTTAGCACAATTATGTGATTTTGTTTAATTTTGAAATACTGTATGGTGACATTTTTGCGCCACCATACACAGCATGAATTTCGTTGAACTTTCTTGTTTGTAATTTGTCACATGGGTGTCATATGTATTGACAGAAATACAACTGCTGTGGATATATTGCACGTTGCTATAAAATATATATTTGATTTAGCAGTGCGCAATGTTAGGGGACAAATTGCCTCCATTTTTTTCACGGGGGTGCATATGCTTAAGCCACGATATTTCTAAAGCTGATAGAATTTGCTAACATTTCATGTCATGATATTTTAATAATTGAATCAATAAAATGTCTACTGGTCAGTGTTTATATTTGACGTCAGACCTGGCATGAAATACCTTAGAAGCGCAATGTTACCGGACTGCGCCGTTATAAAAAATGGTGTTTTTCGGAGCAGGACTTCTAGTTCTGATTGTGACTGAAGCTAGCTAGATGGCTACCTTCTTAGGAAAGAGCTAGTCACGTGTTTATCCTGATTATTGCTTGGTAAAGTCCATCTTAACAGTTACAGTTAATCCTGATCTTTGCTTTTAAAATCCATCCTAAGTTCTGATTTTCATTCAACAGAAAACTGTGTTCTGAATTTAGCAGGTGGTTATGCCAAACTCGTCGACCAGCGCCCAGACTGTCTCCATGAACTCCTCGACCAGCCCCCAGACTGTCTCCATTGCTGGGGTTACAGGCAGCTCCTTGACAAGTGCACAGACTGTCTCTAGTGAAAGGACTAGCCCTGTGAAGGTCAGTATTAGGACAGAGGTATACATTTTGCTCTAATTAATAAAAAAATGGTGTTTTTCGGAGTCGGACTTCTAGTTCTGATTGTGACTGAAGCTAGCTAGATCGCTACCTTCTAAGGAAAGAGCTAGTCACTTGTGTGTTTATTCTGATTATTGCTCAGTAAAGTCCACTCATTTTTTACAGTTAATCCTGATCATTGCTTTTAAAATCCATGCTAAGTTCTGATTTTCATTCAACAGAAAACCTTGTTCTGATTTTAGCAGGTGGTTATGCCAAACTCGTCGACCAGCCCCCAGACTGTCTCCATGAACTCCTCGACCAGCCCCAGACTGTCTCCATTGCTGGGGTTACAGGCAGCTCCTTGACAAGTGCACAGACTGTCTCTAGTGAAAAGACTAGCCCTGTGAAGGTCAGTATTAGGACAGAGGTATACATTTTGCTCTAATTAATAAAAAAATGGTGTTTTTCGGAGTCGGAATTCTAGTTCTGATTGTGACTGAAGCTAGCTAGATCGCTACCTTCTTAGGAAAGAGCTAGTCACTTGTGTGTTTATCCTGATTATTGCTCAGTAAAGTCCACTCATTTTTTACAGTTAATCCTGATCATTGCTTTTAAAATCCATGCTAAGTTCTGATTTTCATTCAACAGAAAACCTTGTTCTGATTTTAGCAGGTGGTTATGCCAAACTCGTCGACCAGCCCCCAGACTGTCTCCATGAACTCCTCGACCAGCCCCAGACTGTCTCCATTGCTGGGGTTACAGGCAGCTCCTTGACAAGTGCACAGACTGTCTCTAGTGAAAAGACTAGCCCTGTGAAGGTCAGTATTAGGACAGAGGTATACATTTTGCTCTAATTAAAACAATCAAAACAATCTTTTCAGAGCAGGTCTTCTAGTTCTGATTGTGACTGAAGCTAGCTAGATGGGTAGCTTCTTAGGAAAGAGCTAGTCAGTGATCTTGCTCTGCAAATGTATTGTCATTTTTCATGTTTGGTATATTTCTTTCTCGCTTGGTGTCGGATGTGAGATTTAAACTTAATATCCATTTCTGAGCTTTCTTTTCTTACTTAGATTTGACATCCCTGTCTGTTGGTCATGGTTTGCATGTTTACATCGAATAAAATTCAGGTTTTTGTAGAGCGGGGCTTTCTAGAACTTCTCAACCAGATCTTGTGACTCAAGGTGCTGTTTGAGTAGACGAGAAAGCGTCATGGATCGTAGCAGAAAGTATTACTGAGGCTGTCTAGAACTTCTCAACCAGATCTTGTGACTCAAAACTCTGTTTGAGTAGACGAGAAAGCATCGGTAAATCTTAAGGTTTCTGTCGGAAGGTTTTTCGAGGCTTCCCAGAACTTCTCAACCAAAATCTTGTGACTCAAGACACTGAGTAGACGAGAAAGCATCGCTAAATCTTTACTTTTCCCTACCTAAGAGGTTTGAACCTCTCAACCAGATCTCGTGACTCAAGACATCGTTTGAGTAGAAAGGAAAATGTCATGATAAAACATTTTCTTGGCATTAGTTAATAGAACTTAATTTTCTTTCAGGCATCGAAGAGCAAGGATGCTGATGAAGCACTACTCACAGGTGTGCTAACAAGCATTGGATTTGTTATTTTATTAGTTTTGATTGTAATTTTAGTAAGTTTTAAAAGATATAGCAAAAAGAAAAGAAAAAAAACTACAACAAATGGAAAGTTGAAAGCCCTATTTACAGGAAGACAACAACATCTTTATAACAATCATAGATTTATTATACATAGTATGATTAAATATCAGTAACACATATTTTCAAATGTATGGTTAGCATCTATTGATGTACTTGTCAAATGAATGTTTAAGACTGTATTAATGACATAAACCACAGTCTAATATAACACAATTCATTATCATTTGTGTTTTGAAAATACGGTTCAAAGATTGACAAAATTTAATAATATATAGAATATATAAAATGTGAATCTGAATAATTTTTATACATTGATAAGATATTTAACCCTTAACCTGCTGAATATTTTCAGACACAGAAATTGTCACAATAAGTCTATCGGTATTCTGGCATTGATGGACTAAAATTTGATAGGTATCATTTATTAACATATTTTATGAAAGCTATTGACATATGTTGGGACATGCTAGAACTAGAAAGTGTTCAGGAAAATATCCAAGACCTAATATCTTTGACGATGAAAGATAATGGGATAAGTGAAAATGATATCCAACGAATAAACACTAAGAGAAATATAAAGAACTATGGAACAGGAGACATTTGTCTCCACAGAGTGTTCAACGACCTTTGGATAAAAAATCCAGAGCCTACATGAATATAGTAAGCTTCAAAGCCAGCAGCAGCAACAACAACAACAGCAAGCTTATGATGGCCAGCAGCAGCAACAACAACAACAAGCTAATGATGGCCAGCAGCAACAACTTTTTTTTTTTTTTTCAAGATGAAGCTATCTTCTCTGCTCTACGTATATTTCAGCATTAGAAAGGCAGTATTTGAATACCCTTTATTCTATGCATAGATTCATAGGCATGATTTTTAGAAATGAATAAGTAATATCTGTTGTTTTATTTACATTAAAGACTTTCAATTACTCATCATGCTCATAGGAAACATGAAGTCTTCACCTTGTTTTGAAATATTACAAGTAGACAGCGACCTTCTTTATTCATAACATGTAATGTTACATGCATTACATTATTCAGTAAGATCTCTGAGCCTAGGTTCTTGGTAAGTCGCAACAGTTGTTCAAAGCTTTGTTAGTCATCTATCAAGGAAGCATCAAAATCATAAGATATAACCACTATTCCAAAGAAATAACATGCTATAGGTAAACAGTAATACATCATTTGGCATATGAGACTGGGGGTTAGGCTGCTGAATACTTCATTTTAGACAACGCATATAAGAAAGAAAAATTAAATTGTGCGTGTCATTTGAACATGGTAATGGAAATAAATATCTTGTTTTTGGCAAAATGCATAGAACACCCGCAAAAGTGAATGACGCCACTTAAAATTGTGTTTTTCAAAGGATAATTTAATTTACATAGCATGCAAAATTACAGTCAGTGGAGGTCAAAAGTTTGTTGAAACAGCTTTAATAAGAGTATGTAACATAGACATGCGGAATGCAGATTTTATGAGTAACTTGAGTAAAATGATAAAGTGCTGTCATTTTTCTGTAGCTCAAACAGCCATATCATATTTTCATTTTTACCAGTAATGTATGTAACAGCCTATTACATGATAATGCCCCGATGCTCAGAGTGCAAACTTCTCTTATTCAACAAAGCTTGAGTTTTCTCTCCTAAGATAAATGCTTTTATATTGTCCAAAGACAGTACTCAACACCTGTTCCAGCAAAAAATGACTAACCAATGTGATATTATGAAGCTATTTGTTTGCTATCTTATTTTTTGATTGTATAATTATGAAAGTCTTTAAATTGTTTTAAAGTTTGACCCGATAAGTATGCATGTTATGTGCAGCTATAGTTCATAGATGTACCACAATTTTGATTTGTTTGCTGTCTTGTTTTTTTGATTGTATAATTATGAAAGTCTTTCAATTGTTTTTTAAGTTTGACACTTAAATATGCATGTTGTGTGCAGCTACAATTCATATAATAACTCTTCATTATCAAGCATTCCATTTCGTTATGTCATTCATTCCACCTAGAAGCATTTCATGAGATCCACTGTTTTCAAGTTATACAGTTAAGGCTATTTTCATGTTATAAGTTCATGTTTTGGTCGTATAATAAACAGAGATCTATATGTCTCGGTGCAACGAAAACTTTTTTTTAGATCATAACCAGTCCTAATAGTGAGGCCACAAGTATTTGATTTTGGACTGATGTGAAACAACATATTAATCATCATATTAGTTAAGCTAAAAGCATAGATACAGGCAAAACTGCGTTATCGTGCAGGTTCACCAGAACTTTTGCATTAAGCTGTAAGGTCTGTTTTCTCACACAGAGCTTGATTTTGATTGAGTTATAGAATAACATAATTTCGTGTTATAATTCTTTGAAAAATTGGTGCTAATTTAGATGATGGATGTTTAGAGATACATATACATGTATATAAAATCAGCAGTTCAATTTTATGTTGATTTTCCCACTGATGTCAGTCAACAAGCAAGTATTACCAGCCCTTGATTGCATTATAAGTGTTTTTCTTTGACTGAAGCTTTCACTTAAATGAAAGATTACTTTTTTGTCAACCGTATGTGTAGAGCCCTATGTGTATGGTTCATATTATATTTAATTATGAAGCATTCCATTTTTAGCTATAGTTAATATTATATCATTTCAGTATCAAGCATTCCATTCTGGTCCGTGGTATATGCCACCTAGAAGCATTTCATCAGAGCCATTGCTATTCATTCACTGTCTTCACTACTTGTGCCTGGTCTAGGACATGCAAACTGATCCGTGGTTATTTCAACAATAGACATAACCCTCTTCCTTAGCTCCTTATACATGTCAATCCTGTCTTCATATCCATCTTCATCTCCTCATTCTCAGCTGTGATATTCTCTTCTTTCTGTTCTACGTCTTTCAGATACTGCTTCTTCCTTTCCTCGGGTGTTTTCGTTACCATTAGTGTTTCAATGGTAATGATATAGGGCATAGGGCATGTTTATATGTACATCCCATTGGCATTGTTTGTGATACACGGTACAGTAACCCGATTTTTTGAAAATTTTCAAATCAGAAGCTTAAACAGCTTAAAGAAAAAAGATACTTGCCCTTTTTGGCTTTTGCATATTGAATGCTTTGATAATTGTGCTGTCTAGGGAGTTAAAATAGACACTTTTAAGGCAGTTTTATGACAAAGCATGTGCGCTAATTAGAACTGTTAAAAACTACATGTGCTGTAATTGGAGCATGTGCACTCATTAGAACGAATACAGTAGCTTGAATTGTCAGCTAAAAATAGGCAATCTAGGCAATCAAAACATGGTTTGTTTCTTTTTTTGGCAGTCTTAAGAACAATAAAAATAGCTGATATTTATCAATCCTAAGAGTGAAACATTGCCATAAATGGTAAGGCTCTCTGTGTTCCATTTCACTTATTTTGTTGTAAGATCAAATTTTTGAAATCAAGCGGCTGAAACATTCCACAAGTAACATTCCATACATTTTCTCAAGACCTCTTTTTTCAATACACTGATCAAAGTCAGCCAAATTTTGATATGTCATAGTTGTTATGATATTTGTTTGATTGAATAATCATAAGATTGATGTCGCATTTGCACTGTTAGCACTAAAGTTTTGAATCAAAATAAAATATAGTAAAAGCGTAAAGTGGCAATAGGGTTCTTATTTGGGGTTTCACATTTTGTCCTAACTCTAGTGAGAGACGGGTTTTGCTCTCTATGCATAGGTCTCTGTTAATTAAAAAGAGAATGGCAATACCATTCTTTTTGCCTGTGTTGTTGACACGGCAAAGCATGCTGGAAAGGCTTAACTTTAAGTCAGCATTGACCCGAGTATTAACTTGTTTTTACAGACAGGGTTTTTGTCTTCCATGATTGTTTTTATATGTGCATACCAGGTGATTTTATGATTATTCTAGTCACTGTTTATATAAAGAATTCTAGGTGATCGTATGATTATTCTAGTCATTGTTTAATTTATTTGTTAGTTATGGTGCTAGAATTTTTTTTTTGCATAATCTTACTGCATAATAATTGTTGCAAACTTGGTGCTATTCCACATGATGTTGATCTCATCTAAAATCAGGAGTAGATTTTATATGCCTAGTCATGTTAATTATTTTGTGTGATTTTATATTTTGTTAAACTTTGTACCAAATTTTGGTCCACAAGTATCTTCTGCAGTCAAAGGACTGTTGAATTAATCAATAGTCATACCTATCCTCCAGAGATAACAAGCACGACTGGGAACGACCAACACATAGATAAAATCAATAAGGGACAAATGGAGAGTAAAAACCTCTGCTGAAGATCAAGATCCACTAAATATCTAGAGACAACCAACACGACTGAGAATAATGCAGATAATATCAATATTCAATAAGCAAGAAAACCAAGACAGGTATACATTCTACAGTCTTGTATTGATTTCATCTGCGTTAGCTGTTCCCAGTTGCGTTGGTTGTTTCTGACGGACCAGTGTGAAATAACACCGAAGTAGTGAGAATAGTGATTGCGAATGATAATAACCTGATCCCAGTCAGGTATTTGCATCCTAAAGTCTCTTAAGGACATCATCTGATTTGGCTGTTCACAGTTGCGTTAGTTGTCACTAGATTTTAAAACGTCACAAACGATGTGCTGATAGTGGCTGTCAGCCTGTCAATGACATGAACAAACTTTTGAAAAAAAAAATAAAAAATAAAAATCATGTTCTGAATTTCATGACTTTGTTGTTTATTAACATTGACCTAAAATCTTCAGATGGTATAATGGCTTGCTCAAGATTGTAATATATAAGTGATTGTCTTGGAGAAAGACATCAAAGATTGGTAAAATGCTATGGTGGAATAGCTCATGACATACATGGAGGTTCACCTCATAAAGAGAGGTCAACTTAAGGTATTCATTTTCATAGGCTTGTAATCCAGATGTTAAGAGTATTGATAAATGTACTTTTTAGAACATTAATTTACAAATTCAGTCATAATAAAGGAGGACAACATGAGCTTATTTCATAACTATTTAAAAATTCCACAGCATCATCTTTATGTCATTATTGAGATAAAATCTTGATTTAATATGAGCTTATTTCATAACTATGTCAAATTTCACTGCGTCATTTTAAAGATAAAATCTTGATTTATTATTATATAAAATCCATAGAATTTGTAACCTTTATGAGAAAAATGTCTTGTTCATTTGATGCTAAAGGATCAAAGACAGTTACAGTACTGCTGAAAAATAGGCTAATCTTTGTAAAAAAAAAATACCAGTATATACACCCACAAACAGAAGAAAGCAAATGTAAGGGCCAGACATTGCCTCTGAGATCTATACTTTGCATTGTAAACAAAGTCTTAGATCTAAGAATCCAAACAATACTTATGCTTAGGAATGTAAATAATGCCTTAGATCTAAGAATGTAAACAATGCCTTAGATCTAAGAATGTAAACAATGGTTTAGATCTACTAATCTATTTTCGTGTCCTTATTTGAGTACTACTCGTGGCTAGCACAAGTACCAATTATGAAATCAATCAACCAGAGGTGATGACTTACAGACTCAGACCTGAAAATGAATACAATAAAAGTGATGCCAACAAATCTGACGCCAGCAGTAGTGATATTTATTAATACAGTGAAAATTATAAAAGTATTGTAAATCTCAAATGTCTGAAAGAACGGTTTAGTACATTTGCACTACACTCCAGTACTGCTTTGGATTCTACATGTATCGATATTGTTGACCGGCATGGTTTGTGCCTTTCAGTCATTGTCAAGTGCAATAGTTGTGGGTTTAAAACACCTAAATCTGGGCTATTTAAAACAGTGAAACCCAAGAAACAGAGATCCTAAGGCAGGATGCCTCAATACCATGATTTCGATGTGTTAAATTGGTTTAAATGACCTGGATTCGGTTCTTTCATGTTTGAATGTGCACGCATCTGACAAACGGGGATTACAGGGAAATTAAACACTGTTACATATAAAATTGAGGAAATGACAAATAGTAAAAGAATAAATAACCTTATGTAAAAAGGATTCAGACTTTCTGGTGTAGATATGGCAAGTGATGTTGGGTATGACATGTCATACAGTAGTCACCCTCAACAGGGGTGTCGGCGCGCCTCGCGAAGTTTTGCTCCATTGATCGAGTAGACAATTACAAGGCGTCTACCTATTGCAATGTGTAACAACCAATAAACTGTGTACTAAACGAATCTCTGAACACAACACAAACAGTTGTAAAAGAAACTACAACCCAATGAATCTATACACAGTCATCAGAACAAAAAATATTGAAGAAAAAGCTGGACAATGTTTGTTTGATTGTTTGTTGTGTAACGACGCATCAACCCTGGTAAAACCTCGAAACAAACAAATGTCCACGAAGACTTTGAGAACAAGTGTTTTCACACACACAAAAATGGCTTCAGGTATCGGGGCCCGGATCTAATTCATAATTGACAGTGCGTGCCATTAGATATTGGTGTGAGTGTTTCTGCCTTGAAGTCCCATACATATACCACTATGATCGTCAGGGGATAGTTCCCAAACTGAGCGATAAAACGACCTAAAATTTGTCTAACTATACCACTTTATGAAAAACAATTCCCCTGAAATTAACAAAGATTGTTTTATTCATTCTATACAGTTTTCAATAATTTTCCTGAAATGAAGGACAGAAATCTATGGTGCCTTTTTCTAACTCATCACAATGTCATGTTGAAGGTTTACATCATGGGCCTAACGGAACTTGCACTATACCTCTGTGTGTAACGGCAAACCCTGCTCAGATAAGATGATAGGCTTCATAATCTATGTCAAAAGTGGATATACAAATAGCAAAGAGACACTAGAAATGTTTTTTTTTACAATTGTAGTGATGTCGTCAATACAAAAAGTGGAATATTCACAGTCCGGGTGTCCGACTTGTATAGTGTTAGTATAACGATACAAAGTTGAATCAGCAGGTCATTCGAAATTTAGAATCAAGGGAAATACCTATCAGCATGTGACAAACCATACTCCAAGAGGAAAAACTCTTTAAATTGTATTAACAATATGACAGTTCACAATGACACGGACGATAAACTATTGACTTCCTGATCATTGCTTATTTGTACCTTTTCATTCATTATTCGCCCCGTTATCTCTCTTCTGTCCGGGGAACTGTACTATTGTTGAAAAAGCATTAGGTTAAAGACGCACTTGTATGAAATTAAATATACATTGATTTGTGTGGTACAACATATTTTGATAGAGCTTTAACTTGATGGCTTAGCAATAGTTGTTTCTCATGTAAATATATATTGCAAACTGCCTTTGTTTGCTCTTGCATATTATTATTCATAATGTATATTATTTAGATTAAAATGAATAAGCATTAGATATATGGCAACATTTTACTCCGTCACCATTAATAATACATTTGCGTCCAAGCAAAGCACATACACTACTGACCATCTGATTACCGCTCAGGTCTGAACCTGCTCAGGAAAAGTAGTTCAAGTAAAACCATTCATACGTATAAGCCTTTTTTGGTTTAGTTCGTTATATTTCAAGCACTTGTTGGATGTTATGACATCGTACTTTTTTTTCCTTTCTTAAGCCCCATAAAATAGAGGCAATGTCCAGACATGACCTTAGCTGATGAGGCATCAATTCGAACAAAAAAACATATGTTATTATCCGAAACCAGATGCAAAGGTTTCTGTTAATTCGATAGAAGTAAAGAATACACCATGGTTTTCACTTGATAATGAAGCACAGATGAAAGCACAAACAATTACATTTTCTCCTTTACAGGTAAAATACAATAAAACTGAACTTCGTAATTGCCTTATACCAGGTATAGGTATTGGTAGAAGGGATGTAGTTGCATTTTTTTATGACTCTGAATATGACATTCTTTTGAGGTCTGATGACATGGCTCTTTTTTTGGATCAAGAATTGACATATTCTGTTCTCGTTGACAGCCTTCATTGGCTAACCGTATGTAAGATTCCTGTTGGCTTTATGTTGTGCCCATGACTGAAAATACCGGAGAGAAAAGATAAGAAAAACAGAGCTTTAGATGAGACGCAATAACGCTTGATTTGTTTGTGCCGATGCTTAACGTCCCAGCCAACAGCTATCATCATGTCGGGAAGTTACTTCCATGTTACGGAGATTAAATTTTAAAACTTGGAATGAAGCATCAGAGACTAGAGTACTTTAATATGTTTATAAATCTTGACCCTGGGATGACCTTGACCTTTTTAGGCAATGTCATTCTAAGTCTGCGGTCTGCATTTGAATGGGGAAGTTGGTAAAAAATGCCATTTGATGGTGAAAACTTGGTGGGCAATGGGCAAAAGGACAGAAGATTTATGTTTATGAAAATACTTTGGCCCCAGATGGAACCATATATACCAAATCTCAAGTGAGTGTTTACAGGGCCATTGGTCCGAGCTGGTCTTATGAGACGGCTCATTTTTGCAGCAGAGATTCCAGTGATAATTCCAGAACCCAGACAGATGTTCCCAGGGCTTTTCCACTTGTAGGACCGAAGAGGTACTCAGATGTGTTAAGGATGCCTACAACTTCTACGATGACTGGCACACCTTTATCTAAGGTATATTTTGACTTTGTCATTTTAATAGTTGGAACCTAAATTGCTGGTCCATATTTGCTTAACAGCGGAATCGGGCAGACAGATGCATTCCTGTATTGTAAAGATATGTTTTATGAACTGTGATTGGAAGATTCACTAGCAATGTACACATGAGCCCCGAAGCCCATGCTCTTTTCCTGAGATCTACTGCAGTCCACAGGTCCATGAACGTCAGAAAAATGAAATGCATTTCTTACATACCGTTAACATGAAAACTTGTGTCAAGTACACAAATATTTAAAATTGGGTTCATATAGATAACTCGTTGTTTTTATCTGCTGGCCTGTGTTTTGCATGTAAAGGAAAACACCTTGTGGCTCCCTTGTATTTTTTAGCCTTGGAAGCTGAGCTGACACTGGCTGATCACAGTCATCAAACTGTGTTGTTTGTGTCACTGTGTTATTGGATATTTGCTAGGACGCTGTGATGGACACTGCATCCAGTTCAGAGGCAGAGCCTGTCACTGCAGCGGCACCTTCAGAAAGGAGTAGTACAGTGAAGGAAAAAGCAACTGGGACTGACAGGAAAAAAGTGTTGGAGAAACAGGCGTCGAAGAACTGTGAGGAGGAAACTTTAAAAAAAAAGTCAAATTTAATAAATTTGAATATTCAGGCACATTACATTTAAAAAAAAAATGAGCTGGCAGATTCAATCCTGGCAAATTTGGTAGGGCCTATTACTTTTCAGAGTCTGGCCAAAAGTTAAGGAATGTCAGAAAGTTTTCAATTGATGGGCAGAACCGGGAAAATAATAAATATGATGACCCTCCTGCAGACTTTGATAAATGCGAAAAATATCATTCAAAAAGAAATGTATCATCATGGGAAACTTCAAGTTTATTTTTATGGTTTTGTACTATACATGGACATTGTTATGGATTTTATTTAACAAATGCGGCAGGTAGCAAATACCCGTCAGCATCACTGTATACTCATTTGGAATGCTCACCGCAAGACATTTTTATGACTTTTCTTTTAATTTGATTTTTACAAGAACGTTTTTTCATGATATTTTTTTCATGGGCTTTCTCACAAATGCTCAAAAGCGTTCGGATCTTCTTGACTACAAGGGTTAGAATGTATTAATTCGGAGATCTGTGAACAGTTCAATAGCTTTATTTAATGAATTTAGCTTCAGCCTGCCAAATGAACCAACCGCATTTCTGCTTCTACTTACATTTTTTCTTGAATATTTGAAATGAAAATGAATATGATAAATATCAGCAACGACTACGTGTTGCTCACGCTGGCTTACAACATGTATTAGTCACATAAACTACCCATAACTGATGTAATTTTTCCAGGAATTTTAGCTGTTATTAATTTAAATATAGCGGTCCCCGTGGCCGAGCGGTTAAGAGCGCAGTTTCTTAATCACTCGATCACCTCACTGTGTCTGGTGTGGGCTTGAGCCCCGCTTTCTTTTTCATGAAAAAGAATACATTAAATATGATGGCAATAAAACTGATGTGAACAGTAGTGATAACTATTCATACGGTGAAAAAGAAATTATTTATATAGTATTGTAAATTTCAGATGTCTGGAAGAATGGTTTAGTACATTTGTACCACACAGCTGTCCTGCTTCGGATTCTATATGTATCGATGCTGTTGACCGGCTTGATTTGTGCCTTTCAGACATTATAAAGTGTAATAGTTGTGGGTTTAAAACTCCTAAATCTGGACTATTTAAAAAAAAAATGAAACCCAAGAAAGAGAGGTCCTGAGTGCACGATGCATCAATACCGTGATTTAGATGTCTGTGTTAAAATTCCGTGATGGTTCAAATGACCTGGATTTGGTTCTTTAATGTTTAATTGTTCACGCACCTAGCAAACGGTAATTACGGGGTGAAATTAAACAATGTCACAGGTTAAGTTTAGGAAATGAACAAAGAGTAAAACAAAAATCAACAGCATGTAAAAAGGATTCAGACTTACTGGTGAAGCTATGGTAAGTGATGTTGCGTATGACATGTCATACAGTAGTCACCCTCAACAGGGGTGTGGGCGCGCCAAAACTTGCAATGGTATGTACAGATACACAAGGTCTTACATTAAACAAGTGCAACTATTGCTCCTTCAACTATGCAGGCTGTTTGAAACTCATCTAAGAAGTTGGTTGTCTATTGAAAAAAATAATAAAAAAAAAACTGTCAAACAAAAAAGTCTTGATAAAGCAGCGAAGCTCCCAGAGAAAGCATGTCGAGCGTGCTGGATTTCATTCAATGACTGTTCAGGCTGTCCAGCTATGAAAGATGAAGATGTGGCATAAGTCTGCGTAAAAAGATAAACGGTATCAAATTAGGCGGTTTTATGATTGCTTCAGTTTTATGGGCTATTCGGTATCAAACTATTACCCCATGCCCCCCAAAAAATAAAGTTATGTTGAGTATATGTAAAACTTGCGAATCAAGCTTAATTTGTTGTGTGCACAGGACATCAGACCTCCACAAAACACACATTTACAGTCATCACATGCATGTTTTTCAATACAGGTTCAGACTGAATATGATTTGAGATGTGGTCCTTTGCAATATACATGTCTTTTACCATTAATATTTATTTGCAGCTTGACAAAGCTACATTGTCCATTAATGTACATGCGTCACAGCTTTCTTTGCAGGTTGTTTGGATGCCTGGCTCGGTCATGCAGATATCATTGCGGAGAACAACTGTCATTACGCAAGGAGACACTGATGTCATTACGCAAGGAGACATTGATGTCATTGCAGAAGGAGACACTGAATCTGATAACCTATCCTCAGTATCATCTGTGGAAATCAAAGGAACTGAAAATTTTGGTAAACAGGGTTACCATCAGATACTCGCTCAGACCATAGTATTTTCTTTTTACAAAGATTTAACAATAAAAAATGGTCACAAGTCTTGTTCCAGGAGATTCGAATAGGAATAAGCAATGAGAAGTTATATTGTGCTTTTTATGCTTTAGTGTATGATGTATTGATTGAATCAGATTCTGTGCCACTGTGGATGAATGGACAAATTTATCTTAGCACGATAGTCTTTCTTTGGTTGTCATTGAATTACAGGTTATTTTGTTCGGGAGTCACTAAAGAGATGAAAGGTTTTCCATCAAAGTTTCACAATGATTTGGGTCCGCATTGACTTAATGTTTATAAGACGGAAGTTACAAAGCCTGCCCACAGACCGCAGATTTTTTTTTTGTATGACTCGTACGAGATAGTACACCGTGTCCATTCAAAACGCATGAAAAGAGGTCGTAACGCATAATCGGCGGCATTTTCACGTATGATTGCGGTAGTTTCCTTCGGATTCGCCGCCATTTTTGGAGGAAACTTTAGCGGTAAGTTTTTACAAACTTTTATTTGAATTATTTAAATAGACCTTTCCAACGAACGATCTAGCCTATCCGGATCTACATACATGCCTCTAATTGCCGAGTGTTCTACTGATGCATAGGCTTCGATAGGACTCGCAAACATTCGAGGAGATTATTGTTTTGCAAGTTCGGCCATACACGAAAATAACATTCGCCCAAAAACGTTTCGTACTTTTCTCATTTTCTTCAAAGTTTTGACTAACTGTTGGATGATTTTGCTTTTTGACATCACACTTTAACTTAAGAAGCCAATTTCTCATGATTTTTTCCCGAACAACCACGGGTTAAAACAAAATACGTCAAAATTAAAGTAACGCACGATAATACGGCAACCTGGTCTTTCGAACTTTGCAAGTATTTACAATGAATAACATATTTTAAGGGGTAAAAGCAAGCCAAACGCTCATTTGTCTCCAGTTTACACGTTTGGTGCTTAAGAATTAACGCAATAGGGTTGCCAAAATGTTGCTAAAATGTAACTGTGTGTTACCTGCGTATATACATGTAACATGAATTTATAACTGTTCGCCTTCTTTAAGACAGGAGCGTTAAGGCTTTACGTGGTCCCTGAAAAGAAAACAAATCAGATTTAGTAGCCATCTATTATCGGAATGCTAGTACCGATTGATTATCGAATGATTAATCATCAGAAATCCCAGTATTACTGTAGGCAAAACTTTGTTCAGTTCTCCCCTTGTCTGCTCTATCATGCATGTTATTGCAATACCCTATAGTTGCCCTTCAGTATGTAACATAAAGATTACGCCTTAATGGCTCCCTGCTCTCACCTTGGGCTTGGCGGTGTCATGGTTACAAATTACTCTCATGATGCACAATGTTACAACAATCTTGTTTTGGATATTGAACAAACCGGCAACTTGCAAACAATTAATATTGGAAAAGAAGGAAACCCTTCCCCACCCCCCCCCTCATTATCTGATTGACATTATTGGTTTCGGCTCCATTGTAAGAACACATTGTTGTAGCCAGGCGCATATTAATCATCGTATCTGTAACTTCCGGATTTCTACTTTCGTTTTCAACAGAATCCAAGTGAATGATTGATCTCAGAGATATTAAACAAGTATTAGCTTTTCATAAAGCTGGTCAACGTTTAGCTAAAGCTATGTGTTTTATACGTTCTGGTCAGGCTTGAATTCTTTAATATTTCCAGTTAGCCAAGGTAATCTCACGGGCCCATCAAAAAAGGGAGCGGAAAGACCAGGAATGTTGCACGATATAAGTGCCAATAGTCTAATTCCACTAGGGCAGAGACCTCTAATTATCGTTCCCATAGACTCCCATTGTAATTTGCCCCAAAACAAGACTCATTCTTAGGCTTCACAGCTTATAGTGGACCCCGACACATTCAGCAGACGAGAGATCGCCCCAGACCGTGTACAAGTGCAGCAAAAAATAGGGGGTTAGCCAGCAATCAAGGACGGTACTTTTCGCTGTTTAGGGACACCCCAAAATCGCTCAACAATGAAAAAATAATTATTCAAAATAACTACATCCGCAATTTGGCCATAGCATGGCAAAACAGCAGCCGATTAAATAGAAATATATAGCATAATATTCAAGAACGACTATACTATCATGTGACAAAAGACATTTGATAGATACGCATTTATGACCAATGGTAGGTAGCGTTACATCTTAAATTTGCCGCGGTAGATCTGCCCACACTTCGGGCCAATCACAGGCAACGTTACATTTACTGGTCTCTGTCCTAAAGACACCCATTATTTCGTTTATTTTGATGAGATATTGCAATTATACAATGAAGGGAGCTCTTACAATAACAACGATGCTGTTTGATGCTTGGTTAAACGTATCATAGTCATGGAGCTATTCAAAAAGTCCACCGACCCCCTACTTCAATAAGTCCAAAATAAGACAAATTTGCCTCTCTACATGGTAAAGATACAGCCACTGAATTAATTCAAAGCATTGGCGCTTCACCAATTCTGGTATCGTTTTGTTGAGGACTATGACAGGAAAGGTTAGATAAGGCAATTCAGTGACCTTGACCTTTGACCCTTGACCTTTATGATAGTCACAATTCTACACTTAAAATTGGATTTTTGCACCAAAATTACCTATTCTTCACAAAATAACGGGTAAAAGCTGTGACCGTGACCTTCAATTTGTCTGTTTTGTATATTGTTCTTTTCATTTTATTATTATGATGCACTATCATGGTGAGTTTAACCTTATTACACCAGAGAACGTGAAAAACTTGAAAATCATTAATGATTACATTATACATTATAGGGGTCATAACTGCACCTTGTTGACTTCCCAGAGGTGTTTGGAACCACTACTGATGCAATGGGTGAGGTTTGGTCCAGTAAATTTCGTTAAAGCACCCAAGTCATTTCTTAAATAACAGTTCCAGTGCTGTTCTGTTGTGAAAAATCTTTATGTTGTCTGTTTATTGATCTGTTTGTATGTGCATTTTTATGTGATTTTTTCTATTTTAAAATTCGAGGATGGCCAGGTTTCTGTCTGTTCCGCCTTGGGCTTCAGATCTGAAATCATGAAGAGATACAAAGGGGGTAATGGTTCCTGAAAACACAGTTTCATTTCGGCAGGTACTTCATACTCCCGGTCCCGAAATGTATCCAGGCATGTGCACATACTGTTTTACTCTGAAGAAAGCACATCTGATTATTTGTCCTGTGCTTATAAGAGCGTCTAATTTCGGGACACGGAGTATGAAGTACGAAGCCAAATAGCAAACATGTATTTTGTATGGGCCAAAAATTTCGGGACAATCATAGCTATGTAGGTATATAGGGATTGTGTCACACATTTGTACATTTGATGCTGGTGTCTACATAGCTATCTGGCAGTTAAGTTGCCTGAGTTGTGTAAGTTATAATAGTTACCTTTGTTAGGACGACATAATCGAAATGTAGATGGAAAAAGCTGTAAAAAAAGATTTTTTTTTAGCGAATTGCCATCATGTTTTAAGGCCTTACGATAGTTCTGAAGCTCTAACTATTCCTTTCCAAGGAAACGGCCGTCAAACATACGTATGATAGACCACTATTGTAAGTTAAGTTCTGTAAGTTGTCATAGCTGACAGTGATAAAAGACAAGTTCATTAAGTTGGACTTAAGAACATTAGATCAAAACAACATGCCAAGACAGTTATACTGTTGCATCCAGGGCTGAGCTAAGTTCGATAAGTTACAATAGTTGCACACAATAGCAAAGCTAATTGCACGTACATGTCTGCATCTAAGTTAAGTTTGATGAGTTGTATAAGTTAAGCAAGCTGAGTTATATAGGTTTTAGATTAATAACTTGGATGAGTTAAGTTAAGCAAGTCGAAGTCTGGGTTTAATTAGCTATATGAGTAAGATATGTATCACAGGACAAGCTAAGTTTGTTAAGTAGAGTCAGTTAAGCAAGCTAAGTTGAAGACTAAGTTTGATGAGCTGAATAAGTTAAGCGATGAGTTGGATAAGTTGAAAAGTAAGTTCGATGAGTTGGATAAGTTGACCGATGAGTTAGATGAGTCAGAAAAGTTGAGCGTTGAGTTAGATAAGTTGGATAAGTTGAACATTAAGCTCGATGAGTTGCATGAGTTATACGCTGAGTCAGGTAAGTAGAGCGACGAGTTGAGTAAGTTGCATAAGTTTAATAGTAAGTTGGATGAGTTGGATAAGTTATACGTTGAGTTCGATGAGTTGGATAAGTTGAACAGTAAGTTGGATGAGTTAAATAAGTTGTAAGCTGAGTTCGATGAGTTGAATAAGTTGCATGTTGATTTGGATGAGTTCGATAAGTTGAACAGTATGTTGGATGAGTTGGATAAGTTATACGCTGAGTTCGATGAGTTGGATAAGTTGCATGCTGAGTTGCATAAGTTGAACTATAAGTTCGTTAAGTTTGATAAGTTGAACAGTGAGTTGGATAAGTTGGATAAGTTGTAAGCTGAGATGGATGAGTTGGATAAGTTGTAAGCTGAGTTGGGTAAGTTGCATAAATTGAACAGTAAGTTCGATGAGTTCGATAAGTTGAACAGTAAGTTGGATGTTGGATAAGTTGTAAGCTGAGTTCGATGAGTTGCATAAGTTGAACAGTAAGTTGGATGGGTTGGATAAGTTGTAAGCTGAGTTAGGTAAGTTGCATAAGTTGAACAGTAAGTTCGATGAGTTCGATAAGTTGAAAGGTGAGTTGGATGAGTTCGATAAGTTGTAAGCTGAGTTGCATAAGTTGAACAGTAAGTTGGATGAGTTGGGTAAGTTGCATAAGTTGAACAGTAAGTTCGATGAGTTCGATAAGTTAAACAGTAAGTTGGATGAGTTGGATAAGTTGTAAGCTGAGTTCGATGAGTTGGATAAGTTGCATGTTGAGTTGGATGCGTTGGATAAGTTACACAAAGAGTTCGATGAGTTGGATAAGTTGCATGCTGAGTTGGATGAGTTGCATAAGTTGAACTATCAGTTCGTTAAGTTAGATAAGTTGAACAGTAAGTTGGATGAGTCGGACCAGTTGTAAGCTGAGTTGGGTTAGTTGCATAAGTTGAACAGTAAGTTGGATGAGTTGGATAAAGTGTAAGATGAGTTGGGTAAGTTACATAAGTTGAACATAAGTTCGATGAGTTCGATAAGTTGAACAGTAAGTTGGATGAGTTGGATAAGTTGTAAGCTGACTTGGATGAGTTGGATAAGTTGCATGTTGAGTTGGATGAGTTGGTTAAGTTATACGAAGAGTTCGATGAGTTCCAACTCATCGAACTCAGCTTACAACTTATCGAACTCATCGAACTTACTGTTCAACTTATGCAACTTACCCAACTTAGCTTACAACTTATCCAACTCATCCAACTTACTGTTCAACTTATGCAACTTACTCAACTCAGCTTACAACTTATCCAACTCATTCAACTTACTCTTCAACTTATCGAACTTCACGAACTTATAGTTCAACTTATGCAACTCATCCAACTCAGCATGCAACTTATCCAACTCATCGAACTCATCGTATAACTTATCCAACTCATCGAACTCAGCTTACAACTTATCTAACTCATCCAACTTACTGTTCAACTTATCCAACTCATTGAACTCAGCTTACAACTTATCGAACTCATCGAACTTACTGTTCAACTTATGCAACTTACCCAACTCAGCTTACAACTTATCCAACTCATCCAACTTACTGTTCAACTTATCGAACTTCACGAACTTATAGTTCAACTTATGCAACTCACCCAACTCAGCATGCAACTTATCCAACTCATCGAACATTTCGTATATCTTATCCAACTCATCCAACTCAGCTTACAACTTATCCAACTCATCGAACTCAGCTAACAACTTACCCAACTCATCTAATTTACTGTTCAACTTATCGAACTCATCGAACTTGCTGTTCAACTTATGCAACTTACCCAACTCAGCTTACAACTTATGCAACTCATCCAACTTACTGTTCAACTTATTCAACTTACCCAACTCATCCAACTTACTGTTCAACTTATCGAACTTAACGAACTTATAGTTCAACTTATGCAACTCATCCAACTCAGCATGCGACTTATCCAACTCATCGAACTCAGCGTATAACTTATCCAACTCATCCAACTCAACATGCAACTTATCCAACTCATCAAACTCAGTTTACAACTTATCCAACTCATCCAACTTACTGTTCAACTTATCCAACTAATCGACCTCAGCTTACAACTTATCGAACTCATCCAACTTACTGTTCAACTTATCGAACTTACTGTTCAACTTATCGAACTTACTGTTCAACTTATGCAACTTACCCAACTCAGCTTACAACTTATCCAACTCATCCAACTTACTGTTCAACTTATGTAACTTACCCAACTCAGCTTTCAACTTATCCAACTCATCCAACTTACTGTTCAACTTATCGAACTTAACGAACTTATAATTCTACTTATGTAACTCATCCAACTCAGCATGCAACTTATCCAACTCATCGAACATTTCGTATAACTTATCCAACTCATCGAACTTACTGTTCAACTTATGCAGCTTACCCAACTCAGCGTATAACTTATGCAACTCATCTGCAACTTATCCAACTCATCAAACTCAGTGTATAACTTATCCAACTCATCCAACTCAACATGCAACTTATCAAACTCATGGAACTCAGCGTATAACTTATCCAACTCATCGAACTTACTGTTCAACTTATGCAACTTATCCAACTCATCGAACTTACTGTTCAACTTATCCAACTCATCGAACTTATTCTTTAACTTATCCAACTCAGCGCTCAACATGCAACTTACCCTACTTATCGAACTTAACATGGAACTCAGCGTATAACTTATCCAACTCATCGAACTTACTGTTCAACTTATGCAACTTATCCAACTCATCGAACTTACTGATCAACTTATCCAACTCATCGAACTTATTCTTTAACTTATCCAACTCAGCGAACTCAACATGCAACTTACCCTACTTATCGAACTTAACATTTAACTTAGGTTACTCAACTTACTGAACTCATCGAACTTAACTGAAATATTAAGACATATTATAAAGTATGATATCCTATGTTCCCCAACCTATATGCTAACTATTATAACTCATCCAACTCAATTTACATTGTTTAGTATCCATGAATAGTTCGTTCTACACATCAGCTACTATTTGTTATATTAAATGCAACTATAACAACTTATCCTACTCAACTTACATCTTTGATCATCCCGTATGGTATAAGTATCTTCAATATATAAGGAATATAACGGTCCACAGAATAAATACGGTAAGCTGCAAGCTGAGCTAGATGAGTTAAGCTAAGCTGAGAATTCGTTGCGTTTTTTTATATGCATACTTTTTGTCCCTATGTGCTGAGCATGATGAGCTGAGTAAGTTGAGCTGAGTTGAGATGTGACGCTGTACCTTTCAATTGTGTAGATATTCGGGACCGGGAGTATGAAGTATAAGCCTTCATTTCAGTGTCGAAACAGGGAGCACGCCTGAAGGTGATATTCTCTTTAAGGCAGAGACCTCTAATTATCGTTCCCATAGACTCCCATTGTAATTTGCCCCAAAACAAGACTCATTCTTAGGCTTCACAGCTTATAGTGGACCCCGACACATTCAGCAGACGAGAGATCGCCCCAGACCGTGTACAAGTGCAGCAAAAAATAGGGGGTTAGCCAGCATTCAAGGACGGTACTTTTCGTTATTTAGCGACACCCCAAAATCGCTCAACAATGAAAAAATAATTATTCAAAAATAACTACATCCGCAATTTGGCCATAGCATGGCAAAACAGCAGCCGATTAAATAGAAATATATAGCATAATATTCAAGAACGACTATACTATCATGTGACAAAAGACATTTGATAGATAGGTTATAACTTGAATGTTATGCGACAGTCTGCATGCTTAGTTTTTAACCCAATCACGGTTGATAACTATGCTGCCTTCTTTAATTGCACGCCGGTGGGTCGGGCGTCAGACTCTATGATGGTCCCGACTTAAAGCTATTCATTTTAGTTGGTTGGGGCCGGAGCTTCTTGTCTGTTGCTTGGCTCACCGGGGTCCAACTGATGTTTTTCTTTAGCTCTGGAGTTAGTAAGTTATTTGGCGCCCAGGGATCTCCATCGTCGGGCAGCTTACTGAATCTGTGAGTCCTGGTTTTTGATTCATCAGGATGTTTATCATGATTTATTTGTTTGTTCTTGATGATTCATTTACTAGTTAGAGATTCACCACGAGGACCGAAGAACTAACTAAATGTTATGAACCACTGCGGAAGCTGAGGGTGAGGTTACGGCCGTGTAAAATCGATTTAAACCCGCCAGTAACTTTGTGTTACTGATCGTTCCAAGTCGATACTTCTGTGGTGGTTCTTTTTGTTTTATGTCTTGGTGTTTAAAATATTTTTGTGCTGTTGGCGCCTTATGTATGTTTGCATATTTTTAGTTAAGTTAAGGTAACTGAGTGGCCACCTATTGGGAAAATAGCTGCTCATTCGGCTTACGAGATGTTTTCATGGTAATGGTGTCTAATTGTTAGTTTGGTTTTTTCCCACCTTGGTTTTTGGAGTGGGAGTCTTTTTCTGATTGCGCCTTTTCCTGATCTCTGCCTACTTGTACTTTTTTGCATTTATGACCAATGGTAGGTAGCGTTACATCTTAAATTTGCCGCGGTAGATCTGCCCACACTTCGGGCCAATCACAGGCAACGTTACATTTACTGGTCTCCGTCCTCTACAAGCTCAGTATGGTAGCAGGGGACAGTTATTTTGGACTATTTTCTAGTCAACGCCACCTGCCCTCCTAGAAATCCTATAAACAGGCCCAAAGTCTGCACAGACACACTGTTCCCAATTCAAACTCTTATGTACATGCAGTACTGCTGAAAATGATAGAGAGACACACTCTGGAATGCATTGCTAGCTGTCAGCTACCAAGTATTAGTACACCAGACCTCCAATTTTCCGTACGAAAATCAGACCGACCCTACACAGGTTGCCCCTAATGTGGAGAGTTACTTGCAAACACCTGGACATTCACACCGCCTTACATTTATACAGCAACAGAAGGCAATTTCGAAAGTAGAAAGTAAATGGTGTCACGACTAGTATACTTTTCCAGCATTCAGTCTTGAAATTATACCACCTTTTCAAGCACGGCGGTAACAGAGAAATTTAGAGGTGCCGACATGGCCTTGAACCGTCCAACAATCTGTGGACCTGCTCTTGAGCACAAATCCGCGTGTTGAGGTACTATATTATAACACTCTACAAACAGGAAAAGACAATAAACAATTATAAGACTTCTTTTTCTAGAGTCAGCAATGCCATTTCCAAGCCAAGTAGTAAAATAGTAGGTAGTAAAATAGTTAAAAAAATCGAAGGGGGTCAAAGTACGAAACTATCCCCTGCTACCTAAACAGCATGACTCTAAAGTCTAATATATACCATGTATAAGCTTTTCAAAAAAGCTTGCGATCTCTCAGCACTTTTTTCAGTGTATGACCACGTATACCGTGACCAAAAGGACTCTTGCAGCTCGGCTCGGCACTGCTATAAATAGCTCTAAAAATAGTTATGTTCTACGGTGCCGTAGATACGGAAATATCATGATGAATACCAATAATGATCTAAAATTTATGCAAAAATTCAAAAGAAGAGGTTGGGCCAGACAGATCTGTTTCGAGTAATAAATTCTCCTCAGTGACCCTGAATAAACTGGCAATGAACAGATAAAATATGTTCAGTAATCTCAAGCTTCAGCAATGCAGTCAATCAAAAGACTGATATAAATCAAATGGTATCCGAATAGTAAAACCTGTAAAAACTCAACTCAAATTAAACCATCAGTCAATCAATTGTACTTGGGAGGGATTTAATCATTGCTCAATATATCAGTATTTACACAGACATGCTGACTATCGATTGTGAATTCTTTTAATCGATTGCCGCTGTTGACTCGCCGCATAACACTTCTAGATAAGGCTGTAGCATGTATGTATAGGTGGTACCCCCCCCCCCCCCCCCCTTATAATACACCATCCTGGCTGCGTGAAAGAAACATTGAAACAAATCTGAAACTGTTTTATTATTTGGGCATAAATAGAATACAGTATTCACAACTTGTGGTTAAACGACCACCGACTTCTGGTCATCTTGATTGGACCATGCAATTGCAGTAGGCCATACGCGCATGCCGAGAGATCTGCCCGAGCCTTTCCAGATCTTTGACTATTCTGCTATTGATGATGGTTGACACATGATCATACACTTAAGATAGCGATGTGAGATTGCGAGCATCTCTTGGAAAAGCTTAACTTTTGTTGAATATACATTGTGCAAAGATGATTGAGCGTATATGCGGCGTGACTATTTATGCAATGCGCTCTAGACCAGGGGTCCATAACCAACTCGCACATGCACCTGGCACATGAACACACGATGTTAATATGACCCATGTTTATCTCATCAAGATTGACACAGAGATTGACGAAAAAGAGGACAAACAAAATTTACGCGCATGCCTCTTACAAAGATTGGCTTTTGTTCTATTGGCTACCGACCTCAGACCTTGCTGCCCTCATAGTCCAGAAGCACATGATACGGTATTTTATTTAAGATTAAACTATGGAATGTTAATTAATGTTAAAATAAATAAGACGTCGCACAGAGTCAACATTCATAAATTTTTGAAGCCCTTTTATATGCTGTTTATGGACAAGGGATGGAATGCAACTTCAGTAAGATATTACACCTGGAAATGAAGTAACCTGGACCTTACTTCAAACTACAACGGGACTTGACAACAAATGAGCATTTGGCTTGCTTTTACCCCTTAAAATATGTTATTCATTGTAAATACTTGCAAAGTTCGAAAGATCAGGTTGCCGTATTATCGTGCGTTACTTTAATTTTGACGTATTTTGTTTTAACCCGTGGTTGTTCGGGGAAAAAAATCATGAGAAATTGGCTTCTTAAGTTAAAGTGTGATGTCAAAAAGCAAAATCATCCAACAGTTAGTCAAAACTTTGAAGAAAATGAGAAAAGTACGAAACGTTTTTGGGCGAATGTTATTTTCGTGTATGGCCGAACTTGCAAAACAATAATCTCCTCGAATGTTTGCGAGTCCTATCGAAGCCTATGCATCAGTAGAACACTCGGCAATTAGAGGCATGTATGTAGATCCGGATAGGCTAGATCGTTCGTTGGAAAGGTCTATTTAAATAATTCAAATAAAAGTTTGTAAAAACTTACCGCTAAAGTTTCCTCCAAAAATGGCGGCGAATCCGAAGGAAACTACCGCAATCATACGTGAAAATGCCGCCGATCATGCGTTACGACCTCTTTTCATGCGTTTCGAATGGACACGGTGTAGTAGGAGACCCCTGGTGGATTGATCGATAAAAATGTGAATAAAATGTGAAACACACAAGTGCAGCAAACATAAAATTTGAATATACAGAATATGGGTTTGTAGCGGTGTATTTATCAGTAAAAAAAACAACAGAAGCTAACCCGGATGATCCAGTCGTCTAATTACGTCCTGTCTGTCCTCCATAGACGCCTGGATCCGTCGCTTAATTTTTCGCTTCACGAGTGACGTCATAGCTTTACATTGTGGGAAGGGTATTTTCTTTAGGTCAAGTGACAGAACGTATTGCATTGTGGGAAGAGTGACGCTTAATGGCGGCAATGTTTATTTTCTTCCGGGTCATTAACCATTATAATGATAAAATATGGCCGATATTTCGCGTTCGATGTCAGAGGAACATTGTATTGTGTGTGGGCATGAGTTTGACATTAAAAATCTGAAGTCAGAAAAACGAAGAGAAGTTAATAGTGTCTTCAATGGCGAAAAACTTATCGCTACCCTCTCGAGAGTCTTCTCATTCTCAGAAAATGTCGGCGAGAGGAAATTATTCGTGTGCAAGGGTTGCTATTCCCCAATCCAAAAACATTCTTATGCCCTTTCACGCCTCCAGGAATCCAGAATGGAACTGGAGAACAAAGGTTCTGAGGGTTTACTGTCCAAGAAACGAAGGAGGAGCAACCTAAATACACCAAAGTCTGCCAAAAAGAGGGACACCAAGAAGACACCTGTAATATTCTATTGTGGGTATATTAAACAAAGTAACATGTTGGTTATATTGAAAAAAGTACAAGTAGGCAAAGATCAGGAAAAGGCGCAATCAGAAAAAGACTCCCACTCCAAAAACCAAGATGGGAAAAAACAAACAAACCAACAATCAGGTACTTATACCATGAAAACATTTAGTAAGCCGAATGAGCAGCTATTTTCCCAATAGGTGGCCACTCAGTTACCTTAACTTAACTAAAAATATGCAAACATACAGCACAAAAATATTTTAAACACCAAGACATAAAACAAAAAGAACCACCACAGAAGTATCGACTTGGAACGATCAGTAACACAAAGTTACTGGCGGGTTTAAATCGATTTTACACGGCCGTAACCTCACCCTCAGCTTCTGCAGTGGTTCATAACATTTATTTAGTTCTTCGGTCCTCGTGGTGAATCTCTAACTAGTAAATGAATCATCAAGAACAAACAAATAAATCATGATAAACATCCTGATGAATCAAAAACCAGGACTCACAGATTCAGTAAGCTGCCCGACGATGGAGATCCCTGGGCGCCAAATAACTTACTAACTCCGGAGCTAAAGAAAAACATCAGTTGGACCCCGGTGGGCCAAGCAACAGACAAGAAGCTCCGGCCCCAACCAACTAAAATGAATAGCTTTAAGTCGGTGTAACACAGTCGTGCATTTACCTGTAAACGACAAGGCAGGAGAGACTACAATTGCAGATCAGACGAGACAACAATATTGGTCAGTTTGACCCCATTAAGATACTAGTATTTCATAACAAATAATAATAGTAGCACGATGTCGTCATGAGACACTTGTGAAGCACTCTGCTGACCGATCTACACATGACTCTTCTCATGACATAACTGGGGTTTCCATGTGGAAGTGATGACACGAAGTCATGCGCCAGATAGGAAGCCCTAATATAAACCAGGACATTCTGCCTTGTCGTCAGTCAGTCCGAAATACACTATACGGTTACAAAGTCGCTGTTAATTGTAGAAATTGATATTAAAATCTAATGAATCTGGAACTGTTCCTTGTTATTGTTTAACAAGACAGTTAATTTTTGGTGCCGTGACCAGGATCGCTTGGCAACAAAGGGGCGGAGGACCAGTGGTGGACAGAACAGAACAAGACTAAAGGTAGGTGCTTTCTACTGTTTCCCTCATTATGGCAGAAGGGGTTGAGATGAATGAGCAATTCCCTGGGGGGTTCCTCCGTCCAGGTTTTGAGCGAGAAGTTGCCAGTGCGTTTTCACAATTAACAGATCAGCTCGGTCACTTGTCCACCACGGTAGCGAACCAGGGTATTTCCCAAAACATTCCACCTTTTGATGGGAAAAGTAAGGACTTTTATGCTTGGGTGAAAAGCATTGAAAAGTTTTGTACACTTACAAATGTCCCAGCCAATAACTATAAACTAGTAGCATACAACTCCAGTAGGGATGCTGTAAGCAGCTTTATTGCACGTTACATGAATCAGTTCCCTCAGGGAACATGGGAAAATTTAAAAACAGAATTAAGTTCAAGGTTTGGGGAAGTCGTTGACGAATCACATGCAGCAGTTTTGTTGCGCAAGGTTAAGCAAAAAGAAGGTGAACCTATTCAGTCATATGCTGAACGCCTTATAACATTAGCCGAACAAGCATTTACAAATCAAAATAGACAGGCAGAAACCCAGCTAGTAGGGTATTTCATTGATGGTCTATATTATGACCATTTAAAAATGAAAGTGTTAAGGATAAATCCACCTACATTAGACGAGGCAGTAAATTGTGCACTGTATGAACAAAACCTCAGAAAAAGCTTCAATTTAAGGTCAGGCAGGGATTATAAAAGCTTAGAGTCTAATGACGAACCCATGGATGTAAGCCATGTTAGACCTAGGATGCGCTGTCAGCGTTGTCACAGATCAAATCACAGTACAAAAGATTGTAGAGCTTCCATAAGGCCACAGATAAACGCAGTCAATACACAGCAGGTATCAACACAATATCATAATTGGGGAAATCAGCAAAGCAATGATAGTTGGGATTATGGAGATAACAGGGGTCAGAGACAGCAAAATATGACAGGTGTAAGGAAATGTTGGATCTGCGGATCAGATAAGCATTTGAAAAGAAATTGTCCTGGCAAACAGAATATGACCTCAAACAGAAACTCATCAAATCAGCAGGGAAACTAGAAGCATCTCTTTATTGTGAAGCGAATAAAGAGAAAGTACATGACACATCAACTTACAAAATTTCTTTAGCAGGCAATCCAAATTCTTGTGCATTGAAAATAGGAAACCAAACATATCGAGGGTTAGTGGACTCTGGAGCTTCACTGAGTCTGCTTGGCTTGAATGTTTACAAATCATTAAAACAAAAGCCAAAAATAACAAACCATTTTGTCAATTTACAATCTGTAAACGGTGAAAGTTTGGAAGTTAAGGGCCGTGTAAATTTGGATTTTGAACTCAATGGCACAAAACTAAACCATGACTTCTATTTGGTCAAAAACATGAACAGAAACTTGATTTTAGGTCACGATTTCGTAACCAAGAATGGCGTCCGTTTGTACTTTGATCTAGCATGTTTAAGGGTAAACAATACCTTTGTTCCACTAATTGAAGATATCCATATAGCATCCATTGTGAGAAGCCAAGCCTCTGTTACTCTAAAACCAAACACATCTTATATCATCAAAGGAAAAATCAAAAGCAATCCACAAATTCCAACAAGTAGGCTTTATCAAGTATTATCAGCAGATAAAGGATTTATTTCTGAAGAACCGGGACTTAGTATAAGTGATGGCCTTATCAAGCTAAATAGGTCACGAATAATTCCTGTACAGATAAACAACACTACAGGTAGAACTTACAGGTTAAAAAGGGGTTGTGTCATAGGAAAACTTGAACAAATAGCAGAAGAAAATTTGGTCACTTTTGAAAGTTATAGTAAGAAACAAGAAAACTACCAGAAACAAACATCATATTCAAATTCAGAAATTTCAGAAGAGCTTAACTGTCCCACTGAATATAGAAACCAAATTTTGAACTTGATAAGTAGAAATAGAGATTTGTTGGCCAAAAAGGACTCAGATTTGACACAAACCAACACAGTTGAAATGAAAATTCCTACAGGGACTCACCCCCCTATTCAACAAAGACCATATCGCACCCCCCTAAATTCCCGTAAAATCATTGATCAGGCAGTGTCAGACATGTTAGAAACAGGCATTATAGAAAGGTCAAGGTCAAGTTGGGCATTTCCAGTTGTCATAGTTGAAAAGAAGGATGGAAGTAGTAGGTTTTGTGTCGACTATAGGAAATTGAATAAAATAACAAAACCCATAGCACAACCAATTCCTCTGATTGATGACATCATCAATAGGTTATCAGGAGCTAAATACTTCACAAGTCTTGACCTTAAGTCAGGATATTGGCAAGTAAAAATGGCCGACATAGACAAAGATAAGACTGCATTCACATGTCACAAGGGCTTATTTAACTTCAAAGTAATGCCATTTGGACTTTCTCAGGCCCCAGCCATCTTTACTGAATTGATGAATGTCGTGTTATCTGGCTTAGAAGACTTTGCCACTAGCTATCTAGATGATGTTCTTATCTGGTCGTCCTCATTGGAAGACCATATGACCCATATTCAGCAGGTATTAGACAGATTTAGACAACACAATCTTAGATTAAAATTGAAGAAGTGTAGCTTCTTACAGACTGAAACAGTGCACTTAGGTTTTGTTATCAGCAAAGATGGGGTAAAACCAGACTTACGCAAAGTAGAGGCAATAAGGAACATGCCATCACCAACCTGTGTACGTGAGGTCCGAGCCTTTATGGGTAGCATAGGATACTACAGAAGGTTTTTGCCAAATTTTTCAGAAATAGCTGAACCCCTTATAGCCCTGACAAGAAAGAATGCCAGATTTAGGTGGTCTGATAATGCACAGAAAGCCTTTGATTTTCTTAAGGAAAGCTTGACCGTGATTCCCCTCCTTGCTTATCCTATCTTAGGGTTAGAATATAAATTATACACGGATGCCAGTGGTCATTGTGTAGGAGCCGTATTAACACAGGACTGTGTAGATGAAAACAATGAGACAGTAGAAAGGCCAATTTATTTTCTGTCACACAAGCTTAGCCCCACTCAGTGTAGGTATTCAACCGTAGAACGCGAGTGCTTCGCCATAAAATATGCACTCGACCGCTTGAATACGTATTTGCATGGTGCAAAATTTACCATCTTTACAGACCACAAGCCTCTGAAGTATCTTCTAGAATCACCCATGCAGAACAAGCGTGTACAACAATGGGCATTAAGCATAGCAGGTTATAACTGTTACATACAATACATAGCTGGGAAAGATAACACAATAGCTGACCTACTTTCACGACTTCCTGACAATAATGAGAACATACACCATGAGTCAATCAGTGAAGAGAGTATGCTTGACATATCTGATAAGTCATACGAGGTTAATGCAATTAATTCTAATGAATTTAACCCAAGCAAGTTTGTTTCTTGTAATTTTAAGGAAAATGACCACTTAGAGAAACCTGACTCACTTGGCTATGACATGATTGCTGAACAAGCAAGAGACCCCGAACTCAGCCAACTTAAGGCTCAAATTGAACAAGGACAGGCTAACAGATGCCTACAAAGAAAGCATATCATTCTTGAAGGAATTCTGTACTATCTGTCTAATCCGGATGAAAACCCAATCATCAGATTATATGTACCGAACCACTTGACTGAAAGAGTGATAAGACAATTTCATGAGATAATACACTTAGGTGTAGATAAGACCTTTGATGCTATCAGGGACAAGTACTACTGGCCAAACTTATACAAGCAAGTGTATGATCATGTGTCAAAATGTGTACCATGCCAAACTAGAAACCTGAAAAAGGTCAAAGCTCCACTAACTGAAGTTGACACACCCCCTTACCCATTTGCTAAGATTGCTCTAGACTTAGTTGGCCCTTTGCCCAAAACACTTAGCAACAACGTCTATATTTTAACAGCAATTGACTGGTTCTCAGGTTTTGTGGAAGCCTGGCCATTACCTGACAAGAAAGCTGATGGTATAGCTCACTTATTACTGGACGAAATCTTTCCAAGGTATGGTTGTCCACTCCAGGTAGTTACGGATAATGGGTCCGAATTCGTTAACGGCACGTTACGTAAGGTATTTGAGGGGTTGAACATACAACATGTCCGGACAACGCCATATTCACCTTGGTCAAACGGAAAATGTGAGCGCTCCCACCGTGCCCTGATTGATGTAATATCAAAGAAAATGCAAGATAACAATCACACTTGGGACTTGTATCTTAATCAGGCTTTAGCTGCGATAAGGTTTAGTATCAGTGAGACTACTAAGTTCAGCCCATTCTTTCTTCTATTCCAAAGAGACCCTGTTTTTCCCATTGACAATCTACTAAAACCTAGGAGACGTTATTATGGTGATGACATCATTGAAAAAGGATTAGAACAAACACACAAAGCTTTTGTAATGGTCCACAAACGCCAGAAACAAGCAAGAAGAAAACAAGCAAAATATGCAAATAAAAACAGCAAAGATGTAGAATTTAAGATAGGTGACCCAGTCTACTTCAAAAACCATATCAGAGTAAAAGTAGGTCAAAAATGGAAACCTTACTATAGGATAATTGAAAAGAAAACACCAGTAACTTTCACCCTAAAAGATCAGCTGACAGGGGAAACAGTGCCAGCTCATGCACAACACATAGGGCATGCCGATATTGATGAATGGGAAATTCCTAAAAACCAGGCAAACAAAAGGTTCCGCAGAGCAAACTTTGTAATCCCACCCTCTGAATCAGAGAGTGAAAAAGACAGCGCTTCATCAGGAAGCGAGACAGAATCCCAAAGCCAAAGACTAGTGCAAAAATATAAACAAGTAAGGTCAGATTCTGAGGATGAAATGAAAATACCATTAGCTGAACTTGCTCGAAGGCTCAAACATGATAAAAGTTCAACTGACAACACACAAAGCAACCTATCTGATTCTAGTTCAGATGATGAGGCTGTGTCAAGGTCAATCGACCATGAACAAAGCATGGACATTGGTCATATTCGAGCATTAGGAACGCGCCGTAAAAAGCTGCGAAAGACAGCAAGCTCAGACAAGAGCAAACTCAAGAACTTGCTCAAAGTAATTAGTGATGTGTTATAAAGCTTCAGTTCATTTTTGTGTAAATAGTTATGTATATGTACCTGTTCAAGTAAATTGTATTTGTATTTCCACTTAAGAGTCATCTGTTTATTTACAGAGGGAAATACAGTTATATCCTTGCTACATGACAAGTGACCTCCGAGTTCAAGTTGTAAGATAAGAGGTTTAGAATAAGATAACTACACTTATAACTTGATTAGTAGTCATAATGGAGAATAGAGCAAATAAAATTTACAAATCTAGCAATGAAACTTACAAGGAATTGAAACAACAAGTCGCCATGCTTAAAGAACAATTAAAGGATCTTCAGGAAAAGCAAACACGTAAAGAAACAAACACATTAGGTAGCCTCTGTGATGCAATCAAAACAACCGAGCATAAAAATTGCGACAATGCAAACAATGAAGAAACATTAACGTAATGTCTTAAAACGACAATAAAACGCAATGTACATTTCCTTTTATTTACGTATAACGCTAATGCCTATTCAGAAAATGTTTGGTTGCAGTAATGAAATTGGTAAGTTATGGGTCATGTATGCTTCATATGAGATAAACAGTATTTCAAATTTATGTAATTGGTAATCGGGTCATATTTATTTATATGTATATTGTGTTGATAGTTGCCGGTATCTGTTTTTATAATAAACAAGCAATAACAATATCTACTTCAGAGAGAAGAAAGAAAATAAAACAGAGAGAGAAAATGAATCCCATGAACGTAGATCGGCAGAAAATAAGAGAATCAGATTTACCAGAGGTCATTAAAAGGGAGGTAGAGGATATGATCAGTTGGGATTTCTCTGAAACTTGGTATGAGTCTGAGGTTCTTTTTTCTATGCTTGAGAGGGGTATCTTCCACCGAGTGATAGATCGGGTCGAAAACTTGGGTTTAATGGAGGAAAATTTCAATGAAGTCCGCTCCTGCTATGAAAGAATAGCAGAGCGCCTGTTGGACCATGAGTACATGTTAATGGATTTTATATTCCCACGGACGCTGTATATGAAGTGTATACGTTCGTTGGTTTATAGCACATGCAGACCCTGTTATGAAACTTGTTGGTTTCATCTTCTACCTCGGCAAATGAGGTTTCATGTCACATACTTTCAGCATTTGCAGTGGTTTATTGATGAAAGGTACTCCAACGACACTCTGTTGCAGAACGAGTAAATCAAACACATTAGAACTCATATACATCTTTTGCAAATACACAAACTCAGTACTCACGGAAGACAAGTCCACTCCTTTGTAAAATCCAAAAACTGTGCTATTCAAGTAGGCTACAATCCATTTTGCATATTCGAGAACTTAAGTATAGATATGAGATAAGGAAAGGTAGAGATGTTGCGTGTTAGGTGAAAAGGTGCTTTAGTCACTGACCATTGTAGGTCATAACAAGTAATTTACATTTATTCCGTATTTTCAGATCAATAGATATGGACTTTGCTATTCTGTACGTTCTTTTTGGCATGTGTGGTCTTGTCTACATGACCGACAATTACACAACAAAAGAGACGGTTTTACACGAAAATGTACTATTTGTTAAGGACGGAGACATATCTTTATCAAGATCACGATGGATAATGACCTTTGTTCTCGACATAAATGTCTATGAAAAGTTCATTCTGAAATTACATAACGAAATCAACGACGCTGATAAGCTAGGGGAAACGATATCTAGGCATTATGATAAACCTAAGTCAGAGGGTTACTTTTCGATATCTAAGGCGCTAAGAGGGGAAATACAATCTTTGCAGTACATAAACCTTGAAATCAAAAATAGCTTTGCTGACCTCAAATCTTTGAAGAAACGGTCGCGTCGTTCGATTTTTCCCTTTGTGGCCTCCGCATTAAGTTTTTTATTTGGTACTCTGAGCTCTTCAGATTTGACAGACATAAGAAGTAATATTGGCCATCTCGCGAAAAATCAGCAAACTATTTCCCATGTCCTTGAAAAGAGTCTCTCAATCTTAAACATAACACGTATGCAAGTATCCGAAAATAGGCAGAGTATCAATAGTATCATAAATTCCTTGCAAGATATTGATAAGGAAATAGATTACATAACGCAGGAATTAGGGAAACAGATTTTTGAACTCGAACAGTTTGTTTATCTCTTCTCAAGATTAGACTTGGCGGTTTTCTCTGCCACATGTACGTAGATATTCTCTTTGTTAGTTTGTATGTGTTACACGTTTCAAACTCCTTAACGGGGGCTGCAACACGTTTCAAACTTCTGATTTTATTAGAGCCTATATCACAAAGGTACTCTGTTTCTATTCTGAATATGCACTAGTAAGACACTGTCATCATCAATTTACATGTAGTTTCGGCGATATTTGGCAACAATTAAAGGCAGTGCATGCTTAATTGACGTGAGAAAGAGTGTGGGCGGGGAGTGCGACATGCATGTTTTTTTAGGCGGTGTTGATGGTAAAAAAGCATTCTATTCGCTTTAGATAGTACCACTAGACCTGGGACTACGAAGAAACCGCCACTGTCATAGTAATGACACTGCTGAGCATGAAAGAATTCCTTGTGACGAACTTCCAAGTAATTCAGAGAACGCACTCATAAATTTATTACCAAAAGTAGAACAGGAAATAGAAAAGAATGGTAAACTTAATGTAGTAGAAAACATTTTCAGACTAATTAATACTAAGAAATTTCCCATGAAAAATATCGCGTTTCTCTTGTTTCTCACAAACATTAGCAGCTGCATCAAGTACACCCGATTTATCAACTGTGTTAACGGTTTCGTTTTCATCTGTATTGATGATCTCTATACACCCCAAATCATCTAACATGTCCAAAGGCATTGAGGGTGGTTGACTTTTTGTGATATTTGCGATCTTATTGTACACACTGAAATGTTGTTTTGGTATCTACCTTTCAATGGCGAAGATGTGCATAAGCGTTTCGTCAATTTGTAAGGTGTCATTTTATGGGGCGACTTAAATGTGGTCTGTTTTCTGGCCGACTTTCCTGGTGTTGATAATGGTCGCTTTTTTCTTCGTGATGAGGGTGTCCGGGGTGTACATGTAATGCTGAGCTTGCCCCTTTTTACATAAGGAGGAGGCCGAGGAGACAGTTCAGCAGATTTTCGTTTCCTTATTATATGATATGTGGAGCGCTTTGCTCTAGAAATCTTCAAACCTCGTGATTTCTTGCCTTTGAAATATCCCATTTTGACAGAATCTGAAAAACAGTCAATGTTTGCCCTTAATCGTTGTTAGCCTACAACAAACGAGACCGGGCAAAAACATGAACCATGTATTAAACGCCCCATAATTGGATGATAAAATATTGTTTTGCTTATCCTTATTGCTACATGTAGCCTGCCAGAACGCACAGGCCGTTAACATCGGACACTGAAATGAAGAAATGCAATAAACTATAAGGACAGAACAAATTTAAAAACCATTTTTTAACTTTGTGAGTTTTATAATAAAAAGGTACAAGTAGGCAAAGATCAGGAAAAGCATAAGCATACCGACCAACTGAAAAGGCGTTTGTCAACAACTTCAGCGCCAACGTACATAATCATAACCACCCTACATAATCAGATTCATCATACATAATCGGAGCCGAACTTTCTTTCGGCATTTTTTTCCGTGATTTTGTTTGGTGTCATGTCGGGGGACATTGTGATTGTTAAATGATCACCCAGCTATTATACCTAAAACAGCAACACCTAGTCAAACAGGTTTAAAATGCATACTTTTACAGGAAAATATCACCCGGCTCATTTTGTATTCCGTAGTGTTGATCTCGGGGGAAAAAGTGCTCCAAAGACAATTGTTTTCTACTGTCAATTCTATTTACCTCATCTTCTTGGTTCTGGCATTGGGGGTCTTGTGTCTCTACATATTGGGAATTCGTAGTTGCTTGATCCAGCTGAAATGCATGACAGTTAAAGATGTATTTGGCTGTGACAAACTGGGTATCTTGAATAAACCGAGACACAGTGATGGCTTCAACTTATGTTTTTGAGAGTATATAAGCTGGTATATGATTTATAATATGTTCGTCTTCTTGTGTCTGTGAAGCTGGCATGATGCAAATTAACATACCGGGGGCTCTTTTCACTTAACGATTGGTCTCAGGTTTAAGTAATAAATGATCAATTTACACAGAATTTGAATAAATCACAATGCTATTTATTTGTTTCAATGCCATTTTTCTTCGGCCATATTTATTTATGTACACATTTGGAGAGCTTCTTTTCTTTACTTTGAAACCAGAATCTTGTGAAACCTTGAATTTTATGCAAAAATCAATTTTAAAATTATAACCTAAACATACCGGAACATGTCTGTCGTTTGGTTCTTGTCGGTCCTGTGTTGCATGTATCTGGGGAGCCATAGTAGCCTTTGCCTGGTGAAAAACTGGTGATAGTTTACGATCTGTTTTATCAGTGATATTTTTATTAAGATTGATACATGCATAAGGCAAGACCTTCCAATGACTTACGCGAAAGAATATTCCAGGTGGCATGTAACCCACAAAACGCGTATTGGTGGATGACTAAAGACTTCTGAATGCTTGATAGCTGAAGCAAACTAAATGAATGAAAAATACTTATTTCAATAATGTCTTTGAGACTGTTTTGATTATCGAAGCTACATATTGGGTACATAAGCTTAAGTCCTTTTTAGGTCAAACATTGCTTTTGTGTTGGAGAAGATAAATTCTAAGGATTCGGTCACACATTTATATTAATATTGTATGTATTTTAACTGTGTTTACGTCTTAGCAAATATTTGAAGCACTTTTACTATATGTGTATGCAGATGACAGAAACCGCTTCTACTGTCAATTCTATTTACCTCATCTTCTTGGTTCTGGCATTGGGGGTCTTGTGTCTCTACATATTGGGAATTCGTAGTTGCTTGATCCAGCTGAAATGCATGACAGTTAAAGATGTATTTGGCTGTGACAAACTGGGTATCTTGAATAAACCGAGACCCAGAGATGGCTTCAACTTATGTTTTTGAGAGTATATAAGCTGGTATATGATTTACAATATGTTCGTCTTCTTGTGTCTGTGAAGCTGGCATTGTGCAAATTAACATACCGGGGGCTCTTTTCACTTAACGATTGGTCTCAGGTTTAAGTAATAAATGATCAATTTAACAAAAAATTGAATAAATCACAATGCTATTTATTTGTTTCAATGGCTTTTTTCTTCGGCCATATTTATTTATGTGCACATATGGAGAGCTTCTTATCTTTATTTTGAAAGCAAATTCAGGTGAAACATTAAATTTTATGCAAAAATAAATTTTAATATTATAATTTAAACATACCGGAACATGTCTGTCGTTTGGTTCTTGCCGGTCCTGAGTTGCTTGGATCTGGGGAGCCATAGTAGCTTTTTCCTGTTGAAATGGATGGAGATAGTTTACGATATTTATGTCTTATCGGTGATGGTTTTTCCGTTATGAAAGACAACATATCGGGAACGTAAGATTGATGTATGCATAGGGCAAGACCTTCCAATGACTTAGTCAACCGTATATGCTAATGAGTTAGACAGAATAAATGTATTAAAAATAATATTCTGTTTTCTGTATACATTTTAACAAATCACTCATTTGACAAATCACACTCAGTCGTGTATTCATATGACAGACATCGATTCATTTCTATTTGAAATCTATCTGATAATGTCAAATACCTCAATGAATCGTTCGTTCTCGAACTGCTGATCCTGTGTCTCTTTATTACTAGAATTCATAGTAGTATAACCCAGCTGAAAATGAAAAACAGTATTTAATAAGACTTTGGGGATGTTTTCATGATAAACCATACTTAAAGAGGACCTCGAATAAACAAAAGACCAAATAAAGGAACTACATCTGTCAGAGAATCGTTAAGGGTTTAATCAAAATGAATTATCAGTTGTTTGATGGATTGTGTTTGTAAGGTGGTCTTCGTTGTACAGGATTACATAATAGGGACACTAGATCATATTATCATGGATTAAAGGTTTAAAAATTGAGAGGATCTTTATATTTCAAAAACACTTTTATAAGAAATGTGGCATGTAACACACAAAAACATGATATTGTGAACTTTTCTTACATCATCACTTCCTTTGGTTTGAACCTGCTGGATTTGTGTCCTGTTGTACTTGTACTTCACAGTAGCCCCAGCCTTCTAAAAATACATTATAGCAGATTATGCCACATGCTTTTATAATGGCATAATAAAAATGTACCTGTTGGGGACATTGAATGAACACAGACTTAGTGGTGCAGTCGACTGAGACTTTTAAGTGCTCAATAGCTGGAACAAGCTAAATGCATGAAAAATACTTGCTTAAATATTGTCTTTGAGACTATCTGATTATGATAAATACATATCGGGGACATGAGCGCAAGCTCTATATTAGGTCAGACATTGCTCTTGTTTTGGAAAAGGGTTTTAATTGAGCATGTGCATGACAAAACCAAAAAAATTTTTCCGAACAGGTCTGATACAAACCGGCCTGTACAGCGACAGAAGATGGCTAGAGGCTTGAATTTTCGTATTTAGAAAGAAGAGGAATTGCACTATTCGTGTAGCGAAAACAAAGGCGCCGATCAGCTTCGCGGTGACCGCGAAGCTGATCTGCATCTTTGTTTTCGCATATGCAAATTGTTGGTTTTGTCACGCAATGGCTCAATTACGTTTACGTCTGAGCAAACGTTCTAGGTCACTAAGGTATGCATGCAGATGACAGGAACTGCTTCTACTGTCAATTTGGTATGTTAATACCTCATCTTCCTGGTTCTGGTGCTGGGGGTCTCTCAACACATTGAGAAAATAGTGTCAAGTAATTTGTTATGAAAGATTAAAGATCGGTGGGTGTTAGATAGATTCTATTTGCCCCACCTAACAAGGAGATGTGACTGTTGTACATATGAAATATGCAGAATATATGATTAAGGAAGAGCGGTTTTCATTTCACGTACCCCATCATGTGTTTCGTCTAGGACCTGACAGTCTCGCATTCTTTCAGTTAGGACATGAACGCCAGTGTCAGTTACAATCTGAAATTACATGATATTTGCATATCATAAAACAAGGGTTTGGGGACTGTGTCTACATCTAAAATGTTGCTAAATATTTTACAGCAATCTATATTGAAATGTAGGCAAAGTATTCGTGAATAAACTGCATGAAAAATATTTCATATAAATAAACAGTTAAATGTTTATGCAGGATGCTTACCTTTTTTCTCCATGGGAGATCTGCTATACCATAATCATATCTTAATTCCTCTCCGATGTTTATATCTTTCGTGGCAAAAATACAAAGGTGTGGTCGTCCATCTACCATGACAACTCGCACACATGTATTTTCTTTGGGCGATCCGTGTTCGGCATCATTAACCATCCTGGCTTTATCAAAGATGCTGTTTGTTGCGTCAATGCTGTGGGTAAATCAATTAAATCGCAGTGTTTAAAAAATTGAAAATAAATTGTTATATATGGAATAAATTGTAAATTCATAGTACGATATGATGACATAAACGTGGTTAAGAAAAGCATCATGAGTAGGCGACCAATGAATACAACGCTTGTGCGAAATTGGCCTGTTACATGTAAAGAATATTTAACAATGATTAATACTTTATTTACATCGCATGATTGCATTCAAGTCAAAACCGACCTGCGTCTGAATCTTCGACTTTTTGTTTTCACAAATGTTAAGAGCATTTTTTCTTATAAAGTGGGTTTAACCGGTAGAAGGGTAACATGGACGTCTTAAATAAATACCACGTCATAACATACCACCAGGTTTTGTCTCTGTTTTTAAATCTGTATAGGAAACATCCTGCACCTGATTCTTCATACATTTGCTCCCTTCGCCGCGCTTCTCGGAGGGGTATTAAATCTCCCCGATACTCTAACAAGTACTCTCCTTTCTTAAACGGTTGTGTAGTAAAAACGCCAGATCCTGAAATCCGAATTGTATGTGTATCAAATGCGTTGAAAATGCTAACGTAACGCGTTCTGTGATCTTAGTGCTTGTCGAAGTACAAAGGGTTGTCACAAACCGTGAATAAAAGTGAAGTCATTAATATATGAACTGGATCTTTGCATATTTCAAAATGCTAAGATATCAGTATAGATTGAAAATTTCTTGCAATAACTTCCAATTTCTGATTCCTCATAACGAAAACATGTCTGTGTAATGGGTACCCAAGTACACCCGACTTTTACACAGTAAAAATGGGTTTACCGGGGTATACCTATTTTTCTTATTTTTGACATTAAATATGCCTTGTTTGCGTAAAGGTAAGATTTGTCTGTTCTCTCCAGCAAAATAAAAAACCAGAGGGCGAATGGTCCTGTAAACGCTCACCTGAGATTTGGTATGTACTCCAAATACTTTCCTTCATGTCCTTGTATATAGCCTTGGGCCATTGGCAGACAACCATATGGGGCTATTTTCATAAACATAAATCTTCTCTCCATTTGCTTATCCCCAGCAAGTTTATCTAATAATTGACATTTTTTTTTACATGTTTCACGATTCAAATGCATAGGCGACCTAAGATGGCCTTGTCGCAAAATAGGTAAAGGTCATCCCAGGGTCAAGAGCAAAGCTCCATTACCCTAGGCTTCATGCCAAGTTTCGAAATCATATGCATTTTGGTTTTACAGCAGAAGGTTTAATTTACAAGTTTTTTACATAGCCATGGCGGCCATCTTGGTCATGTGACCTACATCACTTATATATACTTTTGTTCTCTTTTCGTAAAATGCTCCCTTTAAAATTTGGCTTTAATTGGTCAAGCAGTGGCAGAGAGAAGATGCTTGAATATTAGTCATATACATGCATATAGTCCTGGTAGGGACAGACAACCTTTCTTCATAAACCAGTGCTCCAGATAAGGATTCGTGGTCAATGGGTATTTACCCACCTCTTTTTTGCTTAATTGGGTATCTCAGATTCCATTGGGTAAAAACATAATTTTCAAAATTTTGAATTGGGTATTCCGAGTTTTTGTATTGGGTACCATAATTTAGTAAGAAACAATAAAAGGCATTTCAATAAAACTTATTTACCTCTTGTTATTGATCTGGTTGGCATACATAAGTGTAGATAGGCAAAGAAATAGACGACAGAGCATTAGATATACTATAAGCTCACTTTTGAGCCTATGGCTCAGGTGAGCTTATAACGATTGTGGCATTTCCTGGTTGTGCTTGGTGAGCTAATAATGATGATAGACGACAGAACATTGGAAATACTATGACCTCACTTTTGACCAATATGGCTGAGAGGAGCTAATAACAACTGTGGCATTGCCTGAATGATGGAAAACAGGATTTTGGTTCTTATTTTATGTGCCATATTCATAGTTTGGGACCTTTCACCCTCCTGCTATACAACCAGACTTCCTCAAGAATCATTATCATTATCAATATTTTATGATCAGGTGTCAGATATTAGAAAATCCTGATTTATATAGTCTAAAAATAAAATATTGTTTGTTTGCCCTGTACCTATCCACAATAAAGCCCCCATCCCAGTTCAAAATATGATGCAGTTACCTGAACTGTTTTATTATTATTCTAATTATTATTATTATTATTATTATTATTATTATTATTCTACATAATGGCAAACTGAAACAAACATTCTTTTTGAATTGAGGTTAAGGCCATAAAATATTTATATTTCTTCTGAGGAAGACTAGTTGCCAGTACACCTTGAAATAGGGTCGTTCAGCATATTATTTGGTTTGTATGCATTATCATATTTAATATATGTTGATTTTTAAGTTACAAAATTCTATAAAATTAATGACAAATTCACTGAATGACTAATTTCCTAGATCCTATCACAACACACGGACTAAACAAAAACATCAAGAAAATTTTATAGAACACACAGGGCATTTTTTTCACAAGACATACACATGAATGATGATGATGCTCAAGCAAAACTAAATACTGCTTCAGACTTTAAGATATAACTTATAATTGGTGTTTGTATCTTTTTAAATTCTAAGAACTTAGAAGCACCAGAAACAGTTTCAGTAAGCAGTGTATGAATGCGAAAGGAGCTTTAGCATTCAAAACAGTCCCAAAACAGGCCAGAATAGAATGTAGAATCCTACAAGCCTGATGCACCTACATGTACTGACGTGAAAGACCAGCTAAAAACAGAAGGTTTGTTAGTACAGACTGTACTAACAAACCTTCTGTTTTTAGCTGGTCTTTCACTGTATGGACTGAAGAGCCTGCCCTTCCTGCGTTTTTTGACATTGTACCAATGACCAATTGCTGCGTCAGGCTTGTAGGCATCGACTGGGGGGCCTAACATGATGATTAGTATGAGACACTGAAGTGTCTCAGCTTTAAGAGATGCCCTGAATTTGCTTTTCAATCTGTTTTGAATGCTAAAACTCCTTTCACATTCCACACTTGTAAGCTGCATACATACTGCTATAGCAGCTAAAATGGCAACATTTGGCATTAAGTCACTATGTAGTATTATCAGTTTACGACACAATTCTATTGGGTCTAGACTGCGGTATGCCCCTTTAAGCATGCCTTTGAGCCGAGGCCATTCATCCAGAAGCTTGTCTTGCGACAACATGGCCTGTACAGGAATAACTGTTTCCTCCGTCCCTTCAATCAAATTTCCTTGTACACGTGTCATTTCTTTGTTTACCCCATAAAAAATTTGCTAAATGGTTAATAGCCTCATCACAAGATTCTTCTGCCATGTTAATAACAGTCGAGGGCTCAAGTACCTTGGAGAAATCTGACAGAATATCCCCATCCTCTTTTCTAAGTCTGTGTTTAACATTATGTTTTAAGCTCTTGATATATCTTGACCTTAAATTGTCAAATTCATCATCCATGTTAACATTGAAATCCAGTTTATCCCCCTTGTACAGTTTACCTTCCTCCGTTGTAGAAATGTTCCTTTTGATTTGCTTAAGCCCTTCCCCATCTGTAGTGGAAAGGACATCCAGTTTAAAAATTGTACCATCAATCAAAGGTTGAATGTCACTGAACATGATGTTTTGCTTCTGAAACTGTTGACTTAATACAGCCAACTCTGAATGAACGTCCAACATAAATGCTATCACTAAAGCAACTTTGTAACTTCTGAAATACTTATATAAACCTTTTGCAACAGGATTCTTCTCTGCCGCAAACTTGGACAACACTGTTAACACAGATGAATAACACTCGTAAACAGCTTCTACTGCGGATTTAAGGTCATTGTTCTAAACACTGGCATATTTTGGCTGCTTCGAACGAGTTCGGCCAGTTTTGACCATCTGATTGGAGAGAAAACAAGAATGTATTTTGCCAAAAGTTTGTCCGACTCTATTATGAATCGTTATTCTTTATTGCCAAACATCACAATTTTAATCATGCAAAGCACCAGTATGGCGTTACAAAGGATATGAAAAGTGACCAAAACAAGCATTTTCGATAAACTTACCACCATGAATAACTTAGGTAATCCTTTTGCACGCAAATGGCAGATTTTTTCTGCACATCACATTCCGACTGCATTAAACAAGATATTTAACTATCCAAAAACACATTTGTTTTGAGAAAATTAGTTATGGTTCATGTAGAGCAATGTACGCGGAAAATGTAGTATATAATTTTCCTTGTGTACATGTTTTAATATTACACAACAGTTTTGAGAAAGTCCTGAACACGGGGTGCAATATACTCTTCCTCAAAAGTCCTGTCACCCTATTAGTTTTCATTTATTGAATAAATGAAAATGCATTGTGTTCCATTTTTGTCTATTGAAATATACATGACAAAGTCCAGTATGCCAAATGTCCCTTTCATGCAGTTCACGTTTGTTGCGTATGTGCAGTTTAAACACATTTTTTATAGTTACAAGGGTGCGAATGGGTGGGGATCGGGGGTGGAGGTCAGTCCATGTTAGTTGCATCCTTCGGATACAACTGAAGTCTAGAGCATCCGTGGTGTGGTAAAGCTATCTGCTATGTGGTTGGGAAATCGCTCTAGGGCTTCTCCGGCATATTCATTCCAGATGAAATTTCAAATATGCCCTGTCTCAGTTTGAATTCGTTCGAATTGATGCTTTACATCCCAGTCAACAGCTAAGGTCATGTCGGGACGTTGCTTCCACTTTATGGGGCTCTTGCCCAAAATGAAGACGTCCCAGTCAACAGCTAAGGTCATGTTGGGACATTGCCTCCATTTTATGGGACTCTTGCCCAAAATGAAGATGTCATGAGTCTTTGACATCCAACATGTGCTTCAAATATAACCAGACAAAGCCAAAAGGGGTTATAATATATGAGCCTTGATGCGAGAAAACCGGTTTTCGCGGTTTCCTACCAGGTCCGACATAAACGGGTCTGTGCAGTCTCAGAAAATGGTCAAAAGCTTGAAATTTCGGATTTAGGAAGAAGAGAAATTTTACTATCCGAGTGGTGAAACCAAAGGCGCTGATCAGCTTCGCAGTTACTGCGAATCTGATCTGCTTCTTTGTTTTCGCATATGCAAAATTCCGGTTTTCTCACGATGCGGCTCATATTATAATGTGCGGATGGTTAGACTCGGAACCTCTTTTTCCTGGGCAGGCTCAGACCCGAGCGGTTAACCAGCCAGTCAGCATCGTACAGGCTTTCACTGGAGGCATAATCAGCCCATCTATTTCCTTCTGGGGCCCCAATTGGTAGGGGCCCCTGTTTCAGTATGACTTGCGATGTAAGTAGGGCATAAAACGCTGACACTACAACAAGAATATGATTCAGTGGTCTAAGTTTCAGATTTTTCTTAAATAGTTGCTATTCGTCTTACTGCTGATATATATTACAAAGTACGCGATTTGGGACTTCACTTCAATGCTACACTGCTAAACTGCTGACAGCCCCACAAGCGTTGGCTCCGCCCCGACATGACTAAAAAAATGTTGACTGGAATGTTAAGCCTCCATACAAACAACCAAATTAACTGCTGACAGCCTACGGATATTTTTCCCAAATCGTGCTTGCTCATTGTGTAATGGTTAGAGGGTCGTAGGTTAGATCCAGAGCCGCATCATAAATACCGTTTAAATGGTATCAGTGGCTACTTTGCTTGGCGCTCAGCATTATAAGGCAAGCACTGGATTCTCTTCTTTCAAAATATAGCATTACTTACATCTCGAAAATATATGAAAATGACTGAAAAAAAAAAGGTCTGATACTGATCACTGTCTGTATTCACTGGAGGACCATATGGAAGATTGTCAATTGTGCTAAATTTGTTGTCCTCCTAAAATATAAAATTTATTTATTTATTTATTTATTTATTATTATTATTTTTATTACAACACTTAAGGTTACCCATACCAACAGCAAAGCAAAAAAAAAAATGTATATATATGAAAAAAAAATGACCACTGAAACTTGTCTATCTTGTACCCCCTTATAGGATAGTCCTTGGACAAAGTCGGTCAAGCAAAACATTGGTCAACCTGGTACAATATCGACATATATGTACATGTATACATAGCTCTGGGCCTATTGAACTGTTTCCAGAGTGGTATTGATCCAAGGGTTCTTCAGCCTTTCCGGTTAAAATTTAAAATGAGCTAGTTTATCCGCATGACCTTAGCTACAGTATTAAGTGGGACGTAAAAAACATTACCAAACAAGCCATTGAAGCAAAATTTAACTGTTTTGCCTAGACATGTTATTTGCAACCTTGGGTCTAATGCATATACACAATGTAAATACTGACTCATAGGATGGTTGTGTCAAGTCATTATTTTTTTCCCTCACTTTCTTTTGTGTTTTGGCCGTAATGTATTTCACAACTATTATTTAGTCATTGCGAGACAAAGCCATCCCTTTCTGGGTACGTAACCGGTACTTTGTGGAGCTTGAAGTTTTTTTTTTTTTTTTTTTTTTTTTTTCAATTTTGCATCCCTTTCAAGCTTCTTTACTCATATCGAAACAAATCAATCGGTAGGTGTGGCGAAAACCGGAGTACCCGGGGAAAAACCACCTGACACACCCGCAAGCAGAACTATGCTTGTCCCACATGTGACTCATGCCCCGTGCGAGGTGCGAACCCACAGAGGTGAGATGATCGAATGATCAAGAGCACTGAAGTCAGCGACCTTAACCATTCGGCCACGGGGGCCGCCCGGAGCTTGAAGTGTCTTGCTCAGGGACACTACATGGCGGAGGCGGGTATCGGACCGAATCATGACCTCTCAGTTGTTAGTCCGGTTCTCTGTTAGCAAACCAGGCTCCCCACGTTTTGCTAGGAGAGCCGCTTTTTCTTTTGTGTTTCTTGGGTGAATAAATTTAGTAATTGTCATAAAAAATCAAATTTCCATTACAGTCAAGTACTTGGTTTCGCAAAATGTTCTTGTCAATGATAAATCATTGCCATCAGAAGAATAGAATTTTAATTACTGCTAAACTATACCCGACAAGATGTAGACAAAGTCATATCCTCTACTTTGCAGGAAAGATTTTTATGACCAAATTTTTCGTTTCTTGAAGCCATTACCTCTTAGAAGCGACCATTTCAAAAGAAATTGTACATTCTTGCTGATTTTTTAGCCCCGGCAATGTGTCATCCTACGTAAGTTTGAAGTATTGGGTTCTGGTCCAGCCTGTGTTTGCCATTAAATATAATGTAACAGTGTTTACAATTTTCTATATAATTTTATGAGATCCTTCATGTACGTAATGTACATGGTTGTTTCCATGCATAATCGATGTTTCTTTGCTCTCGGTATGTAACAGTGTGACATCAGATGTCATAAAATTTGACATGCAAAAAGCTACTAAAGATAAAAGATTGGTGTGAGTGAACTCATTCACAGATGCAATGTTTAGAAAATTGCCAAGAGAACAAAAACTGATTATTTGTTTTGAAGGTACTGGTAATACATGTTTAACCATGTTTTTAATAAGGATTTCCGGAGTCGGGAACTTTGCGTAACCGGAAACTCGACTGTACATTGTATTTTAACAATATATGAAGATCATTTCACCCAAAATCAACTCGGTAATATTGTATACTCTTCAATATTAAACATTAAACACACTCAATGAACATGCATTTTTGTACTTCAGGTTTTTATCATTCACCAAATATCACATTTGTAGCGCGTTGCATTGGCGCAAAACCATCATATGCTGCTACAGTCTCCTCACATGGCTGATGTATTATTCAATCAAAATGACAACCAAATAGTGCATGGGGCCTAAAGAAATAGATGGACTGTTTGTGCTTCCAGGCAAAGCTTACACGCTTCTGACTGACCAGCTGATTACTGGTATACCGCTCTGGTTTGAGCCAGCCCTGGAAAAGTGGTTCAAATCAAACCATCCATACATAAAAAGGTACAAACCATCCATACATATAAGCCTTTGTGGCTTAGTTGGATGGTTATATTTGAAGCACTTGTTGGATGTCATGACATCCTCACTTTGGGTAAAAGTCCCATAAAATGGAGGCAATGTCCCGACATGACCTTTGCTTTTGATTGGGACGTTAAGCATGAAGTCAAACAAAAACTTCCTTTGCCATGTTTGCCTTCTGTGTTTGTTGATGCATATATATGGTAATGTCTGTGTCATGGTATCCTAGGGTCTGTTTCAAACATTTTGTGACCACAAATAAATTCAAACATGTGCTTGGACATGCTTTAAGGTCAAAATGCGTTGCAATGTGACATCTGGATATTGTGTGTCGAGTCTCAAGGAATAGATAAACATACTGTAAATCCGGTAATGTTCGCGAGAACTTAATTTTCGCTAATATTCGCGAATTCGTTGCCTCGCGAAAATAAAGTTCTCGCTAATAAAGAATTACTGTAAGCTTTATAGACTGCACGAGTACTCGATCGCGAATTCAAAGTCTCGCTAATAATTGGGAAATAGAAAATTCGCGAAATAAAAGTCACGCGAAAATTTCCGAACTTACAGTAATACGGTATGTTGAGTGCAAATTTCAATTTAAAAATGCTACACACTTTGGCTCTAATTAGATGAAATCCGGGTGTATTTCCCAAAGCGAAGACAAAGATGTCCCATACAACATCCTTAAGTCCCAACCACCGTATTGAGTGAGGTTCTTTGATAGTTAATTCTGGCTCATCCAGAACATTCTGTATTTGCTTTAAAGCGTATATCCTGGCATGAGAGCTACTCATAAAGTGATAAAGTGATTCAAACTTATCCCTGAATTTTACCAAAAAGTCTTCCTTCTTTATAGAATCTGTGCAGGCTAAATTAAGGCGATGAGCGATACAATGTGTCTGTATGGTAAAGGGGGAATGCTTGATTGCATCTGTACTCCAACTCCAGATTTACGTCCCATCAGAACAGAAGCACCATCAGTTGCTAATGATGTCATCTTAGTAAGGTCTATTCCAAGTTTACCACATTGCTCAGCAACTGCTGCCACAATGGTACGGGCACAACCATCTTTCAAAGGCACATTTATCAGAAACTTGGTGATAGCCACGCCCAATTTAACATATCTCACACATATTGACAGACGCTTTTCAATGCATATATCTGTGGATTCATCTAGCATTAAGGCGAAGCATGGTGATCTGTTTATATCTGAAACCAGCGAGTCGGTGATTACACTGCAAATAGAGTCTTGAATGTCAGTTATAGTATCCCAACTTAGATTTTGATAGCCTGTGGCCAGTCCATTCTTTTTCTGTAGATCTAACAACCGGTTAATTTTTTCTGATGATTCCTGCTCTTTTGCAACATAATATGCTGTATTAAATAATATTTTCTCCTTTGGATCAACGTGTGTAGGGACAGTTTCCTTGTCAATCTCAGCACTCTCGTAATCCGTTTCAGTCTGAAGCTTCATAATATGGGAAACTGCATTTTTGTGCTCAAGACTGGCATTATGTCGCACTAGACTAGAACTCTGAATGCTGGGTGAACCTTCAAATGCCCATACGTTGGTTACCGCCAGTTTTTGTTTTGCAGATTTACAGTATTCACATTGAAGTCTCAAAGGGTCATCAGAATCTTTTGCACCTCTAATGATAACCCATGGGAATTTCTGTTTCCAATTTTCAATTGTTTCTTTTGTGACAGTTTCCCCTGAATGCTTTGATTTTGTTTGGGTCTGATGCACCCCACTGATAACCGACTCAAGAATTTCGGAGACAACAGTTTCCGACTCATTTCTTAAGTCTAATGTAGTAATCAGTTCATCCAGTATGCCTCGAGCAAGCGACGGGGCATCACGATTAAGGTATGACAAGATTTTGTTTGATTGTTCCGGCACAGGAACTTTCTTTCGACCCCGTTTCGCCATAGTTATCGTAAGTGAAATCGATGTCGTAAATCTTTACGTTCACTGGTCATTTCGACCCAACTTAAATTCTGGATATTTCGATTTTCACGCGCTTTGTAAACACGCTTGTCAACACGGAGAATTGGAAAAAGGAATTCTTATTATTGCCAAAAGTTGCCATGAGACTTCAGTGTGAAATCTGCACACCTGCAAAGCAAAAATTTTGATTTTAACCAAGTATTAAAAGACTGATTGCTGTAAGAGCTTCAAATTTAGGGTAGTAATAAAAAAGAAACAGAGTAAATAATGGAGGTGACTGTCCCAGCTGTCCGGAAGTTGGAATAATCTATATACAACTCTGATAGATACAGTATAAATCAGAGGAAGAAAAATGATTAAGATTGCATCAGCTAAAGGTGGACTTCAATTTTGTTGGGACGTAAATCAAGAGTCTGCGATTTACTATTAGCATGTAAATAGTTTGTGTTCTTGCTGAAATCATCTGATCCTTCGGGTATGAAAAGTAAGAATAAAACGATTTAACTAATTCCAACCTAGAAACAAGATGGAGAAGAAAGGCCAATGCAAGACATCACATAAATCCAATTAAATACGCATGAAGAGCAAGATTACTAGCTCTTTTTCAGCAAGGTAGCTAACTAGCTAGAAATACCCCAAACAGAGGCCTATTTTTCTAAAGAGACTGAGTATAACAGGGGCAGATTGACAAACAATACAACAGAAATACAACGGTAAATCACAGCAGAACCCAACTGCAACGAATTAATGGAGCGCTTATGACTCTCGTGCTCACTGTCCGCCTTGCATTACGTTATTTTCAACATTGAATAGCATTAATGATCATTGATCGGGTCATCAAAAAACCGCGATCGAATCGAAGTGACTCGGTCATAAATAGGACAAGTTGACCCGGATCCCTTTAAACTGAAGTCGTTTTACGACAATCATTCTCCATTCGGAATTCCTCGCACAGTAAATCAGGACTTCTGATTGGACGAAGCAGTTACAAATTAAGCGCTACCTGGCGGTGACAATACAATCGGACTGGTTTACAGTTTATTACACTACATTCTGTGTCCAATCGACAGTAAATAAGATTAGAAACCAACCATCATTGTTTTTGTTTACGAAGTTGTACGCTAAGACGAAAAGTAGAATTGCGTATCAAGGATTTCATTTTATAAAGTTGTACGCCTAGACAAAATTTAGAATTGCGTATCGAGGATTTCTTTTGCGTTTTTGTACGCTGGGGTTTAAATTTAATTGGGTTTTCAGGTCATTTCAATTGCGTACATACGCAGATACGCAGCTTATCTGGAGCACTGATAAACATAAATCGTCTGTCCATCTGTCCATTCCAAACCATTTTTTATATGCGCATTGTGGACCCTGAATCCCTAATGCTACATGCGAAGTTTCAAGATCCTAGGCCTTTGGGTTCTGGTGACGATGATTTTTTAAGGTTCCAAATATGGACTTGGTCATATGACCTGGTTTAGTCGAATTTTTTCTGCTTTTTAACCTTTTGTGCGTTTTCATATTTTAGTTAAGTTCAGGTAACTGAGTGGCCGCCTAGTGAAAAATAGCCGCTCTTTCGGCTTACTGTATGTTTTCAAAGTACCCGAGATTCAATTTAGTTTTTTGCCCACGTCGGGTTTTTGGGGTGGGACTTGCTTTCTGATTGCGCCTTTTCCTGATCGTTGCCTACTTTTACCTTTTTTATATACACTTTCGTTCCCCCTTCCTATAGTAGATGCTTCCTATAAAAATTGGCTTTGATTGACCCAGTGCATTCAGAGGAGAAGATCTTTGAAACTTTGGATAGATGGATGACGACGGACGACGGATCATGGGTATACTATAGCTCACCTCGTGAGCCTAACGGCTCACGTGAGCTAACAAATCGAACTGGGGACGGTGTGAGTTATGTTTATTTTTGCAATTTCATTACGCACCTCGAAATTTATTATGCAAAAACATGTTGAGTACATCAGGAGCTTCACAAAAGGGCTATTACTAATTGCCAGACTCAATACGGACATTTAAAAATATGATCTGACATTAAACTAATAAAACAGATGATGCCTGTCCGTAATTATGATAACTATAATTTTCCAGAGATTTCGAAATTTAAGGTAGACCTAGTTATCCGCATCCGACTGACAGAAATAATATTGGAGTCTGAAATGTTAAGACTTTCACTGATTACAGTATCATTGTATCTTCGAAAGCAAACTTACCTATTTCTGTATCAATAAACTTTACTTCAAAGCCGGGTGCATCAATTTTTTGTCGGCACGAAGAAGTAGCGAAGTCAAGCTGCTTTTTATTAAATTCTTCATTTTGCTTCTTTTCGTTTTTTCTGCAAGAAGAATATTCAATAATGTACTGCGTGCTATTGCCTTGTGCGGAATTGTTGTCACAACCACTGCACGACAGAAGAGTGTGTCATGTGTAACGTCTGCATTATGTCCCCTCTTTGCAGGGCCAAAACTGGAAGTGCATTGAAATACATATATATTAGCCGGCCGTTGATGCTAAGTCTGTCGTGGTATATACAACTTTTTGTGTGATGCTTTACCTGCATTACACTTTAATTGTTGTCCGACTTTTGTATACTCCTGATACAGCAAAAATAAATGGGGTATACAATGGTTTACAAACAATTCTTCAAACAATTTTTACGTAATTTTGTGCGGCGGCTCTAACATATCAATCACGTGTCAAAGCACACAATCAATTTTTACAGCTGTCAAAATCTCTTTTTACTGCAAAGGCGTGTTACAGGTACATGTAGCTGCCGTTTGCTGAACAAAAATCAATATCTGATCAGAACACCTTCAGTGCCTTCCGCTGATAACGTTTTATAACGTTTGGAAATGATGTGGTCAGACAAACTTTCGAGTCTGGTCAAGGTAAATAAATAAATAAAAAACGTAAATGCTGTCAAAGATACATGACTATAGCGAAGAGAAAATAAAAAAAAACTTGAGCCGTCGCATCAGAAAACTAACAATTTGTATGTGCAGTTTTTGCTACAAAGATGGTAAGCGTCTTCTTTCTCAATCCAAAATATCGAACCCCTAGTATTTTCTGTTGTTGTATAGCCTGGTTTGTGTTAGGCCTGATCGGAAAACCCAAATTGTTGGGATTATCAGAATTTACGACGTCACCAAACCCCGAGTTGGGTGGTGTAATTAACGACAAAGGTTAATATATTACCAGATCACGTTTATAATAGTGACAAAATCAGTGATGCCATTACACTAGGGCTGTAGGTTTGATCCCGAGCTTCTCGAATCGTGTTACAAACACGTTTATTCTTGCTTTTTTTTCATTAAAATAATTACCCTTGTTCTTTGAGAAAGCTACCTGCAATGTTTTGTTTATTGTCTGTAAGTGCCAAGTTTGCAATTAAATCAACAACAGAGCTTTTTATCAAACGCTTAAAAACAATAATCATAATAGAATATACAACGAAAACCTGGATGCCATGTTGCCATCCCAACACTTCCAGCACAAAGAGGACTATGGAATTATCCCGCGAAAATGAGGACAAAGCGGTGTCGAAAATACACTCGAACTATTTTTTTCTCATGGGAAAATACACTTTTGTGTAACGAGCTACAGACGGTTTGGCCATAGATCGGGGACATGCTGATTTCTGCTGAGTTTTCATTTTTCTAATGTAAAATAGATGTTGGGAATTCGTTTTTCATCGTTTCGCAAATCGCGGACGTCCGCGATTCGAACTGTGTCCTCGATATGTGAGTGTGTATTCCTACACATGTCCCCGATTAACATAATCGGCAAACACACACACACACACACACACACACACACATACACACACGGCGGTTTGTTGTGAAACATGTTTATATGCGAGAGGATAGGTTCATGCCAACCTTATCACACGTGATTCATCAATTTCTATCATTCCATAACTTTCTGAATAGAGAAGACATGACACATTTGTTGTTAATGCGTTACTAAACATAGCATTTAAAGAAAGACTTCCAGTTTCCAAAAGGTCGAAATACATATCGTCATTCAACACTGGTTCCAGATCGAACAGATAAAATGCGTAACCATTCAGTACATCATTTCGGGTCAGTTCAAGCCCGCTGTGGTCCGAGTCTACGATCGCACCGATTTAAGATTTTTTTCTCTTTGTGTCGTATAGCCTCTGTAGAACTTCTCCAATTGTAACCCCATGCGTTCCGTTGACGTCATAGTTGACGTGGAATGGCCTACCCGGCGTCGACACGCCGTTTACTGAAATCGACATCTGCGTCAGGTAACAGTTGTAGAAATTAAAAGTTTTTTTTCCTTAAAAGATACAAGTAGGCAAAGATCAGGAAAAGGCGCAATCAGAAAAAGATTCCCACTCCAAAAACCGAGGTGGGAAAAAAACAAACCAACAATCAGGTACTTATACCATGAAACAAATCGTAAGCCGAATGAGCAGCTATTTTCCCAATAGGGGGCCACTCAGTTACCTTAACTTAACTAAAAATATGAAAAGGTACAAGTAGGCAAAGATAAGGAAAAGGCGCAATCAGAAAAAGTTTCCTACTCCAAAAACCGAGGTGGGAAAAAACCAAACTAACAATCAGGTACTTATACCATGAAACATATCGTAAGCCGAATGAGCAGCTATTTTCCCAATAGGTGGCCACTCAGTTACCTTAACTTAACTAAAATATGAAAACATACATAAGGCGCCAACAGCACAAAAAATCTTAAACACCAAGACATAAAACAAAAAGAACCACCACAGAAATATCGACTTGGAACGATCAGTAACACAAAGTTACTGGCGGGCTTAAACCGGTTTTACAGGTACCTAACCTCACCCTCAGCTTCTGCAGTGGTTCATAACATTTAGTTAGTTTTTCGGTCCTTGTGGTGAATCTCTAACTAGTCAATGAATCATAAAGAACAAACAAATAAATCATGATAAACATTGATGAATCAAAAACCAGGACTCACAGATTGAGTAAGCTGCCCGACGATGGAGAGCCCTGGGCGCCGAATAACCTACTAACTCCGGAGCAAAAGAAAAAACACCAGCTGGACCCCGGTGGGCCAAGCAACAGACAAGAAGCTCCGGCCCCAACCAACTAAAATGAATAGCTTTAAGTCGGTGTCATACATAAGGCGCCAACAGCACAAACAATTTTAAACACCAAGACATAAAACAAAAAGAACCACCACATAACCTATCAATGCACTGCTGTCTACGAACGCCACTATGACAGTTCTTGGCAGATAAGACGAATTAATCATGTCCCAACTGAACGATGTCTGCTCGGCGATAATATTAGCCACTTTCAACTCTGTTTTTACATAGGGATTTTTGCAGATACTTCTTTTAAGACTTTGCTATGACTAAGTAATATTGCGGGGTTGATTTTCAGTTTCACCAGTCGCAAGAAAGCATCCTCTATTCTTACTTGATACTGAGCATCGTCTTTGTTTGAAATAAGACAGAATTCGGGAGAATTTGTTAACATTAGAAGGTGTAGATGTACTCCATTCAGCATGAATCGATCTAACTGAAAACAGTCGTTCAGGGGCAGACCGAATAGGTCACACTGTTTTGATCCTTTCACCAACCGATGTCTTTAAAATAGACCGAAATTGCCTTGAACGCAAGGAAAGAAGAAAACACGATTAAAATGCCGTATCAAAGAACAAAACAAAACAAAATCAAATAAAATAAAACATAAACAAACAAATGACTACAGATAATAGCGATCAACTAAACAAAACGATCAAACAAACAAACAAAAAAAGAAGCAAAAGAAAATAGTTAATAGCAAATAGATAGTGTGCATGTGTGTCATAACGTGTTAATGTGACGTAAACTCTTACCGCTGTTGGGAACTGTTTCATCCATGTATCCCGCGTTATCTTAATAGAACATCAGTCCTTCAAGAGAGGCTGACTTGTCTTGCGAACTGGAGTTGAATAGGGTTTTGATATAACTTTTGTAGGCATATAGGTCCCCCGATGATGACACGAGCGTTCTGTTAAGATATACATCCACTTGTTTGAAAAGCGAATGACTGGACTAACCGTGTCCTCGTCTGTAATATAGTCCCGTCAGATTTCAGGATTCTCACTTTTAGAAACAGATGGCATCTTGAAAGATCTGTGTAGGTGTCTCCTTGGCGATTCGTATCAAATTCTAATGGCGTTAGTTGGAACTGTGACACTGGACGAATATCTTCATAAAATGCGACTGAATGGCAACCTGATTATTTGGTGTTGCCCACAAATCGAGGGCTTTTGGAGCTTTGTCACTCGCACTGTATGGTGTAAGAACAGACATTGTGGTCGCGAGAGCTTGTCTTTACCGTCACTTCCTCCCTTTACTAAATATATCATTTCATTTGTAATGCTCCACGCAAATTTCAAAAATTGATGAGTATGGTGTTACAGGACTGTTCTTCATTTGCTTTACCCTATTTCAATGACATTATCATATTTAACAAGAGTTTTGAAGATCATTTAAGGCATTTAGAGCTTGTTTTCAGTAAACTGAGAACATAATCTCAAGTTGAAGCCCACCAAGTGTCATTTTGCCCAGTCCGAAACAAATTACTTGGGATTTGTTGTGAATGGTCAAGGAATAAACCCTGACCCAAATAAGGTGCAAACAATAAGAGTTCTCAACTTTAGTCAAGGGCGTTAGAGCTTTTATAGATATGTGTTCATACTTCAGAAGGATAATTCCTAACTTTTCCAAAACAGCTGAACCACTCTTTTCCTTTACCAGAAAATATGCAAGGTTTAACTGGACAGACGAGTGTGAGAGAAGCTATCCAGGTCTTAAGGACGATTTGACTCAAGTTCCCATGCTAGGTTATCCTGATGTTTCTCAGTCCTTCAAAATATATTCTGACGCTAGTGATGGTGACATATGTGCAGTACTTGTCAAAAACTGTGGGCCTGAGGACAGTATTATTTCTGGCTTTCCAAATGAAAAGCCAATCCATTTTTACTCTCACAAACTGATTAAAACACAGAGAAAATGGAGCACAATAGAAAAAGAAACTTTGGCCATAAAAATGGCATTAGTGAAGTTTGATCCATATGTTCATGGATGTCCAATCAATCCGTATACAGACCATAAACCCTGCATTTACCTGTTGTCTTCCCCAATGCAGAATAGAATGATCCAACAATGGGCTCTTTGCATTGGATATGACGTAAAAATCGAATGGCGTGCAGGTAAACGCAACACTGTAGCCGATATGCTCAGTAGAATAGGTCATGGTGATCCTGAGAGTGACGGTGATGACAACTGCAGCGCTGATATTGCTGATAACATCTACCGTGTTGATGTTATCAACTCAAATATCAACTCAAATATGATTCAACCCAGTCAGTTTGTCAGTAATCATTCCGATGAACATGCAAAAGTCAACATGAAACGACCCGAAATAGAAATACCAAATGTCAATATGGTAGAAGAACAAGGGAAATGCATTCGTCCATGAAATTAAGGGCCAACTTAATGGCAATGACCCTCCGAAGTCTGTCAGTAAGTATTTACTGCTAGATGATGCCCTCTATTATGTTTCAGAGGATGAACTTTTGGATGAGGGCTACCTTCGTCTGTGTATACCATCACACCTGTGTGAAATGGTATTAGTCCAATATCATGACTTGTTAGGTCATATGGGAACGGATAAGTGTTATTCTTCCATGAAACAAAAGTACTATTGAACAATATGTACAGAAATGTGGCTGCTTATGTTGCAAAGTGTGTCCCGTGCAGTGCACGTGCTAGAAAGACTGAAAGTACGCCTATACAAGAAACTGAAATACCAAACTATCCTTTCAGGAAAAATATGCATTGATATACACAATCTACCTACTACATTAGCAGGCAATAAATATTTGGTTGGGTTTATAGTGCTTCGTGAAATTATACTTAAAGGCTCCATATTATATGATCATTTACAAATACAACTAAACGCTTTATCTCTATCACATCTTACCCCAAGCGTTATACAGCCTTTTCGTTTAGCACAAATTTTAAGAGGTATTAAAGATAATTTGCCACCACTTTTGAAGCTACCCTTTGATATAGAAACGAAAATTTGGCAATACTACCAATACACTTCCTGTTCTGAGTTCTTGTTTCTAAGTACCAAACAAGTCTTACATTTATCATTCTCTCCAAGGTTTTCCAAAGACAACTGGTAAGTGCTATCGGTCTATAGCTGTTAGGTTCTGCATGGCCTTTTCAAGGTTTAGGAATTGGTATTATAGTAGCTAGTTCCCAGCTTTCAGGAAGCTTTCCAGTTTCCCACATATCATTAAAGATATCTAATAGAGCTTTAAGTGATTTTGGTGGAAGATGTTTTAGCATTTGATAGTGAACTTCGTCGGGACCTGTTGCTGTATCATGGGCTTTATTAATGGCTTGTTTTAGTTCATCTAAATTAAAAGGAGTATTATATTCTTCATTATGTTAGCGGCTGACATTATACAACCGTCGGTTTCACCTTGGAGCAGCCTTATTGTAATTAAAAACAAATCTTTCAAATTATTAATTTGAAAACAGGAAAGTCGCTTTTCTGCAAAGTCAGTACATTCTAATGGAAATTGACTGTTAAATTGTGTATCACAGTGTATGCAATCGGGTTTGTCTTCGCGATTTAATGTAGGAATGTGTATTTTTGTATGACCGATTCGGTGATTTCTTCTCGTCTCGAAAGCTTATGAACTACTCTTGGTCGTTTAACGGTCGGTTCAACTTCCGTCCTTGTTCATTAAAGGTTTAAAATTTACATTAAGAATTTTAAAAATAGTTTTGTCTAGATTCGAAGTAATCCGTCGACGAAATGGTCGATCTGCAGCAATCTTTACAGCATTTGCAAACCTTCACAATCGTCGGACTAGAAGAGCTAAAACTTGATAAGACAACTATCAGTGGTCTACTGTTACCAAGTCAGGAAGAGTCAAACTTCAAAGAACTGTATGTACAGAACTTGGTGCAGCTATTTTTCACTGTCACTTGTTGTAGGACTTAACCATATAATATTCTGTAATCGATTGGAGAAATCATGCACATGTGGCGTAACGCGTGGCTCTATTTATAGGTCAATGTAGAGTCAGTTTCTAATTTTAGAGGCTGTTGATTAATTGATTGATTAATGTTAAACGACGCGTCAACCCTAATGGGTCATTAGCGTCTAACAAATGTAAAATGCATGATTTAGTTCAGAGAAAAAGCAGAAGATATGGTTAGAATTTATCAAAGTTAAAAATAATTATTCCGCTAGCAGAAAGATAATGAGATTAAGTTAGGAAGATATAAATGGAGAAAGATATAAATATGACTTGTGTTAAAAATTTATATTTTGTTAAAAATACCCGGTTAGTTCGTTTTAAAAATGACAAAATGCGTTCAACAGATACATCTTTGGCCGTGTCAAATGGTAACGATCACTCGATGTGTTACCGAGTTAGGCACCTGCAAAATCGGTTTAAACCCCACAGTTACTTAATTGATATAAATGAAGGTTTCAATGTGATGCTTCTGTTATACATCTAATTATTCAATGTTTTGGTGTTGAAGTTTGTATTAGTTTAACCTTATGTTCTTTTATAATATTAGTTTATTCTGTGTAACAGAGTGGGCACATAGCCGTTTACTCGGCTTATGATATGTTCTTTTTTTTTTAGTAGCTTAGGCCACAACAAATAAATTTTCAGATCCTCATCCCCGTCCGCCCCTAAAAACCATCCGCCCATATTTTCTCTTTTTTTTCGAAAAAAAAAAAATCCGAATGATATCGGATGTAAATGTTTGGTATCGAATTAACGCATCGAAATTGGTGGCCAAACGAAATTGGTGGCCAAACGACCGTGAATATTGCGAAAAATGACAATTACATAAGGGGCAGAAGTTCTTAACGACTGGTACGGCGTCAAAGTCGTAGAAACGTTGATGTAAAACATAGATTGTGGGTTCTCACCAAAGCTAGAAAAGCTGAAACTTGATAAGATATCTATCAGTGGTCTACTGTTACCAAGTATGGAAGAGTCAAACCTCAAGGAACTGTATGTTCACAACCTGGTGCAGCTATTCTTCACTGTCACTTGTTGTAGGACTTTGGTTAACCACTTAAGTATTCTGTTATGGTTGTAGGAATCATGGACTTGTGGCGTAACGCGTGGAACTATTTATAGGTCTATGTAGAGTCAATTTCTAATTTTAGAAACTGTGTCAAATGGTAAAAATCACGCGATGTGTCTAGATATATCTTCTCATAAGACACATAAGGACATCTGATAGGTCAACAGTCTTTAACAGCAAGCAGAAGTAATGCCATCCACTAACATGAGGCTTGAGGCCGATGACAGGCCTACCCCAGCATTGTCTTGCTTGACAAGAATAATTACATGTCATCAGTAATTGTTTCCCAAAGTGCAGTTGTCCCATTTACTCTGCTATATTAAGGAATGCTGTCTAAAGGGGTAGGTGATTCGTGACATGCGAAGAACTGCCTGACTTATGTTATGTCAGCTGCACTTTGCTGTGGTTCATTATTCGGTACTCTGAGGCGTTCCTGATGCATGCAGTTGTCAAAGAAATGACAGAACGCATCTATCACACGCCATTTACAGAGATCAGTCTGTCAGTTTCAGTCAGCAACTAATATGCGTACTAAGAACGTTATATCTAAATATATTTCGGAACCTGGGAATTAAATTGCTAAAATGCTGAAAAGACTTTTGTAGTTTTATTTCACTGTCTCACACAGTGACTTAATTAATTGGTGCTCGTGACCAGAGATTTGGCCAACTACGTCATGTAGAGACTACGGCAGGAAGGAATGGAGAATCGGAAATTCATAGGAACAACCGCTGATACAAGTGGCAATTTCTGTTTATTATTACTCGAAATGGTTTTTCAGGACGCTTTTGCACTTTTTAGTGACTGCGAAGCTGACCAGCGCCTTTGTTTTTGTTACTCGGATAGTACAATTCCTCTTCTACTTACGGGAATCCGAAAGGTCAAGCTTCTAGCTCTTTTCTGTGCTTGTACAAGTCGGTTTGTGTCGGACCTAATCGGAAATCATATTGTTGGTTTTCCCACGAAGCGGCTCATATATAAAAATGGAAGGAGAATTTCAATAGTTTTAATCCATCGTTGTAGTAAGTTGTTCAAGGATGGCCACAAGTATACCTTTATCTTACACTTACAGTCGGTGGACAGGTTACGACCATGTTCAATATGGCTATTTTATTACCCATTATCAAAACATATCCGTTTGTACAAAGTGCTTTACAATAAAGCTGATTTTGATTGAATTTTTGCATTTATTACCAGGGCTGGAGTCAAATACTTTCAAAAGTATTCAAATACATTACAATTACTTTCAATGATGAATGATTACAATTACATTACAATTACCAGGCCATAAGAAATGTAATGATTACAATTACAATTATTTAGAAAAGTAATGATTACAATTACCATTACTTTTCAAATCACCTTCGTGTGTATCAAAAAGTTTGATGTGGAATCTGTCCTCCCCGATATACATGACACACAGTGCTTGCATTTGGCTTTAACATTTCCAGTTGTGTCAGGAGGAATTTCAAAATGGCTTAAAACTGGTGCAGCCATTTCAAACTGAGCGGAATGAGTGCCTTGATACAAATTAACATTCACATCTCACTATGGCAGATAAACTGTTATTTAGAAACTAGCCATTCACAAGAAAAACCATTTGTCATAAAAGTGACAAAGCTCAATGGTATATACTAACAACAGGTAGCAATTTGGATGCCCACAGGTACTTTCCACATGAGCTAACTATTTTAAATCTCAGACAAAAATTTTTACACCTTTGTGATGTAGGGCAAGGCACAGAAAAATGTCCTTTTAATGAAATCTTGTTTAGTTTTGCTCTTGATTTTTGTAATCTCTATAACCTGTAGATCATTTGGGTTCTAACTTCAGAACTGCATAAGTCATTTGTCAATCAGAACACTCAAATGCTACACTTGAGATTAAGGTAAAAAACAAATAGATAAGAACACATTTTTAATGCTCTGGCTGGCTTAATGAATTTACCTGTGAAATCAGCTATGCATGAAGACATGAGTAGAACTAATCATTGTTTGTCCAATTTCTTTAAACCCCCCAGCAAAGGGGAAATTTCTATGAGCTGTCAATGTTAACTAAACTGAGGCAAAAATACAACATCATCTTCCAGAATTTCCTATAGTAGGATTATTTTATTTATTTTCATTAGTTTTTTTCTAATGCATCTGGCATCTAAAACATCTGATTTTGGCAAGAGACAAACTGTTTTACATTTGTCTTTATTGAATATCATTGTAATAGCGGCTACCTTTTTTGGAATGGGAAAGACTTAGTCATTTTGCTCTTCGTGCATGTTTTCATTTTTGTGATGTTTTCTGATCTTTGTTGTGTATGCCTGTGTTGGGATTTTAAATTTGATTGTACAATTGCTGTGCCTTCATGCTTGCTTTACTTATCTTTTGTTTCTCAAGTTTCACTATCTGTACCATTTAGTTTCTAGCTGTGGGTCAACTTTCACTATCTGTACCATTTAGTTTCAAGTTGTGGCTTAATTTGCAGTGGGAAAAGTGGAATGTATTTGAAAGTACTTGAAAGTAATTATAATTACAACTGAGAAAATTTTCAGTAATTGTAATCATTACATTACATGTATTTGAGCTGATTCATGATCACACTTACTTATGATTACTTTGAAAATTGTATTTAATTACAGTTGATTACAATTACTGATTACAATTACTACAGCCCTGTTTATTACACTCGTTCTTCTTAAAATCATGTATAATGACTATTTGTTATGATCACCTTATCAAGTTGATGATAAAATATACCCTAAACATATGATATTGTTGGTAAAAATTAAAAATCGATAATTATGTACCAACCACCGATTCCCCCCATTTTACTATATGTAAGGTGCAAATCTGGGATAGGTTTTATACGGAGATGTTTCCGTGATGCTATATTTAATCGAAAAGTTAATGACTGCATATTTTATGACTGTTTTTACGACCAGGAATTTGACTGACAAAGCATTTCCATTAAGATTTCATGGCATATCAACCGTTTTGTGTATACAGGTCCATTTCAGGGCGTCATCAATGTTCAATTATACTTTCTATCGTAACGTTTCTTTTAACATAGTTACGCTGCTCACTGCTAATTTTCTAATATTTCAAGAGAATTTGAGGAGGGAGGACATCATTTTATTATTTCCTTGTAACTATACGATAACTTCCTGCTGAACCGCCGAAGTGTTAGATAATCAGTTCTGCCTGAAGGGACAAGCAGTCAATCTATTTCTCACGGCCTCAAAGGACAAGGGAGAAACAAAATTCCTTCTGGTGTCCTTACCTTAAATTATAGGGTAAACAATATTAATCTAAACGAAATTAAGTGTACTTAATACCAGTTGACTGGTCCCGTTTAAATTATATTCGCCTACCGTACGTGGAAGCAGGTGGGGGGGGGGGAGGGATATATGATGACAATTGCCATTGCATTGTATACGCGGTTGTAAGATAATAGCACTGCGATTTTCTATAGATACCGTTAATTCTTTACACAAGAAATGTATCAAGTGACTCACGGGCGAGCTAGAATTAAAACGTTTGAAATTCACACTGGTCAATCTATACGTTGCATTGCCGGGGTCTACGCGGACTTGCCGGGGATTGATACGCTGATTTGTGGAATAAAATGGCGGCCAACAATAAACAAACTGAGGAAGTGGTACGTATTATCCTGCTTTTCTTCAGTTATAGTTTATTCCAAAACATTTCGTATGCCAAAAGGACTATAGAATTGTATCGGAAAGACGTGCGTGGCATGCACTAGGTGATTTATCTAAGCATTTAGGAATACATTCGAGTACCGATACGGTGGGTAGAACGATTTTGAAGATTTCTTGTAAATTCACGACTTTCAAATGATATAGTTTTCATCTGTTCTACTTTTCTTTCTGTTTATCCATGCACGAGTCATCATTTGGTCCCATACCATCGGAAACTAGCAACAGTTGGGAAGAGATGTTTGTTTTCTGAGAAATATCTCGAAAAATATCGACGCACGCCGGAGCTGGCGGAACCATGTGCTACGCGGTTTGCCGGGTACCTTTTTTTAAGTCCCTGGTAGACTGAAATACGTCCAAAAACCATCAGAATTGCCAACCATTTTCCTCTACTATCTAAAGCGAATAGGAGTACTTTTTGACCATCAACACACCCTACGGCCTACACACACATGGACACATGCATTGTCATGGGAACATTTCTTCGATTAAAAAAAAAAAAAACAAAAAAACAGATGATTTACTGTTTATGTCCTGATAATCTCTGAGATTTTTGTATGCCTGCATTTGTCAATATCTTGGATTAATATTTTTCGACCATTATGAATAAAATATGAACAATGTTGCATGCACTACGACTGACTTTCAGAGAGGTCAGTCAAATTTATTTGTAGATGTTCAGAGAAACGTCATAGTTTCGTGAGATTCAAACATAAATGTCCCGGTAATGAATACCCCCTTAAGCCTCATTTTTATTGGGGTATACAGGGATATACATATTTTTCTAATTATTCTGGGACATCTGTTAGAACCGCCTCAGCGATATGCGGTTCTCTGTTCAATCTATGTTGGAGCAAAAATGAAAAATGTAAAAAAAATCATTTTGAAACTGAAAAAAAAATTGTGTTTACTGTATGGGTACGTTTTCGTAAATTCATTAGGATAGTTTATGTCCGTGAAGCGTATGCCCCCTTAAACCCCACTTATATATATATTGTTTGATTGTTTGATGTATATTACCTAAATCTCATATTATATATATATATATATATATATATATATATATATATATATATATATATATATATATATATATATATATATATATATATATATATATATATATATATATATATATATATATATATTATATAAATATAGAAAATAATAATAAGTAGAAAAAAACTGTGGTTTACCGTTACAGGGCAGTGTTCCTTTTAAGTATTTTGGGAAGGGGCAGGGGGTGCATTTTTAATTGGGAAAATTGGCAATAAAAACAAGGAATTGGAAAAGCTGAAAACTTGTTTAAAAGTAAAGACGATACTGAAGCCACATGGTTAGGCATTACAAACTGTACAAATCATTACCTTTCACTACTTTTGACAGTTTGGCATCTGTCAAAACCAAGAAAAGTAAGAACTTCCATGTAGAATTTTCTCCATTTTCCAATTGGGAATTTTAAGTTACGATTTGGGAAAAAAGATACTTTTGACATTGGGAACGGGGCCCTATTTCGGTCCCAAATTGAGCGTAAAAGGAACACAGCAGGGGTATACCTATGTTTCTTATTTTTGCTTCCAAATATAGAATGTGAGTACTCGTTAGAACCGCCTCGCCCACAATGTATGTTTTGAGCAAATATAAGAAAAGTAGCAATGAAGCCACTGCATGAGAAAACCAACGCTTTTGCATATGTGAAAACAAAGGCGCAGATCAGCTTCGCGGTAACCGCTAAGTTGATCAGCGCCTTTGTTTTCGTTACACAGCTTATACAATCCCTCTACTTTCTAAATACGAAAGTTCAAGCCTCAAGCTATCTTCTGTCGCTGCAAAGTCCGGTTTGTGTCAGACCTGGTCGGAAACCCAAATTGTTTGTTTTGTCACGCGATGGCTCAATTATTTTTTCAATACAGAGTTTTCATTTTTTACAGCTGAAAAATCCTTCTATTTTGCATGGGTGGTGTTTTCGTAATGAATATCTCGTTAATGAAGTTATTATTGGCACTTCGATATGTTCGATATTTTGGCACTGAATTCGTTTGGAAAATGTTTCAATTAATATTCATAATGAAATCAAAATCAACAATGTTGCAATTTCCTTGAAAATTGCGGTTTAAGGTTACTATCATGTGATGCCCCAAAATCAAAATAACCGTACCTATGTGCCAAGTTAACATGCATGAACGGTATTAAACACTTTAAAATATTTAAGGGTCAAAATGGTTTCCAGTCATTTCGTACCCGTGTCATTTCGCACCACAAGTCATTTCTTAACCACTTTGGTCGTTTCGTATCCACATTTATTTTCATTTTGGTCAGTTGATACCAATAAAGTATCGAGGACCGAATAACTAACTAAATGTTATGAACCACTGCAGAAGCTGAGGGTGAGGTTATGGCCATGTAAAACCGGTTTAAGCCCGCCAGTAACTTTGTGTTACTGATCGTTCCAAGTCGATACTTCTGTGGTGGTTCTTTTTGTTTTATGTCTTGGTGTTTAAAAATTTTTTGTGCTGTTGGCGCCTTATGTATGTTTTCATATTTTTAGTTAAGTTAAGGTAACTGAGTGGCCACCTATTGGGAAAATAGCTGCCCATTCGGCTTACGATTGTTTCATGGTATAAGTACCTGATTGTTAGTTTGGTTTTTTCCCACCTCGGTTTTTGGAGTGGGAATCTTTTTCTGATTGCGCCTTTTCCTGATCTTTGCCTACTTGTACCTTTTTGTCAATTCGTACTAATGGTTTTATTTTTATTTTTATTTAAAATTACTTTTTGGTCACTTCGTACGGGGTGTTTCAACTTTGCTTCCCAAGTTATTCGTACCTTTAGTCATTTTGTACCCAGATAAATATTTCGTACCCAGGGCATTTCCTTCCTAGGCACGAAATGACTTTGGTACGAAATGACTAATGTGTCATACCAAAATGGGTATACAGTGACTTGGGCACAAATATGTAGGTGAAATGTACATATCTATCAACCACCTTAACCCCCATTTTTTGTATGTAGTAATACTGGAACATTTTTTCTTACACTTTTTCCTCTTATACACAGTCACTCTATGATTTGCAGTTCACTGAGGCGGTTCTAATGTGTACCCACAATCTGTGTCCGAGTCAATAATGTGTGCTTTCGGGAGCGCTTCCAGTATAGCGGTGCCCAAGAAATACCTTTTAGAATGTATAATAGGCATGTAACGAGTTTCTCTGCCATATGTATGTAGATATTCTCTTTGTCAGTTTGTATGTGTTACTCGTTTCAAACTCCTTAACGGGGGCTGCAACCCGTTTCAAACTTCTGATTTTATTAAAGCCTATATCACAAAGGTACTCTGTTTCTATTCTGAATATGCACAAGTAAGACACCGTCACCAACAATTAAAGGCAGTGCATGCTTAATTTACGTGAGAACGAGTATGGACGGGGAGTGCGACATGCATGTTTTTTAGGCAGTGTTGATGGTCAAAAAGTAGTTCTATTCGCTTTAGATAGTAGAGGAAAATGGTTGGCTGGCATGCTGTAAAAAGAAGGATTGATAATTCTGATGCTTTTTGGACGTATTTCAGTCTACCCGGTGCTTCAAAAAGGTACCCGGCAAACCGCGTAGCACATGGTTCCGCCAGCTCCGGTGTACAACGATATTTTTCGAGATATTTCTCAGAAAACAAACATCTCTTCCCAACAGTTGCTAGTTTCCGATGGTATGGGGCCAAATGATGACTCGTGCATGGACAAACAGAAAGAAAAATAGAACAGATGAAAACTATATCATTTGAAAGTCGTGAATTTACAAGAAATCTTCAAAATCGTCCTACCCACCGTATCGGTACTCGAATGTATTCCTAAATGCTTAGATAAATCCCCAAGTGCATGCCACGCACGTCTTTCCGATACAATTCTCCCTTTGGCATACGAGATGTTTTGGAATAAACTATAACTGAAGAAAAGCAGGATAATACGTACCACTTCCTCAGTTTGTTTATTGTTGGCCGCCATTTTATTCCACAAATCAGCGTATCAATCCCCGGCAAATCCGCGTAGACCCCGGCAATGCAACGTATAGATTGACCAGTGTGAAATTAGACTACAAAGCCTGTTTCGTATACTTGTGAAAAGCGCGATTTGCATAATTTCAATGGAAATGCTATTCTTGACATGAAAAACAACGCCATTATTGAATGTTTTAACAACGAATCTGTTCAGTTTATCATATGACTTCGCTAGTGCACCTGTCACTGTGTCAAATGGCCTATCAATTAATTGCTGGCGTGGCAAAGTGTGAACCGTTCATGCATGAAATATATAAATACGATATCTAATGGATGTATTTGTAGCGGTGTATTTGTCGACACAAAGATAATACATGTTCAAGTCGAGTTTAACGTCGGTTAAACAGCATTCACACATTAGCGTATAACCCAAACGCGCGCCGGGCGTATATAAAATCTCAACACGCTGAAGATTTTGGACGTATAAAAAATAATTTGTACCTTTAACTCGCTTTAGCAGTCACACATTCGCGCGTGACTTGGGCGTGTGCTGACGTATCTATCTATCTATCTTCATATACTGAGTCGATCAATTTCTGATCATTATCTCAGGTGTTGGGTGGGTGCTTAATTTTGAATTTAGCAAGATGGGGAGAACATTCGGGATGGGCCATTAAAACTATTTACAAGAAGCTAAGCAGAGGCATACTAAAATGTATACCTCTGAACCCCTGATCTAACTGATCTAGCATTAAATTCTTCATCAGTCTTTGATGAGACCACTGAAGAGGGAAGACTATTCCATAAAGGGATAGTCCTCGGGAAAAAAAGAATTCTTCAGAGCATCAGTATAGGACAAATATCTTGTGTATTGTGAATTATGAGTCTGAGTACATCCTAAGTTAGGTGCCGGGGTCAGATATCTATCTTTATCAAGAGACACTGTACCGGAGTGAATCTTGTAAACGAAATTTAGGAAGACTTCACCCTGCGGTCCTCCAGGGATGGCCACTCTAGTTCGTCCAACATATCGTCGACGCTACTCCTGTTACGCCATCGGCTGCAGGTCCACCTGGCTGCTGTCTTCTGCACTTTCTCCACCTTTTTGTCTCAGTTTCATTATAGGGATGCCAAATAGGAGCTGTATACTCAAGCTGAGGACGAACCAATGTTTTGTATGCAACTTCCTTTGTGTGCCGAGATGCAAGAGCCAAACTGCGCCGAAGAAAACCCAATGTCTTAGTTGCTTTACAAGAAATTTCTGAAATATGTTGACCCCATTCCAAGTCGTCAGTGATAGTAAGTCCAAGGTATTTGGCGGATCGAACCTGTTCCAGAGTTTGCTGATGTAGAGAGTAGCTGAAATGTATTTGATTGCTAGGGAGGTGCCGGGTCACCCTCATTGAGTGACATTTGGCAACGTTGAATTTCATTTGCCAATCGGTCTCCCATTGTGCAAGGCTATACAGGTCTTCTTGTAGGATATGACAATCAGTGAGTGAATTTATGTTCCTATACAAAACACAATCGTCTGCAAAAAGACGAACAGATGACCTGATATTGTCCGGAAGGTCGTTAATAAATATCAAGAAAAGGACCGGTCCCAAGACCGATCCATGGGGGACTCCAGATAAGACCGGGACTGGATCTGAGGCTTGGCCATCTAACACCACTTTTTGATAGCGCTCAGAGAGCCATGAAGCGATCCACTTGTGAGTAGATCCTCTAATCCCGTAGTATTGCAGTTTGTATAGTAACCTCTTGTGTGGTACCTTGTCAAAGGCCTTTGCAAAATCCATGATGATCACATCCGTTTGTCTGTGACCCCGGTTCTCGGCTCGATCCAGGTTACTAACCATGTCGTGAAAGAACTGAACTAGCTGGGTCTCACAAGACCTCTGACTACGGAAACCATGCTGACAGTCAGCAAGAATATTTTCAAGGGAAAGATGCTTATTTATGTTGCTGACTATAATATGCTCTAAGGTTTTGCATTAGATGCAAGTTAGCGACACCGGTCTGTAATTAGCTGCATCATATTTCTCACCTATCTTATACACCGGGGCCACATTTGCCTGTCGCCAATCATCTGTCAGTTCCCAGATCAAGCGACTCATTGTAGATAAAGGCCAAAATGGGGGCAATTTCAGAACTACATTCTTTTAATACCCTAGCACTCAGGCTGTCTGGCCCAGGTGCCTTGTGAACTTTTAGCCCATTCAGCAGTTTGAGGACCCCTTTAGGGTCAACCGTGATTTCACCTATGGGGGTAAAAGGGCTTGTGCCTTTGGAGGGAATTTCAGAATCAGTCTCACGCGTAAATGCCGACTGAAATTGTTTATTGCAGATGTTTGCCTTATCAACCGTGTCAGTTTTGAAAATTCCATTTTCTCTTAGTGAAGTGATCCCTGACGCTTTTTTTTTGAGGGACTTAACAAATGACCAAAACTTTTTACTTTTTTCATTTTTTCTCGGGCAATCGGGATCATTGTCATCAGTTTCAAAGGAGAAGATATTGGAAATATGTTTCCAATATGCATCTCTGATGGCTTTCTGTACATGTGCTCTGAACCGTTTGTAATGGTTCTTAATGTCAGGACTGCTTGACTTTCGAGCACGGAAGTACAGTTTTTCACGTTTCCTAATAAGGCGTTTGATCGAATGGTCGATCCATAGTAAGCTATATTTTGTTTTGGTCATTTTTGTAGGTATGACCTTTCAATAGCCTCGAGAACCTCGGACTTAAAACTGACCCACATATCATTTACTGACATGTGACTATGGTCAGATGAAAGGAACGAATCCTTAAATCGCGCTAGATGGTCACGGAGACCTTCCATATCCGCTCTTTTATAAAGATAAATCTTCCGCGGGGCTTGTTTGATTCGTTTTGCCTTAATATCATATTCAACATGGATTATGTCATGATCCGCCTTGCCGATCGTGGCCATCCCCTTCACTCGATTGACCGGGGATGGGGAATTCGTAATTAAAAGATCAAGAGTTCTGTCATTGCGAGTGGGTATCTTAAGTACTTGGGATAGGCAGTGGTCTTTTATGATCTGGCTACTTAGCATCTGTCTAAACAGATTGCAGTACTGCGGATGATATTAAAGTTATCGGTAAGGGTGTTTTAATAAGATACCACGATATTTAAAAACATAGTTAGATACTAATGATTGTCTTGATTACTTTTACATGTGATCTAAAGTGTTTGATCTGACCATTTAAGACAACAATTGCACATATGGTCTCTTGGTAATGATTATGCGATGTAGCGCACTAAGTTGATACAGGACTTGAGCACACTTGTATAAACATCACAAGAAATACATTAGAAACTAATCGTCTCAAAGAGAAGCTTTAAAAGTAATTGTCAAATCACGAAGCAACGGTACATCACCTGAAATAGTAATACTGTATAGTCCTAATTACCTCTATGGTGGTTCTTTTTGTTTTATGTCTTGGTGTTTAAATTTTTTTAAGTGCTGTTGGCGCCTTATGTATGTTTTCATATTCTTAATTAAAGTAACTGAGTGGCCACCTATTGGGAAAATAGCTGCTCATTCGGCTTACGATATGTTTCATGGTATAAGTACCTGATTGTTAGTTTGGGTTTTTCCCACCTCGGTTTTTGGAGTGGGAATCTCTTTCTGATTGCGCCTTTTCCTGATCTTTGCCTACTTGTACCTTTTTTGAACTGTTTGAAAGAAAGCTTAAATGGTTCTGCAAATGTACAGAGCTCGTAGACGATTTCACGTACAATTCTGTATTCCAAAAAGCATGAAAAAAAAAAAAAAAAAAAAAAAAAAAGAATTCTTACTACTCAATAAATAAAATAGTCGGTTTTACATGACTGTTTTACATTCCGTCCGACGTTTTAAGAATTCTTGTACAGTAAATGGTCAAAATAATTGCATTTTTAGGTTCAAATTTATTTCATAGTTACACAAATCCGTGTTTCAAAATATCGAGACGTTTTCAAAAGAATTAAAACAGCTATATGTATTCCCTTACTGTTACAAGAGATAACTTTAAAATCTTATTTTAATTGGCAGCATTGATTGTGTGGCGAAAACATTACAAGAAAACAAAATCTTACAACTGTTGCAGACCTTAACATCCCTAAATTGAGTAGATAAACTGAGTGAAAATACAATGACCATGACATAATGCATTGTTCATTGAACTATTATACAAATAACATAAACGTGCCTATTAAAAACTGACAAGCGTATATACGAGAACAATCGTGTACACATGCACAGATACAAGAACGATTTTGGCTGTACGTTATGGCAATAAATCAAATGAATCATAATCAATACGTACGTTCTAAAACATGTAATATTCCATGCACAATACTTATATACACAAAGGCCTTAAAATTGTAAATTATTTACATTATTCCATTTAAAGTACTTTAGCTTAAACAGTATTCTGAAGAAATATTAGTCACTGTCACTAATATAAATATCAGTATCACTCCAATGTCCAGCCATGTCCGACGAGTCATAGCTAAGCGGTGAAGGTAAACTATCACTGAAATGCTGTTCACTTTGTCTGACTGTTGACTGACTGTCAGTTCGTAAGCCGCTCGGCCCAGGCACTGGCGAGCTTGAGTTCCTAGTTGGTTCCGTACTGGCTGTTAGATTACTGTTTTGAATGTCGCTTGGTCCAGGCACTGGCGAGTTCGAGTTTCTCGTTAATTCTATATGCTTCTCGCATCCAAATGGCATGACGACGCACATGGGTATTTTGTCCCGGAAATCCTCATATTCGTACTGCGTCGTTGCAGTTTTTTGTCCGTTGTCATGGCAGTCGGACGTGCAATATTGTGTTGTTGCATCCTCTTTCTCGACGGCAGCGTCTGGAGAATAACTCTGTCGCACCAACGCGCCCAAGGCGTCCAGGTGTGTGGCAATGTCCATTGCGACGGCTTCGATATCCAGTTGCCGTCGCTGATGTAAATGGGTTGTGAGGCTCATGATGACTTCGTGATAAATTAGAAACGTGTCCATGTTGGTTTTTATTATCTTTATGTCGTATAATTCCGTTTGTTTTATTGCTTTTTGCTTGGTTGTAATATCCGAACGATTGGCACAAATGTTACATTTTTGTTTGTTTTAATATCCGAATGTTTGGCACAATGTTTCATAAACCGTTTATAGCAGAAGTTGACCGTGAATGAAATTTTCTTTTACATATCTGAACACAGGTGTTACATGTATATCGTCATCAGAAAATGACCATGAATGAAAGTCTGGCACTGGAGTATGTGGGTTTCATCCTGTAATTGTTTTTATTTTAAACGTCTTTGAATATTTTGTTTGCACACCAACAGTTTCTTTGAACTACTTGAAAGTTAATTAATGCCGAATAGCCGTTTGATGACAGCGTCCAGGGTGGTGATAAGCAAGCCTCACGATTTCTTGCAAAGGTAATGTTGTTTACATAAGGGTTAACAGATTGTTTTCTTTATCCAACAGGCAGTGAACGGGTGAGAAACTAATTAAGTCTGTAACTCGCTGATTAGATAGTGTACATATTTCACCATTTTTCATCTGGTCTGGACAGCAGTGTCACTGATATACTGTAGTCTATATAGCTTATTTCTTCAATATAATCCCGAGTTTGGGATACAGGTTGCTATCTCCGTCTTCGTCACAGGGCACATCCGTCGGTTTGGGGGTATGGTGCCCTCCGTTGATCGAAGTTGGACTACTCTGAACGGAAACCGACCTTCTTCTACCATTTTGCGCCTCAATTTGACCCAGATCACGACCAGCTCGAATGGCTAAACAACTAGGATACCTTAAGAATTTCCTGTATTTAATTAAGACCAGAACTGTTGTCCCAGCGACCAAACAAACCCCAAATCCCAAGACAATTCCAGCCCATAAAGGCCACCCTGTGGTTTTAATTTCTACTTTTGGAAGTGGCGTTATGCTCTGAACGAACTGACCCAAAGGTATTTGCTTAAGTTTTCGGAGACTTTCGGGTAATTTAAGGCTAGTGAGATTCGGTAGTTTAAGCATCATGTGTTCCCAAATTTTAGATTTTGATATATTCGATAGCTGCAAGAATTGTTGTTCCTTATTTTTTAGATTTTGATATATTCGATAGCTGCAAGAATTGTTGTTCCTTATTAACAACATTGTAGCTGCCCTTCCCACCAAAATATTGAGAAAGCATCATGTAGTCAATAGAAGCGGTGCATGTTTGTTTCAGGCGCAACACGTCTAAAGGCGCCTTTACTGTTATCGTTTGCATCATTCGTTTTGAATCATGACACACAATCGCAAAACTTAAATCAGTACGAGATGCGATTGCCCACTGACCGTCAAACAGGTATAATGCGCTAGGAAGACGCGTGTTTATAGATACGATTGTCTTGCAATATTTCTTAATTTTATTTTGATTGCCAAGGAAAAGATTTACCGTGCATAGGTTGGATAAATTGATTGGAAAGATGGGACTTCTTGGAGTGCAGTAATTCCTGGCGGGATTTTCACATACAGCTAGTGCTTCGGATGAAAGTAATGCATATTTAGTTCGTATTTTATCTATCATTAGACCGCGGGTCTCCAAGGAATACATTGCAATGAGATCTCTGGTAGCATTTGCAATTTGGATATCAGGTGAAACAGGTAACGGAATACTAAATATTTCATAAACTTCCATTAAGCTATTCACCTCCAAAAGTGGTACGGATAGAACTATAATTATCTTATTTCCGTCAATGATGGCGTTACATGTCAAATCTTTATAGTACGACCAAATGTCTTACATATGATCCCTAGGAAAAGTAAGAGTTATCGGCAGATGTGATTTTATATCACTTAACATTGCCCTAAGGTTGCTTGGACTGACAGTCGTCGGTGACAAATGATTTAAGCTTAAAAGGTTAAGGTGCATTCGTAAGGTTTCCAAATGAAACATGGCACGCTGCATCATTGTTTTCAACTCTTCAACAAACATGTCGAGCTTGAGATACATTTCAAGAAAGTATTTGATCCCGAATATTTCCTTGTTTAACATTTCGACAGCTTTGTTTATTTTGCTGTCGAGCTGATGTAAGTTCTTAACTAAGTCCATAATGGCTTGTCTGTTTTCTGCAATTTGAATACGCGAAATATTTAGAATAGATAAATTTTGCTCAACGAGGTGCATCACATTCTGCTGTTTATTGCTCAAAGTAGAGATAGCACTGCGGATGGAGTCCAAATCAGTTTGATCCAAGGTACCAAATGCAAATGAAAGTAATTTTCCTACCAACGGGATTAAAGAGCGTTTATTGCGCTTTTGAAGACTCCTATAGTCTAAAAGACTGTTATGGATGCTTAGCTGAGTCTCATTTAAATGCTGTACTTCCTTGAATAAACTTGACAAAAAGGTACAAATAGGCAAAGATCAGGAAAAGGCGCAATCAGAAAAAAGATTCCCACTCCAAAAACCGAGGTGGGAAAAAACCAAACTAACAATCAGGTACTTATACCATAAAAACATTTCGTAAGCCGAATGAGCAGCTATTTTCCCAATAGGTGGCCACTCAGTTACCTTAACTTAACTAAAAATATGAAAACATACATAAGGCGCCAACAGCACAAAATATTTTAAACACCATGACATGAAACAAAAAGAACCACCACAGAAGTATCGCCTTGGAACGATCAGTAACGCAAAGTTACTGGCGGGTTTAAATCGATTTTACATGGCCCTATGTAACACCTTGTGGATTGTTATAAACAGTCAACACATTTTTAGTTTCTAAGTTTAATAAATTGCATGTGCCAAACGTACTGCCAATTCTAACATGTTTAGTCAGTCTGAGACCAAAACGAAATCAAAGTCCAAATCTAAATCTCAGTCTCATCTCTCAACAGAGAACTTCATCTTATATACACACATATCAGATAATTACAGAAACAGAGAAATCTGATAGAACAATCATATAACGGTAAACCCTTTGATAAAAAAGACTGGCGTTTGCATTAACAATTATTGCTTGTAATCAAGAACGATACCAATGGCTACTTAGCATCTGTCTAAACAGATTGCAGTACTGCGGATGATATTAAAGTTATCGGTAAGGGTGTTTTAATAAGATACCGATATGGCATTTGAAAACATAGTTAGATACTAATGATTGGCTTGATTACTTTTACATGTGATCTAAAGTGTTTGATCTGACCATTTAAGACAACAATTGCACATATGGTCTCTTGGTAATGATTATGCGATGTAGCGCACTAAGTTGATACAGGACTTGAGCACACTTGTATAAACATCACGAGAAATACATTAGAAACTAATCGTCTCAAAGAGAAGCTTTAAAAGTAATTGTCAAATCACGAAGCAACGGTACATCACCTGAAATAGTAATACTGTATAGTCCTAATTGCCTCTGTGGTGGTTCTTTTTGTTTTATGTCTTGGTGTTTAAAATTTTTTTAAGTGCTGTTGGCGCCTTATGTATGTTTTCATATTCTTAATTAAAGTAACTGAGTGGCCACCTATTGGGAAAATAGCTGCTCATTCGGCTTACGATATGTTTCATGGTATAAGTACCTGATTGTTAGTTTGGGTTTTTCCCACCTCGGTTTTTGGAGTGGGAATCTCTTTCTGATTGCGCCTTTTCCTGATCTTTGCATACTTGTACCTTTTTTTGAACTGTTTGAAAGAAAGCTTAAATGGTTCTGCATATGTACAGAGCTCGTAGACGAGATCCCTGGGCGCCGAATAACTTACTAACTCCGGAGCAAAAGAAAAACATCAGTTGGACCCCGGTGGGCCAAGCAACAGACAAGAAGCTCCGGCCCCAACCAACTAAAATGAATAGCTTTAAGTCGGGGCCATCATAGAGTCTGACGCCCGACCCACCGGCGTGCAATTAAAGAAGGCAGCATAGTTATCAACCGTGATTGGGTTAAAAACTAAGCATGCAGACTGTCGCATAACATTCAAGTTATAACCTATACGTCTGTAACGTGTTATGATTTTTCTAAACTGAAAAGAAAAATCTTCCTATAAGTTTCTTAAATTTGTAAACCAAGTCACCATAAAATTCTGGTTCCGAAAGGCCCTCACTTAAAAGCGTCTTTAACCCAACATTTTATTTGGAAATCAATTCATAGTGTCTACGATAAAATTTAGAAAAGGTTTTTCGAAGTTTATGATACCGATAGCCCTGTTGGAGAAGTTTGGCCGTTAAACATTTATTTCGAGCGTTGAAGTCTGTAACAATGTTACATGATTGCAGATTCTAGCAAACCTAATAAGTTGCGAAATGTATACACCATAAGAAGCACGACGAGGAACGTCACCATCCAAAAACGGAAAATTTACCATATCAAAATCAAAGTCATCGCGCTTATCATAAATTTAGAAGAAACAAATCCATTTGCAACAGAAAGATGTAGATCTAAAAAGGGGGCTTCGGTATTCGAGATATTGGCTTTGTTCAACTGGATAAATTTGATTGACCATACCTTCAAAATAAGGGTTGTCAATGTTCAAAAGGTCATCGAGGTACCTAGAAGTGGAATTAAAAGCCTTGATAACATCAGCTTTATTATCATGGTTAAGAGAATCCATGGAATCTCTTTCGTAGCAGTATAGAAATAAATCAGCTACGAGAGGTGCGCAATTTGTACCCATCGGAATTCCAACAATTTGTCTGTATAACTTGGTCCCAAATCTAATAAAAATTTTATCCAGGAGATAGGATAAGGCATCGCACACATTCTGACATGACCAAAGTCGATATGACCAAAGTGTATATCGACTTTGGTCAGAGAAAGTGTAAAAAGCCTTTCTGTCAGTACATGCCAAATTAAGTGAACCATAGTTTTTTAATGCCTTTTGAAGGTCCACTCTATCAAATCCAGAAGTTTTTTTTTTTTTTAATTAGATTATGTGGTAAAGTTGTATATAGAGTAGAAAAATCATATGTGGACAAGTTCGTCGCACGAAACCCTCTACACTTCAATTTATTGAGCACTTCACCAAAATTTTTATTGACCAAAACCAATTTTATTTGAAGTTTCATACACTGTCTCACAGTATCTTATAACATGAGATTTGATAGCAGTAAGACAGGAAGATAACAATTGAGAAAGTTCAGTAGTAGTACAAGAGCTAGAATTTGCAATCTATTTATATATTTTGAAAATTATTCCCTTGGTCACATTTTACACTGGAAAAAGGCCTAGTCAAAATTATTTTCTGAGATAAAATTTTTATTTCCGATTCGATTTTTAATTTTTGTGGCACTTCTGAAATGCAAAAAGCTGACATGGTAATATTTTACTTGTGGTGTTTCAGAAAGGCGTGATTTTGAAAAAAAAGTTTTTGAAAGATGGTGTTCAGACAGTAGATCACTTTACCATAAGGTAATTTATTTTTGTTTTCAGACAATGGCTTCTAAAATTGTGTCAATCCAAACTACATTTGCCGACATTGTGGCGAACAGCTCGACACTGCATGTGGCCATAGGCGTCATGTGCTAGGGCATGGAGTAAAACCCTTCAAATGCCTTATCTGTGACAAAATGTTTGTAGAGAGAAAATCCGAGTGCAAGGCAGGGATCGAACCCGGTACCTCTCGATCTCGGAGCGGACACTCTATCTACTGAGCTCCCGAGGGCGGTTTGAGATGTACGTGGCTTGTCCCAAAATCCCGCTACACATTTTATTCTGAACGCATAGCTGGAACCAACAACAGTTACTCATGCAGAATTATTGGCCATAGTGGAACTTATTTTACTGTACAAAATGATACTCACTTCAATAACCTCAACCTGGACAAGGTAATTGGGGTTTTTACCATATATGGGTATGATGGCCATCTTGGTCATGTGACCTTGAAACCCTAATTACATCAGCAGAAGAGCTCTTGTCTGGATTGTGTATCCTCTTTTCTGCCATTTTGGTTCACGTGAAAAAATCGTCTAACAAGGTCAGGGTCCTATAATGACCCCGGGGTGGGGCCATATTTGACCCCAGGGGCAAGATTGGCAGGATTTATGTACAGCTCCACATGACCATGTTGTATATCAAATATACAAGCTTTGTGTCATGCTGTTGCAGAGAAGATTTTTTTCATATATTTCCATTATAAGTCTATGGTAGATAATGACATGCCTGGGGCATGGCCTGTATGGACCACAGGGGCGCCGTTGGCAGCATTTATAAAGGAGAGAATTATACATTGGTCAACACAACATATGAAAGCTCTGGGCCATATGGTTTCGGAGATTTTTTTTATGTTTTTCCCATGACGCCCCCGGGGCGGGGCCCGTATGGACCCCATGGGCACGGTTGGCAGGATTTATAAAGAGGACCACTATACATTGCTAAAACAAAATATGAAAGCTTTGGGCCTTGTGGTTTTGGAGAAGAAGATTTTTTAAAGTTTTTCCCATGACGCCCCGGGGCGGGGCCCGTATGGACCTTTAGGTGCACGGTTGGCAGGATTTATAAAGAGGAACACTATACATTGCTACTGACAAAATATGAAAGCTCTGGGCCGTGTGGTTTCGGAGAAGATTTTTTTTTATGTTTTTCCCATTGTAAGTCTATGGGAGCTAATGACCCCCGGGGCAGGGCCATTTTTGACCCCAGGGGCATGATTGGCAGGATTTATATAGAGGACCACTACACATTGCTACATACAAAATATGAAAGCTTTGGGCCTTGTGGTTTTGGAGAAGATTTTTTATCTTTTTCCTAATGACCCCCGGGGCGGGGCCCGTATGGACCCCAGGGGCACAGTAGGCAAGATTTATAAAGAGGACCATTATGCATTGCTACACACAAAATATGAAAGCTCTGGGCCTAATGGTTTCGGAGAAGAAGATTTTTTAAAGTTTTTCCCATGACGCCCCCGGGGCGGGCCCGTATGGACCCCAGGGCACAGTTGGCAGGATTTATAAAGAGGACCATTATATATTGCTACAAACAAAATATGAAAGCTCTGAGCCTTGTGGTTTTGGAGAAGAAGACTTTTTTATGTTTTACCCATGACCCCCCCCCCCCCACCCAGGGCGGGGCCTGTATGAACCCCAGGGGCACGGTTGGCAGGATTTATAAAGAGGACCACTATACATTGCTACTGACAAAATATGAAAGCTCTGGGCCTTGTGGTTTCGGAGAAGAAGATTTTTTAATCTTTTTCCCATTGTAAGTCTATGGGAGCTAGGCCATTTTTGACCCCAGGAGCATGATTGGCAGGATTTACAAAAAGGACTACTACACATTGCTACATACAAAATATGAAGGCTCTGGGCCATGTGGTTTCGGAGAAGAAGATTTTTTTTATGTTTTGCCCCATCACGCCCCCGGGGCGGGGCCTGTATGGACCCCAGGGGCACGGTTGGCAGGATTTATAAAGAGGACCACTATGCATTGCTACACACAAAATATGAAAGGTCTGGGACTTGTGGTTTCGGAGATTTTTTTTTATGTTTTCCCATTGTAAGTCTATGGGAGCTATCTGTTGTCATGGAAACCAGAGTTCCAATCCGACCTGGCCAAAAACCTAATGCAACCTTTCCCCCTCCTCAATGATGCTTTAGATAAAATTTGATTAAAATCGGCCATGTTGTCTTAGAGATATTTGAGTATGAAAATGTGAACGGACGGACGGACGCACGCATGCACGGACGGAGGGACGCACGGACGGACGCCGGCTAACAAAATTGTAAAATATAATTTATTCTGAGCATGGGGGTGTCTCAAACTGGTCACTGACATGTAAAATGCCTGGTATTTTAACAAATGAAAGGCTACTTACAATCTCCCAGTTTTTCTGGCCACCATCTTGGTATGATCTACACTAGTGCCAAAAAATCTACACGATATCACGTACATGACAGTGCTCCCCCCTTGGACATAACAGACAGTTTACCTGTACATGCACACCACCCACCTTCACAATTTGAGGTAAATGTGATATCCAACAGCCAAATTAAACCCTTGGCCCCAGTCACACTGGATTCATCGGCGTCTGTCACACAGTCTTTCTCGGCCCTAGTCACACTGGATTCTTCGGCGTCTGTCACACAGTCTTTCTCGGCCCCAGTCACACTGTATTCTTCGGCGTCTTTCACACAGTCTTCCTCAGCCCCAGTCACACTGTCTTCCACAAGCACTCTGAAGCTGCGGTGTTGAGTTAAAACTCAGTTCACAAAGTAGAATACGGCTTACACTTCATCGTCAACCCAGGGATGCCTCACATTTTCATTAATCCAGAACGATTCAAGCACCATATCACTTATTTTTCGAACACAAACCAAAATCGTCTTTCTCAGCAAGACAAATATCCTACTATACAATAATTTTGATTTAAGCAACTGCTTCTACTGAGTTTAGATAGCAAATGAGTTATTAAAGGTACGATATATAAATTTTGTTATAAGTTACACTAACCGAAATCAAAATATTGCAAAAAAGTGCATCATCAAAGGGCGTTAACAAATGCCAAAATGGCTGCATCACGAGGCGTCTTTTTCAGTGAATTACCGAATTTCCGTGATGTTGTTGATTAGTGCTGTAGGTGTACTTGATCTGTTGTCAATATGTCATGGAGAGCAAAACTTTTCACTTTATTGTGACTTTCAAAAAGAAAGGCTTTACGAATTGAGCAAAAGGATATAAGTTTCAAGTAAAGTGTTTTAACTAGATTTCAAAATAGCAAATGAAACGGAAGCAGAGTACCAAATTTACCCTGAATCAAATATCCATTATCAGATTATGACAAATATTCACCATGTGAGCGTCTCACTGGGATGTTACACAATGTAAGTGTACTTGTCACAAGCAATGCCGGCTCTGAATAAACGGAGTGCGTTTGGTAAGACTGATCTTTAAACACTTATTCAGTCATGCCGGGATAGAGCTGTCGCTTTTTGTGTAGTTAATCAATAATTTGTGGGGCAAAAATGTGTCTTGCTCGAGGATACTGCACAGCATATATGAGGTTGAAATTTGGTCAAAACCCCCGCTGATTTCCACGGCTATCCCTCACCCTTCCCAACGTGTGTGTGTGTGTGGGGGGGGGGGGGGTGTGTGAACAAAGCTTACCCATACCAGTGCAGGGGAACTAAGCGGCGCTCGTATAACATAAACAAAGAGAGCGGTGAAATGAAAACATAGCTAACGATAAGTGCATTACAATATAGCTTAAAGTTATTCTTGTTTGTCGAAATACATGGAATATGGTAAAAAAAAATTTTTCAAGCCCAAACTCGATATGACTACAGGTGGTAGCACAACCTTGTCGACCCCAATAATACCTACCAAATCCATGGAGACAAGAGGGTCTATCGCATCGACCAGTGGCTTTTGTGTAGCCTAAGTTAATGGCTCAAATCCTAAAGCAGCAGGTAAAAATTTGCAATATTTTACTGTATATCAATTACTACTGTGTGCATTTTCCCTAGCGTATCACATTCAGCTTATAATTACATATAAATGTACATGTTTTGACTACATTTGATTCCAGACGTTTACTTTTCAACATTCTGCGTAACTTCATTAAGCAGTATATTAAACGAGTATGAAAAATGTGCCGTTGATTACCAAGCTCGATACTGATATAAAGAAAAATATAATTACAAATGAGTCAACCTAACGTTAGTAACATCTTCATATTGGTTTTAAGGTAGCAGATTAGTGTCAGCTGAACCCTCAGAGGAAGCTTGTTGCCTATATATTGGTGTTAAATTCTTTGATGTGCTTCTTTATTCTTCTGATATAGCAGAATAACAGAGTAAACGCTATTTTGAAACATAATATGACTGAATATATTACAACTGTATAGCTTATGATAATAGCTGATTTGCCTATTACTGTTTGCTTAAGGAGTAGTTACTAGCGATGTAAGCGGCTTAACCGGATGTGTCTTTCTTTACAAGACAAACAAAAAACCCGGAAAGGGTTTAGTGAGAAATTGTCGGATATTCTTATATTTCAGCGTAACTTTTACTATAGTTTTGACATATTGAATTATAAAGTGTTGGCAGCGTACATATGCAGTGGAATGTCATCTGTTCAATATGAAAAGTTTGTGAATTTTCAACAATCAACATTCCAACTCCACGTTTCCGTGCACTAGTGAATACTTATTTGTCTTCTATTGTTGAACTCCTAAGGAAATCTTCCATTGCATCGGCGCGTAAAGAAGAGCTGGAATTGAGCAAGAAGTTACAGGAGTTATGGTATATCCTTAATGACTAATGCCCGTCATGCATACAGGAAAAATTCCTTCCACTCGGACCACATAGCAATTGGTCAGGAGCCACATAAAATAGTAGATGTGCAATATATTACCAAAATCGACGAAACATCTTCACAGAAACATGAAAATTTCGGCTGTTCAAAAATGCACGAAGGATTCGACAGGGATGGCACTAAAGTTGTCGATCATGCACACGACAGAAATTCATCCGTCAATAAGCAGATCAAAGATAGACAAGGCACAACAAGCTCAAATGATTCTTGGCACGGAACTAAGCCGATCAAAAGCGCTTTCAAGAAAATTGCTTCTGGGTCACAAGTAAACATTGGAAGAACATTGCGTCCTGAACTAAGTGATAAAAGGGCTAAGTTTCGAAATAATGTGTATTATAGTATGGAGCATTGCAATGGTAATGCAACCACATTGCGGCAGATGCTGGATAGTTGCATTCTGCATTTTCAGGTTAACCATCAACAGTGTAGTGATGAATCACCATGTGAAGAACAGGGATATGTACCCAATTTTGACATTGTGAGGTCACCAGATGCAATCATAATTCTTCAGGACTTTTTACATAAGCAAACTGCTTATCGATATGCCAAGGATTTTGTTTTGGCACGTGCTACGTGCTATATAGAAAGTTATAACAACATTTGTCTCGTCTACTTGGACAAGAGATTACAGTATAAAAACAAAATGTATGAACTTAGGCGAGACCTGTCCGTTCTCGATTCGAATGAACATGTTGACAGGCCGTACACATCAACATACAAAAAGAATTCGACCAGACCATATGGGCCGTCGCAGTGGCAAGAAACGTTATAAGAAAAAGACCTATACATTTATTTCTGATTTCATGAACCACCGTATTTCTGTTGCAGAAAACAATGAACCTATAGAACTGGACAGAGATGTTGAAAATGTGAATGATTCAGGGGACAATTCTTCAGATGAATCAGACAGTAAATGACAGGGATAGTGTGATAAACAAAAGCTGCATCGAAAACGTCATGTTTATATGTAGCATTGTATTATTATTATATATGTGTATATAAAAGGATACTAACAATATATAAATAATATATAAATAATGTATTAATAATATAATTATATGTGTATACATGTAAATATGGATGAGTAATTACTCTTCATTTATATAGTTATATGGATGATCAAATAAGGGAAGGACCATTTGATTTTCTGGGGGGGGGGGGGGTGGCTGGGTTTTTTGGTTAAAAAATGTTTGTTTTTAATATGTCTGAACAAATATTTTGGTTTAGGGTGACAGAAAACAAATATCTTTTGTCAACAGGCTTTTAAAGTAGAGCCTGTTTAGAAGATTTATAAAATTTGATTTTTTAAGTTTTAAATGTTATGTCCTTGAAGATACAGACCCTTTAAGTAAAACTGTAAACTAGTTTTGTGTAGTCTGTACCATTTGAATATTTATCTTTACTTGTCCAAAAGTTTGGGATCTTTATGTTACATTTTCATTAAATAGCTTGTCTCTACTTAAAATTGGACAAAAGCTAGTCACCAGAGTATCCTTTCCTATTTTGGAATTTTGAATGTTTTAATTTGTAGTTATAACATTTTATTCATAGCAATTTGCATTTTACAGCAACTTTGTGAATTAGCATTTCAAAATGTTTTGTTCAGGTAAAGAAATTTATGATATTTATGTGTTTTATAATTATTTTTGTTAATTTTCATATTTAGCTGTAAATGAGTTTTGTGTTCATCTGAGTCCCAGAGAATTGTACTGTGTATTTGATTTAAAACACCCTCTTCGCCCATTCTTCAGATTCATCTTTCCTAACTTCTAAGTACACTTCTAGTCCTTTGTCCTTAATGCGTGTTTGTAATTTTTCAGACTTGCGAATGTTATAGGCTATTGTAGCTATTCTTGCTCTCTCTTTTTTCATTGGCACTGGCAGATCTGATACAATTCTTCTTTTTGACCCTTTAAGTTTATATGCTGATGACATCACCAAATCCCTGTCACTATATTGACTGAATCTCAGGATAATTAGCTTTGGACCGGCGGCCTTAGATGGCATTCTGTGACAATGTGTAAAATACATATTATTCACTCTTGTGTGGTCCAGCTCCAATGTCTCAGTGAACAGATCTCTTAGTGTATATTCAATGTCTTCACCTGGAACTTCTGGAATACCATAAAAAAGTAAATTATACTTTCGGTCTTCTTTTTCCTGAAGAAGCAATTTATCTTCCAGCTTCTTTATGTCACCTTTAAGTTTTTCTTTAGTTGACTCTAGTGCCTCAGTCTGGGCTTTATCTTTAGCATCACATTTCTCACTACAGAACTGAACTGACTTAACAACTTCTGTTACTTTTGTTTCAAGCTCACTGAACTTGGTCTTGGATTCAGTAACCTCAGACCTTAGCAATTTCACCATTTCACTGCGTTTATCAAAGTAACCAGCAATGGTGTCTTCCAGTTTTTGTGCGGCCTGGGCTGCAGCTGGAGCCATACCAACTGCACCATCTGACTCTTGAACCAACTTAAGTTGTTTAGATTTATCCTTGTCAACTGTTCCTACAGCAGGGCTGCCCGGGCCAGAAGGGGGTTTGCCAGGGGTCTCACTGCCATTTCTAGTTCTCACACCAGTAGCTTTAGGTTGGGGTTTACTGTCAGTAGGCATTCTAGATTCTTACTATAGTTTTAGTACTGTTTCTATATGGACGTCAATAATCGTAGGTCTGTAACAGGCTTGACGTCGACTGACTCACTATGTGAGTGGGTGGGGTATTTTTTATCATTTTATTCTGTATTTCAGGTTTTTCCTTCTTGTTTTTCTCACTGACACTTACATTAATGTTCTCAACGTGTTATCAAATGCTCGTTTGTCAAAATTGTGTCTCTCCAGGTCGTCAGAATAATTTTCTTCAACGCATTGTTTTGATCGTGTCAACCATCGTTGGAGCGCAAACCGGAAGTCCTAAATCAGATTAGCAAACCGGAAGTCCTAAATCAGATTAGTTTTAGAAAAATTACTACATGACATGGCTTTTTTATATACCAATTGAGGCAAAACACAAGAAAATGGCCCTTGTAGCATATACGAAAACAGAGACCATTGCACTGGTTGATGCCTTGCCACAACTAACGAACGACCCTTCTCCTAAAGATGAACAGACAGTGACAGTACCATGTGAGGACAAACTGACACAAATCGCAGACCGTTCTTCAATCATAAGTGAAGAGAAAAATGCAAAATCGTGTAATGACAAACTGCTAACACCCAAATACTCTGCATTAGCTGAGAATAAAAAGACAGAGGGACAAACCTGTGAGAACGAATCTCCGCAAACTACGGGCAGGAATAGTCAGACAGAGAATATGCAATATACACCCATCGATGAACAGATAGACGCAAAGGCATTTAAGGAAGGACTGCAACAAAATAAAGGCGAATTTCCTTTCCTGGCGAGAAGCAGACTGCTACAGCAATGAATAAAGATGATCCTCAACAGAGAATGGACATTTATCTTCAAAAAAATGAAGAGATGATTAAAATGCCTGTTGATGACAATTCGCAGGAGTTAAAAGAAAATGTTCATATGTGGAATAAGCATGCAACGAGTACATCGAGCAAACATAATGATCGGAAGATACTTGAAGACGAAATTGGGTTTTCATCCTCTGACGATTTGCCTCTATCAGCGTTTTTGAAAAAACCCACCTCGACGTCAATGGATAGGTTAAAGGTCGACATTTCCATGGATTCATCTAATGATGATTTTTCTACTTCATCCGCATATAATCCTAGACGTATTTATAATGGCTGTGGTTATAACTGTGACCAGTGTTAAAACTGGGTACATAGTGTACGTGGGGGTATCAAAAATTATACGGACTTTTCCCATAACTTGACAACGGTTCAGGCAAACATATTCAAATTTTAATTGACGATAAACTTGCTTAAATTCACTTTATTTTGAAAGTTTGGTTGATCAGAAGTGTTTTATTAGCGGTTGGTGATGGTTTTACTTACCCCACCCTCCCCATGACGGAGCACGTCAGAAATGACGTTAAGCTTGGCACTGCAGTTTCGCATTTCATTTGCGTTTTCTTCAAAACGGTTTTGCAGATCATAGCCAAACGTACCATGTGTCTTAAAGAATCCATAACAAAACAATTTTTGCTTGCTCAAAAATTACGGTTGACCGGTTGTGCACCTACGTTGTTTTGCTTACGCATACATTTTGCTTTTTCGGAATTTTTAAGTGATGTCTGAATTTCATGCAACACAGATCAACCGGCAGTATTGTGCAATTCCCATTTGAAACAAATCGTAATTTCATATTTGCCGGTAACACTTCAAGGTCCTTTGATTAAGCATTACAAATGAAACAGTGCATGCATGTTTGAACAAATAAGACCCAAATAAGTATCAAAATTCATATCCGTCATTTAAAATGTTTTAACGTCTAAATCATAACGTCAGCATCAATATGCCCAGTCGAAATTTATTCTCAAATCAAGGCAACACATTAAAAAGGTACAAATAGGCAAAGATCAGGAAAAGGCGCAATAAGCAAAAGATTCCCACTCCAAAAACCCGAGGTGGGAAAAAACCAAACTAACAATCAGGTACCTATACCATGAAAACATTTCGTAAGCCGAATGAGCAGCTATTTTCCCAATAGGTGGCCACCAATAAAATAATTTTTATACAGATTGGTAATTTAAACCATGCTCCAATAGTGGACAATTTTTTAACATACTTTGATCAGTAAAAATGTAAAAATCAGTAGCCCTGAAAAGCGCATTTTGTGATTCAAAATCTGTGTTTTTGCGTCGACGTCACTTACGTCATCGTTGTGCTCCATGATGGCAAAAGTGGGTGTTTTCATTTCAATATAATTAAATAACGGATGAATGGATTGCGATGAAATTTTGCACACTGCTGCATATTACATGGATCTATGTGGATTGAAAGTTTGAGTGGAGTCGGGTCATATATTCAGAAGTTATAAGAAAAATCCACGTTATTTTTGATAATCCCTCGTATACAGTTTTTGTTTTACATTGTAGATAAATATACAGAGCTCCACCCAAGCTGCAGTATACAGTAATTCTGCCAGTCAGTCAAATACTGTCGGTTCTGCTGTACAGAATGAGGTAATATTAGTAATTTTTCTATCACCATGTCATTCCATCATTCTGTGGTTCTGTTATTTTGTGATACAGTGGTTCTGTAATTTACCAATTTCAGTTTCATTTCCGCTCGGTATCGGAAGAAAAAAATGATTTAATTTTCTATTGCCTTATTCTTATTAGTGCACAGTGTGTTTATTTTTTTTTCCAAAATAATCTTAAGTTAAGGCAACAAAATGGAGTATGGAAATGAATGACAGCATCAGTACTACTAGAAGCCACAATTCTATCAAACAAAACAACCCTGCCTGCAGCAACTTTTAGTCAATAACCAGCCTTCTTATGTTATGCAGCAGTACCAGCAGTCGCCGACGGCTTATCAACAGATTCAAGCAAATGTCCCATACAATAATGTTGCTGTGGGACAGACCGCTATTGCGTATGACAAAGAACCCTTCAACGTCTATGACTGTAACATGTAACGATATGCAGGAGATGATATTATTAGTCGTTATTGGTCAACAAGCACATAGTTCCTCCGGTGAAATGGTTCAGCACCAATGAGACAATATTATATTATGAGACATTATACTATGCATTAAAATGTTTTTAGAATTTACAATTTAGTTATAATATGCATTAAAATTAAAGAACAAATGTCTTGAGTTATCCTTTTGACAACGCATTGATTATTTGTAAAGTTTGCAAAACAGTTACTAGTCTGATTGAGGTGGTTAATATGTAACTCCTACCCCAGATCATCATGCTTTGAAACGCCACCAGCAAACTTTTGCATTAAAATCGCACCACGAGCAAAATCTTATTTTTACTTCGGTCGGTTTATTACTTTCCTGCTTTACAGTCTCTTTTATTCCAAATCCTTAAAGGGCTTCGTCTCTTTCATTCCAAATCCTGAAAAGATTTTGGTGTTGCGACACAATTTGACCGGCATCCACGATAGATACACCAATAGTTAAGAAATAAAATACCGCTGGAAACCAGCCATAATCATTTTTCTGTAATTGGTTTCCAGCAACATTATTGATTTCGAAATGATAAAAAATGTCAATTTCGATACTAACGAAACACGTTTTATATTCAGAGTATCTATGAAAAGAGTACTTCGTGCAAATTTTTGTTGAACATAGTTTTCAGACATTTGACTTTTATAAGTACAAAGCTTAAAATTAAGAATTAAAAGAGATTTAAATTTTCATGGCATTCACATCCGACACTCCATCTGGTGCACCCTCATGTTTGAAGGAAGAAATGGCATCATGGCCCTATAAACATGCCTTCAATTTTTCCTATTCAGTTTGTGCGCCAGTGTTCACTCAAAACTATGTCGAATTAACTGCAAAACTATGGATAGAACTGTGTGGAAAACTGTCAGGGCAGCCATGAAAAGGTACAAGTAGGCAAAGATCAGGAAAAGGCGCAATCAGAGAAAGATTCCCACTCTGAAGAATATTTATATTTTCATCCGAGTTTGCGCAATTTGAAAGCACTTCCCAGATATTAATTTGTGACCTTGCGTGGTCAAATTGACCTCAGAAATTTGAAAGTTAAAGAAGTATTTGTCAAATACACAGATGCCGATTGGGATGTTGAGAAGTTTTACTGATGGACCGGTTAATGTGAACAGGAAGACTTGTGTAAGTTTTTAGTAGTTCCAATGAGCAAAAATGACAATTCTGGCTCAGCGCATGCATAGTAGGTCTCGCAGCTGATATCCAGGTGTGCCTGTCACAGGCTTCCCTTATCTCCTTACGTTATAAAATGGCCCATTCTGAGAATTTCAGTGGGCCATTTGGAGAAAACATGTGGATGTTTAGCACAAGGCTCACACCTGGAAAATCTCTGGTATTTAGTAGAATCCAGTTAGTTCCTGGTCAAAGACAGTTCTCCAGCACGGTTGAAGACAATCCCTGATACCTTTGTTGCTGTTATACAGTCACAGAAACTACTCAGACGGAAAATCATTACCGATCTCTTTTATGAAATTTTAAACATCACAGCAATTTTACGTTAATTCATACAACTTTCGACATTGTTTTTACTCTTTCAATACTAAAAATACACATAATATTTAAGCGGAGCTGAATAGCACGTTATTCGTGTTAAAAAGAGAACTAGAAGTACAGACTTCTTGCCAACTCTTTACAATGCAACGACATTTACGCGAATGACATGAATAAAGTTTTTTTTTTTTTTTAATTCAGTTTAACTTCTCTTTCAAGATAATTTCAGCTCAATCAGTAGGTGGGGCGAAAACGGTAGGACCCCGAGAAAAACCACCTGACACACCCGCAAGCAGAACTTGGCTTGTCTCACATGTAGCCAGAGCGGGGCTCGAACCCACACCAGTCACAGCGATGAGATGAACGAATGGTTAAACGCGGTAAGAATTAAGAACATGACCTGGAACGATAAAGACTATGATGAAGGCCATCCTGCCGTAGCATCTCTGTTGACAATTTGCGCATTCAACGGAAGAAGCCAGCATACACAATAAGCTCTGTAATGTAAGATTTCTAAAATACCACATGTAGTAAACATAATTTCGTGAGTGTAAAGACGGTACTGCGTGTTTTTGAGCATGCATATATGCGTGCATCAATCACTATAGTATAGGGCTTCAAAATGTCTCCAACAGGGTTGAACAAGAGCACCCGTAAAACTGGTTAGACAATTTTAGCTATTTGAAGACAGGTCATAATCAAATTCAGCACGCCTTGTCCAGTATGCAAGTTTCTTTGCTTGTTTCTGTTTGTTTTTCTCTCAGCGAGCACTTGCATGCAATAAATCTTATTATAGCACAATCAATTATCGGTTCCGCAAGGTGCGCTTAATTGAATGACGTCATACTACGTGCTCCGATTCGATGACGTCGTCGTTCAATGGCCCGCTAATCTTTGGTCGTTTTGGATGACAAAAAGACAAGAAAAATTTATTTGAACCATGGCCACATGCATATTGCAATACTGTTGTACTCTCAAAGTTTCATCGTTGTTAATGGCTGTGGCCACAGTCAAATCTGAGACTGAAAACGCAAAATCGGGCCAAAAAAGCAACCTGCCCATGTTTAGCACCCTGTCGTGCAGACCAGGACCATTATAATCGGACAAAATAGTTCAGACCCTGAGAGATGAAATGTTACTTGTGTTTTTGAATATGTTTTCTGCTCAACACAACGAGTTTGATTTTCCCGCAATTTACAGGGCCGATTCAGCTGGTTCGCGAATTTAGTCCTTTATCAAGTTACAATAAGAAACAAAAGTTAAAGAAAGACAATGTGAGATTGAATAAAAAAATTGAAGCGTAATACATCATGTGCTAAACTATTGAAAGACAAATATAAAAATCTAAACAAGAAAGCTAGGAAAATAAGTAGAAGTATGCAAACAAATATCGAAATTCGACATGTTTCAACACAGTGTAGATTAACCATTCATGAAATTGATGAATTGAATCAAAATTGACCTATTTAGCCAATGAAAATGCTGTATTGAAAGATGAAATAGAAAGAGAATGAAATTCCAACAAGATCAAGTGATAAAGGCTGTCCATATACTTCATCAGTTAGAACAGGTTGTTATGAATTCCTGGGTAGAGGTGTATCAGCTTAAACAATTCCATTTTTATTTACTAGTGTAATTTCAAATTTAACCAACTAAAAACTTGCTATTTCTGACTTGCCATCTCCGTCGTGCATAAATTCCATGTTACTTGATATCGGAATTATCAGCGGGAAACATGTTACTGAAGTATTAGAAAATGAAAATAATTTGACTTTATTGAGAGATGGAACAACAAAGAAAGGAAAGCATATTTGTGGTATCAAATTGGCCTCTGAGAATCATACATACACTATAGGATTACGTGAACTTTGTGAAAACACTGCTGAAAACTTGTAAAACACAACGAAAGAAGTAATACGTGATTTGTCAAATGGTAATACTGAAAAAAGAACACAATTAAATCCATAATAATGTTATACCATAGAAATAATTTTTAATAACCAGAATATAATACAAATAATGGAAACTTATCAAATTAATCTTCCGGCAGCATCTAATACTCCTGCTGCCCGTGCTGGGATTGAAAATGTAAGCAGGCCGGGTACACCAGTGATATCCGAGGAACCTTAATCAGTCAGTGAACACCGTCATTTGTGCCTACAGAAAACTCGGTTAATAGCTCAACAGCTTCAACAGAATTGTACTCTGACCTAGAACAGTACATGACCCAAACCTTAGAGTCTGGAACAGGACCATTTAAGTGTGGATGCATCCTCTGCCATTCATTTAAGGGCACTTTCCGCTTTCTATCACACCGTGGGAATGCCCGGATATGCAGAAACTGGGCCGCTCCCCCTGGAATATAGGCATAATGGACACCCGTACTCGCATTTGGACCCTTTTTGCAGCTTAACCAGCTGTCCCAAGGGCAAAAAGGCACAAGCAGTGTGTAGATGCATCCTCTGCCTTTCATTTAAGGGCACTTTCACCCTTCTCTCACACCGTGGGGAGACACGGATATGCTAAAACTCGGCCGCAACCCTAGAATGTAGGCATATTGGACCCCCGTACTCTCATTTGGACCCTTCCTGCAGCTTAACCAGCTGTCCCAATGGCAAACAGGCATCAGCAGTGTGTAGATGCATCCTCTGCCTTTCATTTAATGGCACTTTCACCCTTCTCTCACACCGTTGGGAGCCCCGGATATGCTGACACTCGACCGCACCCCTGGGATATAGGAATATTGGACCCCCGTACTCGCATTTGGACCCTTTTTGCAGCTAAACCAGTTGTCCCATTTGCAAACAGGCACCAGCAGTGTGTAGATGGGTCCTCTGCCTTTCATTTAAGGGCACTTTCGGCCTTCTATCACACCGCGGGGAGCCCCGGATATGCAGAAACTGGGCCGCACCCCCTGGAATAGAGGCATATTGGACCCCCTACTCGCATTTGGACCCTTTTTGCAGCCTAACCAGCTGTCCCCAGCGCAAACAGTGTGCAGTGTGTAGATGCATCCTCTGCCTTTCATTTAATGGCACTTTCACCCTTCTCTCACACAGCCCTTGTCAGGGCCACAATGGTTGACGAATGACAGTATGATAGTTTGATTATCATATTGTAAGTCCTAGTCGACCCCCCTCGTGGTGTCAGCCGGAAAGATATAGCTATTGCAAGTAGTTATGTGGCTAACTCGACAGGGCGCAAAGATAGGGAAATAATATAAATGAGAAAGAATATTTGAGTTGATCTGTATTATGTTATTAGAAATATATATAAAACTAAGCAGGCAACACAGTGTGTAATAACATTTATACAACAATAAATATATACATACAGAATTACATATAACCCTACTTTACACTGAAATAGTCATTTTAACACACAAACTTTACAAATTTTGTCATCATTATAGGTTTCATTATTGTGTCCTCACATCAGAAAACCAACAATTAGCATATATAAAAACACAAGGGCGCAGATCAGCATCAGTGACTTACTAGATAATGTGATTTGACAGCATAGTTTGTGTCGGATACGGTCGAACGTTTGGTTTTCTCATGTGAAGCCTTAATTATCATTGCTAAGTCATCCACTACAAGTCAAGGTATACACAAAAATGTCTTTCACTTGAAGAACAACACTCTGCGGTTTTCTGTCTTGGGAGTTGTTGTCTCTGTAACTTTTCTTTTGGCATACCTAAAACATAAAACAAAAAAGCAGCAACCGGGAAGCAACATATTTACATACATGCTAATTAAAATAAAAACTGAGATCCTTCAAGAGCAGTAAGAAGATTCTTGGGAGAAAAGATGGATCACACTGCGGTTTCAGTTACTAAAACCTTATCAGTGACCCTATAAGATCATAAAAGGTAAAAGTATGCAACGATCAGGAAAAGGCGCATTCAAAAAGCAAGTCCCATCCCAAAAACCCGAGGTGGGAAAAACTAAATTGAAACTCGGGTACTTGAAAAACATACAGTAAGCCGAGTGAGCGGCTATTTCCCACTAGGCGGCCACTAAGTTACCTGAAATTAACTAAAATATGAAAACGCACAAAAGGTTAAAAAGCAGAAAAATTCGACTAGACAACATAAAACAAATAGAACCACTAGAGAAGTATCGCCTCGGAACGGTCAGTAATATAAAATTATTAAGTGGTCTTCCTTTGCATCTCCTTAACGACCTTGAGGACATAAAATAAGTCCTTTTAAAGCTCCATTTGTTTCTTCCTAAATTCCTTATTATCCACTTGCAACGGTCTTATTATCTTACAGTATATGCCTATAATTGCAATTATTAGCAAAACGATAATCCCAATGCCGACATACATTGACCAGTTAATGGCTGAAGGCACGTCAAGTTTACCCATTAGAATTGGATCACTTAAAGTTTCGAATACCTTTTTGTTATTATTTGCCGCTTCAGCTATTTGCTTCAGCATAAGACCAGTCTTATTATCCGAAGCAATTAACTCCTTATACTTATGGTCAAAAAATTCAATCTTTGGAATGGAAATATTCTGAGGTTCATTGAAATGACTAGCGGCAGTGATCCCATCTAATACATGTATCCACTTGAAAAGCTTTCAGAACGGCCAGATTAATAGCATGATATCTAGACACCTTAGGCTTTACGTTTGTACAACCTTCTTCAGAAGAGGTAGAGTATGATTCTAATCCAAATGTTACATTGCAGTTGCAAGGGACGTGAAATAAACAGAACGTACAGCAAACTTCACTATATCTTTTGCTTTTTCCACATTCAATTTCAACCTTGTCAACATTGTAGAAAATTAACTCTGAATTGGAAACAGGGACAAAACCAGGTCTGAATTGATTCCTGTAAAACCTAAAGTCACAGGTGTCATGAATCAAATCAGGGTCATCATTAACTATAGCAGCAATACATGTGGTGGATCTAATATCAACAAATTTAAGACCAAATTTACATAAATACTCACCTTTCTTTGAACACTCAATGAGCTCTGCTTTGGAAATCGGTGCATACATTACCTGACCATCTGTAGAAGAACCCTGTAACATTATATATTCTGGGAGTCCTTCAATCCGTGTTAAGTGATCTGTATCATTGCCTACAGGTACGGGATAAGTATCAATACGGTAGATCCTTGAGCCCTAAGTCTTCAGACCAACCGGGATTTTCAATGTGATCCATATGTTTGAATCCTTGCTGAGAAATGCCACGAAGGATCCAAACTTATGGAAATAATCCGGGTCAGGATGAAGTACAGAGAAATTAGGATCGGACCGCCTTACCATTTTCTTAATGTTCCTAATTGCCATCTTCAGTTGAGCATCTGAGATCAAATGTTGTGGAAACACCCCTCTGGACATGGACCGTATACTTTCACTTACCTCACGAAGATGCATGATCATGTTCATTGTAGCATTCAGGCGCCGAATTGCATCAGTATTTGCATATGCGTACTCTTTAGAATCATTAATCGACGACATGGCCTCATTGTGGACTTCAACTATTTCATCATGGTTGTTTAGAACTACTTGTCTAAGCTCACTTACCCTGTGATTGTTCGTCTCCATATATGACTCGAAGTTCTTCTCGTGCTGGACCATGGCTTCTCCAAGGCTGTTTCCTCGTTCTATAATGGCATTGACCTTACCAGCTACCCTCTGGAGGTCCTCGACAGTAGCCGTACCAAAAATGGTTCGTGATAGATCACCGATGAATTGCAAGGGAGCAGCTCTCTTGTTCCGGCCAAATGAGCTCCTTGGAAGATCGGGCAGATTCTGTTTTGCGGTTTTGTAAAGCTGCTGAAATTCCTGAACAACTTGATTGTTCATATCCAAAAGCAACTCTCCAATTTTACTTTTAGAAGCCTGCTCATATGGCTCGCACAAACTTCTAAAAGCATCACTTCTTTTAAGGCATTTAGCCGGAACAAGATCGTCCAGTTTTGGTAGCGACACAACAAAGTGGTGATACCAAGTACTGGCAGCAGTTTGAATTACTCCCTGGTCCCGAAGCATAACACCAATATTTGTCCTGCGAACGTCATCCCCACTTACCGTTTGTAGATTCACCACACTAAAGACAAGCACACCAGTCAGCATCATCTGTTCCATTCTGTCAGTCTGAAAATGAGACAAAAAACGTCACAACGTGACTTCGTACACCTTCGGTTATTTCCGTCGATTCCCGTCATAATGACGAAAATATCCAGAAATAAACGATAAGCAACCAAATTATATGACCTTCCAGGAGGTTTCGATCCAAAAGGGAATAATGTCTGGAAGTCTACAGCAGCATATAAAGGCAACATCTACGCTTCCAGAAGCGCCTGTGATTGGCTGACTGACTTCGTAGACCTTCGGTCATTTCCGTCAATTCCCGTCATAATGACGAAGATTTCCGGAAATAAACGATAAGCAATCAAATTAACCCTAGCCCTAACCCTAACCCTAATCCTAACCCTCTTTATGGCGATAGTGGTCGCAGCGGACCATAGCATGTTAAAATCCGGTACCACAAGTTATTATGCTCTTTATATTGCTAGGCTTCAGTGATCATAAAAATCATGCTCATATGTGTTCACCATATGAAAATCTCCGTTAAATCACTATAATTGAAAATTTTGTGTAACAATCTTACTTTTTTATTTTTTTAATACCCTGAGACGAAAATGAGCTCGATTTTATCATATATTTGCAAATTATAACATATTTTTTGTGTTCTATTTTACGATCTAAAAACCTAGTCTGTTTTGGCTAAACCAAAACCCTACCCCGGTCCCTTTGAGTCCGCTATCAAACGAAAGTTGGCACGAGCCCATATAGTCCAGTACAACTTTGGACGGCCATATCTCGGCCATTTTGTAACCGATTTAAAAAAAAGTAAAACACCGTTTGAAAGGTAATTTTATTCTTTATTTAACTAGTCCACAAAGAGTCTCCTGGAAATTTCCAAATTTATAGACAACCACTTTCTTTTGGAGTATTCTATGGGTTTTAAGTTCCAAAAAAGAGCCTACTAACTAATATTCAATCCCTCTTGATGTCAACGCCTTAGCTGCAATGGAATACGAAAGGGCAAGAAAAAAACTTGATTTTGGTACCTCTGGTAAATCGTTATAGTTTCTAAATTTGCGTAGATATCGATATTCTGTTCATGTCAATGTAAAGTATATATTTTGATCTTCCAAAAACAGTTTACAGAATTATCCTACCTTGTCTGTAATTTTTTATATGGTCGTTTGAAAATGGACATTTAACCCTAAATTCCTTATGCTCAATGGACTATATGGGCCCTGCAATATGAGTGGACTCTGCGGGCCTTAGCATTTTTCCAATTTATAAGTCTAAAATAACTGCTTTCCAAAAGATATTTCATTTGAAGAATATATATTTGCAGTTACAGTTTCTCCATGAAGCTCGCCCGGCTCTGATGAAAAAATCTTCAAGTGCCACAACTTGGCCTGGCAAACGGGGTATTCTCCCAACTTACACTAGAGCGTCCTAAGGACTCGAAACTGGTCACAAACACAGTCTTTAGAGGAATTGAAATTTTTACTTATTGAAACATATTGCTTACCTACATGGACTATTCACACGAAATTTCAGCTTCCTGCGACCTTTCTGAAGGTCATGGCCTCGGGTCAAAGTGTCATGAGTGAGATTTTGAAATCGTACGTTATTTCATGAAAGTTCGCATAGCCATATCCCATTTATTTTTTAACCAATTCTTAAAAACTTTGCATGCATACAAAGCTTATTTCAATGGGTTTTAAACCCTGTTAAGTGTTTCGCAAAGCGACACCTACTTTCTGCAGTAATGCCCCTCAAACATACATACCCTCATATTTCACTCAAAATCGGGTACACGTGTTTAACCATTAATAACTCTGGCAAAAATAAAGATATTTGTAAACCAAACATACCACTGGAAAGGCGACACTTTGGTCTTTTATTCTATTGAATAACTTTGGTTCTTACTGAGATTTATAAATGACAGACGGTCCCAAACTTTATAAAAAATCGCCCCCCTGTAGTCCATTATTGTAGCCTATGGACAAAAGAAAGCCCATAGCCAACCAGCTGCTACTTTATTTTCAGTAGGGTTTTTAACCCTATAAAAGTATTTAATGAGTGCTATAGTTTCTCCAAATTTCAAAGCTGTAAGTGCATTTTTTTGAATAAATTTTAATCGATATACTATGGACTACAAGGGCCGTAGAACTTACAAAAAATCACCATGGACTATATGGGACTTGTGGACTATATGGGCATTATCGTAGATAGCGGCAATGGACTATATGGGCCGTAGTGGACTATATGGGCATTATCGTACATAGCAATGGACTATAGGGGACCGTTTTGGACTATATGGGCCTTGCAACATTCATGGACTATAGGGGCCTTAGAACTATGGACTATAGGGGCCGTAGAACTTTCGCAATTTTCCCCTCTAATATAAGTCCTTTTAGACAGGTATTCAAATGACAGATTATATATTCAAAAGGCTATTCATTGGACAAACGTCGCCTGGTTTAAATGAAAAAAATGTCAGACCTAACTTCACATTGGACTATATGGGCCCTGCAATATGAGTGGACTCTGCGGGCCTTAGCATTTTTCCAATTTATAAGTCTAAAATAACTGCTTTCCAAAAGATATTTCATTTGAAGAATATATATTTGCAGTTACAGTTCCTCCATGAAGCTCGCCCGGCTCTGATGAAAAAATCTTCAAGTGCCACAACTTGGCCTGGCAAACGGGGTATTCTCCCAACTTACACTAGAGCGTCCTAAGGACTCGAAACTGGTCACAAACACAGTCTTTAGAGGAATTGAAATTTTTACTTATTGAAACATCATATTGCTTACCTACATGGACTATTCACACGAAATTTCAGCTTCCTGCGACCTTTCTGAAGGTCATGGCCTCGGGTCAAAGTGTCATGAGTGAGATTTTGAAATCGTACGTTTTTTTCATGAAAGTTCGCATAGCCATATCCCTTTTATTTTTTAACCAATTCTTGAAAACTTTGCATGCATACAAAGCTTATTTCAATGGGTTTTAAACCCTGTTAAGTGTTTAGCAAAGCGACACCTACTTTCTGCAGTAATGCCCCTCAAACATACATACCCTCATATTTCACTCAAAATCGGGTACATGTGTTTAACCATTAATAACTCTGGCAAAAATAAAGATATTTGTAAACCAAACATACCACTGGAAAGGCGACACTTTGGTCTTTAATTCTATTGAAATAACTTTGGTTCTTACTTAGATTTATTAATGACAGACGGTCCCAAACTTTATAAAAAAAAAATCGGCCCCTGTAGTCCATTATTGTAGCCTATGGACAAAAGAAAGCCCATAGCCAACCAGCTGCACTTTATTTTCAGTAGGGTTTTTAACCCTGTAAAAGTATTCAATGAGTGCTATAGTTTCTCAAAATTTCAAAGCTGTAAGTGCATTTTTTGAATAAATTTTAATCGATATACTATGGACTACAAGGGCCGTAGAACTTACAAAAAATCACCATGGACTATATGGGACTTGTGGACTATATGGGCATTATCGTAGATAGCGGCAATGGACTATATGGGCCGTAGTGGACTATATGGGCATTATCGTACATAGCAATGGACTATAGGGGACCGTTTTGGACTATATGGGCCTTGCAACATTCATGGACTATAGGGGCCTTAGAACTATGGACTATAGGGGCCGTAGAACTTTCGCAATTTTCCCCTCTAATATAAGTCCTTTTAGACAGGTATTCAAATGACAGATTATATATTCAAAAGGCTATTCATTGGACAAACGTCGCCTGGTTTAAATGAAAAAAAATGTCAGACCTAACTTTTCATTGGACTATATGGACCCTGCAATATGAGTGACCTCTGCGGGCCTTAGCATTTTTCCAATTTATAAGTCTAAAATAACTGCTTTCCAAAAGATATTTCATTTGAAGAATATATATTTGCAGTTACAGTTCCTCCATGAAGCTCGCCCGGCTCTGATGAAAAAATCTTCAAGTGCCACAACTTGGCCTGGCAAACGGGGTATTCTCCCAACTTACACTAGAGCGCCCTAAGGACTCGAAACTGGTCACAAACACAGTCTTTAAAGGAATTGCAATTTTTACTTATTGAAACATATTGCTTACCTTCATGGACTATTCACACGAAATTTCAGCTTCCTGCGACCTTTCTGAAGGTCATGGACTCGGGTCAAAGTGTCATGAGTGAGATTTTGAAATCGTTCGTTTTTTTTCATGAAAGTTCGCATAGCCATATCCCTTTTATTTTTTAACCACTTCTTAAAAATTTTGCATGCATACAAAGCTTATTTCAATGGGTTTTAAACCATGTTAAGTGTTTAGCAAAGCGACACCTACTTTCTGCAGTAATGCCCCTCAAACATACATACCCTCATATTTCACTCAAAATCGGGTACATGTGTTTAACCATTAATAACTCTGGCAAAAATAAAGATATTTGTAAACCAAACATACCACTGGAAAGGCGACACTTTGGTCTTTAATTCTATTGAAATAACTTTGGTTCTTACTGAGATTTATAAATGACAGACGGTCCCAAACTTTATAAAAAAAATCGGCCCCTGTAGTCCATTATTGTAGCCTATGGACAAAAGAAAGTCCATAGCCAACCAGCTGCTACTTTTTTTTCAGTAGGGTTTTTAACCCTGTAAAAGTATTCAATGACTGCTATAGTTTCTCCAAATTTCAAAGCTGTAAGTGCATTTTTTGAATAAATTTTAATCGATATACTATGGACTACAAGGGCCGTAGAACTTACAAAAAATCACCATGGACTATATGGGACTTGTGGACTATATGGGCATTATCGTAGATAGCGGCAATATACTATATGGGCCGTAGTGGACTATATGGGCATTATCGTACATAGCAATGGACTATAGGGACCGTTTTGGACTATATGGGCCTTGCAACATTTATGGACTATAGGGGCCTTAGAACTATGGACTATAGGGGCCGTAGAACTTTCGCAATTTTCCCCCTCTAATATAAGTCCTTTTAGACAGGTATTCAAATGACAGATTATATATTCAAAAGGATATTCATTGGACAAACATCGCCTGGTTTAAATGAAAAAACTGTCAGACCTAACTTTTCATTGGACTATATGGGCCCTGCAATATGAGTGGACTCTGCGGGCCTTAGCATTAATAAGCAGGCCTTAGCATCAATTTATAAGTCTAAAATAACTGCTTTCCAAAAGATATTTCATTTGAAGAATATATATTTGCAGTTACAGTTCCTCCATGAAGCTCGCCCGGCTCTGATGAAAAAATCTTCAAGTGCCACAACTTGGCCTGGCAAACGGGGTATTCTCCCAACTTACACTAGAGCGCCCTAAGGACTCGAAACTGGTCACAAACACAGTCTTTAAAGGAATTGCAATTTTTACTTATTGAAACATATTGCTTACCTTCATGGACTATTCACACGAAATTTCAGCTTCCTGCGACCTTTCTGAAGGTCATGGCCTCGGGTCAAAGTGTCATGAGTGAGATTTTGAAATCGTACGTTTTTTTCATGAAAGTTCGCATAGCCATATCCCTTTTATTTTTTAAACCAATTCATAAAAACTTTGCATGCATACAAAGCTTATTTCAATGGGTTTTAAACCCTGTTAAGTGTTTAGCAAAGCGACACCTACTTTCTGCTGTAATGCCCCTCAAACATACATACCCTCATATTTCACTCAAAATCAGGTACATGTGTTTAACCAATTATAACTCTGGCAAAAATAAAGATATTTGTAAACCAAACATACCACTGAAAAGGCGACACTTTGGTCTTTAATTCTATTGAAATAACTTTGGTTCTTACAGAGATTTATAAATGACAGACGGTCCCAAACTGCCCCTGCCTGCCTGCCTGCCTGACTGACTGTCGCTGCCTGCTTTTTCTGCCCCTGCCTTCCTGCCTGTCCCCATTTGCCTGCCTGATCCTGCCTGCCCCTGTCAGCCTTCCTGTCACTGCCTGCCTGTCTCTTCCTATCTTCCTACCTACTTGCCCTGCCTGCCTGCTTACATGCCCCTGCCTGCCTACCTCTCCCTGCCTGTTTGCCTTGTTGCCTGCCTCCCTGCCCCTGGCTACCTAACTGCCTGTCTCGGCCTGACTGCCTGCCTGTCCCTTCCTCCCTGCCCCTGACTGCTGCCTTTCTATGCCCCTCCCTGCTTGCCTGTAACTGCCTGCCTACCTGCCCCTGCCTTTCCGCCTGCCCCCTTGTACCTGCCCGTCTCACTGCCCCTGCCTGCCTGCCTCTATCTAGTCTTATCTTATCTTACTTGCCTGCCTGTCCCTGCCTGGTATCACCTGCCTGCCTGTCTACCTACCTGTCCCTGCCTGTCTGTCCCTGCCTGCTTGCCTGCCCCTGCCTGCTTGCCTGCCCCTGCCTGCTTGCCTGCCCCTGCCTGCCTGTCTCACAGCCTGCCTTCCTGCCACTGCCTGCCTGCATGCCTATGCCTGCCCCTGCCTGCCTGCCTGCCTATGCCTGTCTGCCTCTGCCTGCCATCCAGCCTGCCCCTGCCCGCCTGCCTACCTGCCCCGGCCTGCCTTCCTGCCCCTATCTACCTACCTGCCCCTGCCTGCCTACCTGCATGCCCCTGAATGCCCTTACCTGACTTCCTACCTGTCATTGGTTGCCTTCCTGCCTCTGCCGGACTTCCCCTTGTTGTCTTGCTGCCTGCCTGCCCCTGACTGCCTCTCTGCCTACATTACTGCCTGTCTCTGAATCCAGATGAGATATAGGGGTGAACCCATGGCTCAAATTAATTGGTCATATTATCTGAGCATAGCTCTCCTACCCGAGATTGCCTGCTTTGCCATAGCTCTACTTCCCCCTGCCTGCCTGCTTTGCTGCCCCTGCCTACCTGCTCTGCTTCCCCTGATTGCCTGCTTTGCTTTAGCTCTGCTACCCCTGATTGCCTGCCTTGCTATAGCTTTAACACATCCTGCCTGCTTTGCTGCCCCTGCCTGCCTGCTTTTCTTAGCTCTGCTACCCCTGATTGCCTGCCTTGCTATAGCCTGTCACAAATGAGATTGTGACATTTTTTATCTACTATCCCTGTAATATTTTTATGCTATTAACCCAACATGTGCTTTGACTTCTTGAATGAATTATTGGATTTTTACATAATGTTTGGTATTGATTGAAAGGACAATACTGATGTAGAAATATGGTATTAGGATTTATTGTGTTCATTCAAGCTTCACAATTATTTGGTGGCTATTTTATTGAGTGAAAAACAGTTATGTAGTCAGTGATGTTCAGAGTTTGGAAAGTCACTGTTGAATAGAGACCTGTTGTTACAATAGGAAATTCCTTGTGAAATATTATAATTTGTGGATATACAGAAGAAGCAGACTGTAAGTCATTTTATCATATTGTATATACTTTCTGCTGATTTTTGTTGAAATTATCTGCAATTTTGATATTCTGAAATTGATATTCTGAAAATTAGATTTCCTAACTAGAATTGGTCATTGTGTAAAACAATGCCTTTTCATTTCTAGGTGGCCTCTTAGTATTGAGACAAAGCTCTAGATCAGCAGAGGATATATACATGTTGTGACCGTTGATATCGGAAACCAGAGATGATATATGGACAGAGAAGCTGAACTCATAGATGACAATTAGAAATTGATGATAAATAAATATTATCAAATGTCTCAGTCTATGGAACGCTAGTGCTGTCTTATCCGAGGAGATAAACTTTTGATTTAATTAATTTTAACAATGAATGTCAATATTATTTTCTTCTATGGTGTACTATGTGGTGCAGAACTGTGAAGCTGAATTGATAAATAATACCAGACTGGGTATCATCTTATTATGTCAAGACTGGTGAATATGAAAACATTGCTGAAAATACATTTGTGATGATGTCTGTCGTCGAGCTGGTGGTTTTGTGTTACAAGACTATGCATGATGGACTGGGGAGAAATATCAGATACATTATTCTTATTTACTTAATTGAAATGCACAGAGCTCTGTGGAATGACACTTATGAGTTACCTTAGTGGACCTATCTTTGTGATACTATCTGTGTGGACTGATGTAAAAATATTCAAACTCATATTGTGGATTTAAACTTTGCATTTTGACAATTAAGTTGAAAGAAATGTAGATATGTTTTCTTGCTATAGTTCATGACATAGAGAGGTGACGACGAAATAGAGACAGTTTAACAGACAATATACTTGACATAACATAGAATGACATACACAAAGAATGACGGACTATGGTTGTTTAGTCATAGATATGTGTATTAATTGGTGTTGATGCATATATGATACAGTATATCTGGTATTAAATTTACAGAAATAACCACTGTTTTATCACTTGTAATCCTAAGTCAGATCGTCTCATAACAAGCTTACTATTATTAAGAACCTGTTTGTGACAATGGCGATCCCGGCAGGATCTGGCTAAAGGTTTTCAAATGATAAAATAGTTATTCAAGAATACTAGAAATAAATATGGCTGAATTAACAGAATTTTTAGAAGCTGGTAAACAATTAGATTTATCAGGGAAAGATCTCTTAGCATTTGTTGAGAAAAGGGAAGCTATAGCAAGAGAAACAGAGAGTGAGAGACAAAAAAATGAGAGAGAAGAGAGAATGCAAGAGAGAGAACTTAAGCAAAAAGCACTTGAACTGGAACAAGCTAAGGAACAATCAATTTTAAAATTACAACTTATAGAAAAACAAATAGAGTTAGCCAGAATAAATGCTGAACATGAAGAGCATAAGGCAGAATTGAGTATTGCTGATTCTACTAAGAAAGCAAAACTTCCTAAACTTCCCGCATTTTGCGATGGAAAAGACAACATGGACGCGTATTTAAAACGCTTTGAGAGGTTTGCAAAGATTGCAAATTGGCCACAGACAGAATGGGCAACAAATTTGTCCGCCCTTTTATCGGGTAAAGCCTTAGAAGTATACTCGCGTTTGTCTGCTGAAGATGCTGTTGTTTATGAGCGACTTCGCGATGCATTATTAAAGCGATACCAGTTAACTGAAGAGGGTTTTCGTCTGAAGTTCCGCAATAGTAAACAAGAAGTAGGTGAAACTGCTGGCCAATTTGTATTGCGTCTCAATAGCTATTTGTCGCGGTGGATGGAATTAGGTGATGTGACTGAAACTTTTGAGAATTTAAGAGATCTGTTTCTAAGGGAACAATTCCTTGCAGTTTCAAATAAGAATCTTGTATTATTTTTGAAAGAGAGGAAGATAAAATCACTTGAGGAAATGGTAGGATTAGCAGAGCAATATTTAGAAGCTCATTCAATTACTGAGGTATCTGGTCAGTCATTTCAAGCAAGGAAAGGTGATGGTAAGAGTGAAAATGTAAAGAGATATTATAATGGAGGTCAGACAGTAGATGAGAAGGGTCAATTGAAAGAGTATAGAGAGAGGCAGTGCTATGGTTGTGGTAAAAAGGACCACTTCATTAAAAGTTGTCCGTTTAAAATGTCAGCCAAAGTTAGTGGTAATACTAAAGCTGCTGCTCTTGAAATTCAGAGAGATGATGTTGAAGAAACAGCAAGTCAGGTAAAACAGAATGTACATACCAGTAATGATGGGGAAGGTGAGGTTAATATGAACAGCAAAACAGTTGCAACCTGTATGGTCATGTCTGGAACAGAAAATATAGTTACTGTTGCACAGTCTCAGGAAAATAAGTCAGAAATGTATTCAATAAATACTCAAACAGTTGCTACCAGTATGTACCAGGATAAGAAACCTTCATGTAAATATAATACTGCTAATATGCCTGTCACAGAAGGATACATAGGTGAAATTAAAGTGTCAGTGCTTAGGGATAGTGGCTGTAACTCAGTAATAGTCAAGGAAGAGCTGGTTCAGAAAGAGCAGTTGACAGGTAAGTCTATATCTTGTACTCTTGCAGATGGAACAAAGCGTAAATTCCCAGTTGCAAACATTGAAGTTGATACACCATACTTTAAAGGTCAGGTTGAAGCTTTGTGCATGCCTAGACCGGTTTATGACTTAGTATTAGGAAACATTGAAGGTGTCAAAGGAGTGGATCAACCTGACAAAGGTTGGGTTAGAAAAACAGATTCCGTTTCTACTGAAACAAATATAGTAAGCGCTGTAGAAACAAGAGCTCAGAAGAAGAGAGGTCTTCCAGATAACCTAGTGGTCCCGGACCCAATAAGTGAGTACAATGTTCAGGATTTGATAGCTTTACAAAGGTCAGATAAATCTCTTGAATTCATCAGGGAAAAGGCTGCCAGCAATGAAGTGAAGGTATCAAAAGATGGATCTTCTGTTCAATATATACAGAAAAATGGTTTATTCTACCGAAGGTATAAGTCACTAAGAAAGAATGAAAAGGTATTTACTCAGTTAGTAGTTCCTATGGAACTCAGGAAAGAGGTATTACGGATAGCTCATGATGGAATTATGTCTGGCCATCTTGGTGTTCGCAAAACTACTGACAGGGTTTTGAATGAATTTTTTTGGCCAACAGTTAGGAAAGATGTGAAAATGTATTGTAGAACATGTGATGTTTGCCAGAAGACTGTGTCAAAGGGTAAAGTAAGTCAATTACCATTAGGCAAGATGCCAATTATTGACACACCATTCTCTAGGATTGCAATAGACCTGGTTGGGCCAATCTTTCCAGCAACAGAGTCAGGTAATAGATTTATTCTAACAGTGGTAGATTATGCTACTAGATACCCAGAGGCCAAAGCATTAAAACATATTGACACAGAAACTGTAGCAGAATCACTGGTAGAAATCTATAGTCGTGTAGGCATACCACGAGAGGTCTTAACTGATCAGGGTAAGCAGTTTACCTCAGATGTAATGAAAGAAGTTGGGAGATTACTTTCTATTAAGCAACTAACAACTACCCCATACCACCCTTGTTGTAATGGTCTTGTCGAGAGGTTCAATGGTACTCTCAAGAGTATGCTCCGTAGACTTTGTGACGAGAAGCCTCGTCAGTGGGACAGGTATATACCTTCTCTTCTCTTTGCTTATCGTGAAGCCATTCAAGAGTCTACTGGATTCTCACCATTTCAACTGTTATATGGTAGACAAGTCAGGGGACCCTTAGGTATATTGAAAGAACTATGGACTAAACAATTTGATGATGAGGAGGTAAAAACCACATACCAGTATGTGGTTGATTTGAGAGAGAGACTGGAAGAAACATGTAAGTTAGTACAAGACACATTAAAGGAAAGCAGTGAGAGATACAAATTTTATGCAGACAGTAAGTCAAGAGACCGTCAGTTTGAAAAAGGAGAAGAAGTATTATTACTGTTACATACGGACAATAACAAACTTATAATGCAATGGAAAGGGCCGTACTTAATAACAGAAAAGATTAACCCTTATTACTATAAGGTAAATATAAAAGGGAAAATCAAGACATATCATGGTAACATGCTGAAGAAGTATTACAGGAGAGAAGTAGAAACTGAAAGGGAAGACAACGCCCATGAAGGTACTGCTGTGTCTTGCATTTCAGTAATAGAAGATGACGTACCCGAGGAGGAGATGGAAGAAGAAGTCTTAAATAGGAACTCTCATTGGAAAGGAGTTGAATTACACTTTCCAAACTTACCAGCCACAGAATCAGTTAAGGACGTAAAGGTAAGTCCAGAACTTGATCATAGTAAACAAGAGGAGATACAGAGTCTAATAGCTGAGTATCCTGATGTATTCACAGATGCGCCAGGTACAACAAATGCAGTTGAACATGAAATTGTCCTAACCTCTGATAAACCTGTCCGTTTGAAACCTTATCCGGTACCATATTCCTTAAAGAAAGACATAAAAGAAGAAATAGATAAAATGTTAAAACTTGACATCATTGAACCATCAAACTCCCCATATGCTTCACCAGTCGTGTTAGTAAAAAAACAAGATGGTACATACCGTTTCTGTTGTGATTTTAGGAAATTAAACAGTGTTACGGTATTTGACGCTGAGCCAATAGGAAATCCAGAGGAACTCTTTGTGAAAATGGCTAACAGCAAATATTTTACAAAAATTGACTTAGCAAAAGGATATTGGCAGATCAAAATGAAACCTTCCTGTAAACACCTTACTGCTTTTGTTACATCAGAAGGGTTATTTGCATTCAAGAAAATGCCTTTTGGCCTTGTAAACTCGGGGGCAACATTTTGCCGAATGATGCGGATATTGCTTAAGGGCTTAGAAAATGTTGACAATTTCGTGGACGATATTATTGTTCACACAGAGACTTGGCAAGAACATGTTAATGCCTTGAGGTCATTGCTTGTAAGGTTAAGAGAGTTACACTTGACAGCAAGACCAACTAAATGTGTAATAGCAGTCAAAAGTGTCGCCTTTTTAGGCCATGTAATTGGAGATGGTACAATTCAACCAAACCCAGATAAGGTAGATAGTATCCTGAACTGTTCAAGGCCTACAACAAAGAAGCAGGTAAGGTCTTTCCTTGGCCTGATTGGTTATTATCGCAACTTTATCGCCAACTTTAGTGCTATATCAGCTCCTTTGTCAGACTTAACAAGAAAAGGACAGCCAAACAAGGTAAGATGGAATGAAGAGCAGGAAGTGGCTTTTACGTCTCTGATTAAGAAGTTAAGTCATTCACCAATCCTTTGCTTACCATGTTTTGACAAACCATTCATAGTGAGAACTGATGCTTCGGATTCAGGAATAGGGGCAGTTCTACTGCAGGAGCATGATAGTTGCAAACGTCCAATTTCATATGCAAGTAAAAAGTTACTTGACAGAGAGAAACGGTACTCAATAGTGGAAAAAGAATGTTATGCTATTGTCTGGGCGGTAAAGAAATTCAATTGTTACCTGTATGGTAGAGAATTTACCTTAGAGACAGATCACAAACCTCTTCTGTACCTAAATACTGCCAAAGTTGCAAATGCTAGGTTGATGCGCTGGGCATTAGCTCTTCAGTCATACAAATTTACAGTAGAAGGTATAAAAGGCAAGGATAATGTCGGTGCAGACTTTCTTAGTAGGACAGCTCAGTAAAATTGTAGAGGCCACAGTCAGTTATAAAAACTGTTTGACTCCAGTTTTTATTTTTGAAATGGGGGTATTTGTCACAAATGAGATTGTGACATTTTTTATCTACTATCCCTGTAATATTTTTATGCTATTAACCCAACATGTGCTTTGACTTCTTGAATGAATTATTGGATTTTTACATAATGTTTGGTATTGATTGAAAGGACAATACTGATGTAGAAATATGGTATTAGGATTTATTGTGTTCATTCAAGCTTCACAATTATTTGGTGGCTATTTTATTGAGTGAAAAACAGTTATGTAGTCAGTGATGTTCAGAGTTTGGAAAGTCACTGTTGAATAGAGACCTGTTGTTACAATAGGAAATTCCTTGTGAAATATTATAATTTGTGGATATACAGAAGAAGCAGACTGTAAGTCATTTTATCATATTGTATATACTTTCTGCTGATTTTTGTTGAAATTATCTGCAATTTTGATATTCTGAAATTGATATTCTGAAAATTAGATTTCCTAACTAGAATTGGTCATTGTGTAAAACAATGCCTTTTCATTTCTAGGTGGCCTCTTAGTATTGAGACAAAGCTCTAGATCAGCAGAGGATATATACATGTTGTGACCGTTGATATCGGAAACCAGAGATGATATATGGACAGAGAAGCTGAACTCATAGATGACAATTAGAAATTGATGATAAATAAATATTATCAAATGTCTCAGTCTATGGAACGCTAGTGCTGTCTTATCCGAGGAGATAAACTTTTGATTTAATTAATTTTAACAATGAATGTCAATATTATTTTCTTCTATGGTGTACTATGTGGTGCAGAACTGTGAAGCTGAATTGATAAATAATACCAGACTGGGTATCATCTTATTATGTCAAGACTGGTGAATATGAAAACATTGCTGAAAATACATTTGTGATGATGTCTGTCGTCGAGCTGGTGGTTTTGTGTTACAAGACTATGCATGATGGACTGGGGAGAAATATCAGATACATTATTCTTATTTACTTAATTGAAATGCACAGAGCTCTGTGGAATGACACTTATGAGTTACCTTAGTGGACCTATCTTTGTGATACTATCTGTGTGGACTGATGTAAAAATATTCAAACTCATATTGTGGATTTAAACTTTGCATTTTGACAATTAAGTTGAAAGAAATGTAGATATGTTTTCTTGCTATAGTTCATGACATAGAGAGGTGACGACGAAATAGAGACAGTTTAACAGACAATATACTTGACATAACATAGAATGACATACACAAAGAATGACGGACTATGGTTGTTTAGTCATAGATATGTGTATTAATTGGTGTTGATGCATATATGATACAGTATATCTGGTATTAAATTTACAGAAATAACCACTGTTTTATCACTTGTAATCCTAAGTCAGATCGTCTCATAACAAGCTTACTATTATTAAGAACCTGTTTGTGACAATGGCGATCCCGGCAGGATCTGGCTAAAGGTTTTCAAATGATAAAATAGTTATTCAAGAATACTAGAAATAAATATGGCTGAATTAACAGAATTTTTAGAAGCTGGTAAACAATTAGATTTATCAGGGAAAGATCTCTTAGCATTTGTTGAGAAAAGGGAAGCTATAGCAAGAGAAACAGAGAGTGAGAGACAAAAAAATGAGAGAGAAGAGAGAATGCAAGAGAGAGAACTTAAGCAAAAAGCACTTGAACTGGAACAAGCTAAGGAACAATCAATTTTAAAATTACAACTTATAGAAAAACAAATAGAGTTAGCCAGAATAAATGCTGAACATGAAGAGCATAAGGCAGAATTGAGTATTGCTGATTCTACTAAGAAAGCAAAACTTCCTAAACTTCCCGCATTTTGCGATGGAAAAGACAACATGGACGCGTATTTAAAACGCTTTGAGAGGTTTGCAAAGATTGCAAATTGGCCACAGACAGAATGGGCAACAAATTTGTCCGCCCTTTTATCGGGTAAAGCCTTAGAAGTATACTCGCGTTTGTCTGCTGAAGATGCTGTTGTTTATGAGCGACTTCGCGATGCATTATTAAAGCGATACCAGTTAACTGAAGAGGGTTTTCGTCTGAAGTTCCGCAATAGTAAACAAGAAGTAGGTGAAACTGCTGGCCAATTTGTATTGCGTCTCAATAGCTATTTGTCGCGGTGGATGGAATTAGGTGATGTGACTGAAACTTTTGAGAATTTAAGAGATCTGTTTCTAAGGGAACAATTCCTTGCAGTTTCAAATAAGAATCTTGTATTATTTTTGAAAGAGAGGAAGATAAAATCACTTGAGGAAATGGTAGGATTAGCAGAGCAATATTTAGAAGCTCATTCAATTACTGAGGTATCTGGTCAGTCATTTCAAGCAAGGAAAGGTGATGGTAAGAGTGAAAATGTAAAGAGATATTATAATGGAGGTCAGACAGTAGATGAGAAGGGTCAATTGAAAGAGTATAGAGAGAGGCAGTGCTATGGTTGTGGTAAAAAGGACCACTTCATTAAAAGTTGTCCGTTTAAAATGTCAGCCAAAGTTAGTGGTAATACTAAAGCTGCTGCTCTTGAAATTCAGAGAGATGATGTTGAAGAAACAGCAAGTCAGGTAAAACAGAATGTACATACCAGTAATGATGGGGAAGGTGAGGTTAATATGAACAGCAAAACAGTTGCAACCTGTATGGTCATGTCTGGAACAGAAAATATAGTTACTGTTGCACAGTCTCAGGAAAATAAGTCAGAAATGTATTCAATAAATACTCAAACAGTTGCTACCAGTATGTACCAGGATAAGAAACCTTCATGTAAATATAATACTGCTAATATGCCTGTCACAGAAGGATACATAGGTGAAATTAAAGTGTCAGTGCTTAGGGATAGTGGCTGTAACTCAGTAATAGTCAAGGAAGAGCTGGTTCAGAAAGAGCAGTTGACAGGTAAGTCTATATCTTGTACTCTTGCAGATGGAACAAAGCGTAAATTCCCAGTTGCAAACATTGAAGTTGATACACCATACTTTAAAGGTCAGGTTGAAGCTTTGTGCATGCCTAGACCGGTTTATGACTTAGTATTAGGAAACATTGAAGGTGTCAAAGGAGTGGATCAACCTGACAAAGGTTGGGTTAGAAAAACAGATTCCGTTTCTACTGAAACAAATATAGTAAGCGCTGTAGAAACAAGAGCTCAGAAGAAGAGAGGTCTTCCAGATAACCTAGTGGTCCCGGACCCAATAAGTGAGTACAATGTTCAGGATTTGATAGCTTTACAAAGGTCAGATAAATCTCTTGAATTCATCAGGGAAAAGGCTGCCAGCAATGAAGTGAAGGTATCAAAAGATGGATCTTCTGTTCAATATATACAGAAAAATGGTTTATTCTACCGAAGGTATAAGTCACTAAGAAAGAATGAAAAGGTATTTACTCAGTTAGTAGTTCCTATGGAACTCAGGAAAGAGGTATTACGGATAGCTCATGATGGAATTATGTCTGGCCATCTTGGTGTTCGCAAAACTACTGACAGGGTTTTGAATGAATTTTTTTGGCCAACAGTTAGGAAAGATGTGAAAATGTATTGTAGAACATGTGATGTTTGCCAGAAGACTGTGTCAAAGGGTAAAGTAAGTCAATTACCATTAGGCAAGATGCCAATTATTGACACACCATTCTCTAGGATTGCAATAGACCTGGTTGGGCCAATCTTTCCAGCAACAGAGTCAGGTAATAGATTTATTCTAACAGTGGTAGATTATGCTACTAGATACCCAGAGGCCAAAGCATTAAAACATATTGACACAGAAACTGTAGCAGAATCACTGGTAGAAATCTATAGTCGTGTAGGCATACCACGAGAGGTCTTAACTGATCAGGGTAAGCAGTTTACCTCAGATGTAATGAAAGAAGTTGGGAGATTACTTTCTATTAAGCAACTAACAACTACCCCATACCACCCTTGTTGTAATGGTCTTGTCGAGAGGTTCAATGGTACTCTCAAGAGTATGCTCCGTAGACTTTGTGACGAGAAGCCTCGTCAGTGGGACAGGTATATACCTTCTCTTCTCTTTGCTTATCGTGAAGCCATTCAAGAGTCTACTGGATTCTCACCATTTCAACTGTTATATGGTAGACAAGTCAGGGGACCCTTAGGTATATTGAAAGAACTATGGACTAAACAATTTGATGATGAGGAGGTAAAAACCACATACCAGTATGTGGTTGATTTGAGAGAGAGACTGGAAGAAACATGTAAGTTAGTACAAGACACATTAAAGGAAAGCAGTGAGAGATACAAATTTTATGCAGACAGTAAGTCAAGAGACCGTCAGTTTGAAAAAGGAGAAGAAGTATTATTACTGTTACATACGGACAATAACAAACTTATAATGCAATGGAAAGGGCCGTACTTAATAACAGAAAAGATTAACCCTTATTACTATAAGGTAAATATAAAAGGGAAAATCAAGACATATCATGGTAACATGCTGAAGAAGTATTACAGGAGAGAAGTAGAAACTGAAAGGGAAGACAACGCCCATGAAGGTACTGCTGTGTCTTGCATTTCAGTAATAGAAGATGACGTACCCGAGGAGGAGATGGAAGAAGAAGTCTTAAATAGGAACTCTCATTGGAAAGGAGTTGAATTACACTTTCCAAACTTACCAGCCACAGAATCAGTTAAGGACGTAAAGGTAAGTCCAGAACTTGATCATAGTAAACAAGAGGAGATACAGAGTCTAATAGCTGAGTATCCTGATGTATTCACAGATGCGCCAGGTACAACAAATGCAGTTGAACATGAAATTGTCCTAACCTCTGATAAACCTGTCCGTTTGAAACCTTATCCGGTACCATATTCCTTAAAGAAAGACATAAAAGAAGAAATAGATAAAATGTTAAAACTTGACATCATTGAACCATCAAACTCCCCATATGCTTCACCAGTCGTGTTAGTAAAAAAACAAGATGGTACATACCGTTTCTGTTGTGATTTTAGGAAATTAAACAGTGTTACGGTATTTGACGCTGAGCCAATAGGAAATCCAGAGGAACTCTTTGTGAAAATGGCTAACAGCAAATATTTTACAAAAATTGACTTAGCAAAAGGATATTGGCAGATCAAAATGAAACCTTCCTGTAAACACCTTACTGCTTTTGTTACATCAGAAGGGTTATTTGCATTCAAGAAAATGCCTTTTGGCCTTGTAAACTCGGGGGCAACATTTTGCCGAATGATGCGGATATTGCTTAAGGGCTTAGAAAATGTTGACAATTTCGTGGACGATATTATTGTTCACACAGAGACTTGGCAAGAACATGTTAATGCCTTGAGGTCATTGCTTGTAAGGTTAAGAGAGTTACACTTGACAGCAAGACCAACTAAATGTGTAATAGCAGTCAAAAGTGTCGCCTTTTTAGGCCATGTAATTGGAGATGGTACAATTCAACCAAACCCAGATAAGGTAGATAGTATCCTGAACTGTTCAAGGCCTACAACAAAGAAGCAGGTAAGGTCTTTCCTTGGCCTGATTGGTTATTATCGCAACTTTATCGCCAACTTTAGTGCTATATCAGCTCCTTTGTCAGACTTAACAAGAAAAGGACAGCCAAACAAGGTAAGATGGAATGAAGAGCAGGAAGTGGCTTTTACGTCTCTGATTAAGAAGTTAAGTCATTCACCAATCCTTTGCTTACCATGTTTTGACAAACCATTCATAGTGAGAACTGATGCTTCGGATTCAGGAATAGGGGCAGTTCTACTGCAGGAGCATGATAGTTGCAAACGTCCAATTTCATATGCAAGTAAAAAGTTACTTGACAGAGAGAAACGGTACTCAATAGTGGAAAAAGAATGTTATGCTATTGTCTGGGCGGTAAAGAAATTCAATTGTTACCTGTATGGTAGAGAATTTACCTTAGAGACAGATCACAAACCTCTTCTGTACCTAAATACTGCCAAAGTTGCAAATGCTAGGTTGATGCGCTGGGCATTAGCTCTTCAGTCATACAAATTTACAGTAGAAGGTATAAAAGGCAAGGATAATGTCGGTGCAGACTTTCTTAGTAGGACAGCTCAGTAAAATTGTAGAGGCCACAGTCAGTTATAAAAACTGTTTGACTCCAGTTTTTATTTTTGAAATGGGGGTATTTGTCACAAATGAGATTGTGACATTTTTTATCTACTATCCCTGTAATATTTTTATGCTATTAACCCAACATGTGCTTTGACTTCTTGAATGAATTATTGGATTTTTACATAATGTTTGGTATTGATTGAAAGGACAATACTGATGTAGAAATATGGTATTAGGATTTATTGTGTTCATTCAAGCTTCACAATTATTTGGTGGCTATTTTATTGAGTGAAAAACAGTTATGTAGTCAGTGATGTTCAGAGTTTGGAAAGTCACTGTTGAATAGAGACCTGTTGTTACAATAGGAAATTCCTTGTGAAATATTATAATTTGTGGATATACAGAAGAAGCAGACTGTAAGTCATTTTATCATATTGTATATACTTTCTGCTGATTTTTGTTGAAATTATCTGCAATTTTGATATTCTGAAATTGATATTCTGAAAATTAGATTTCCTAACTAGAATTGGTCATTGTGTAAAACAATGCCTTTTCATTTCTAGGTGGCCTCTTAGTATTGAGACAAAGCTCTAGATCAGCAGAGGATATATACATGTTGTGACCGTTGATATCGGAAACCAGAGATGATATATGGACAGAGAAGCTGAACTCATAGATGACAATTAGAAATTGATGATAAATAAATATTATCAAATGTCTCAGTCTATGGAACGCTAGTGCTGTCTTATCCGAGGAGATAAACTTTTGATTTAATTAATTTTAACAATGAATGTCAATATTATTTTCTTCTATGGTGTACTATGTGGTGCAGAACTGTGAAGCTGAATTGATAAATAATACCAGACTGGGTATCATCTTATTATGTCAAGACTGGTGAATATGAAAACATTGCTGAAAATACATTTGTGATGATGTCTGTCGTCGAGCTGGTGGTTTTGTGTTACAAGACTATGCATGATGGACTGGGGAGAAATATCAGATACATTATTCTTATTTACTTAATTGAAATGCACAGAGCTCTGTGGAATGACACTTATGAGTTACCTTAGTGGACCTATCTTTGTGATACTATCTGTGTGGACTGATGTAAAAATATTCAAACTCATATTGTGGATTTAAACTTTGCATTTTGACAATTAAGTTGAAAGAAATGTAGATATGTTTTCTTGCTATAGTTCATGACATAGAGAGGTGACGACGAAATAGAGAGAGTTTAACAGACAATATACTTGACATAACATAGAATGACATACACAAAGAATGACGGACTATGGTTGTTTAGTCATAGATATGTGTATTAATTGGTGTTGATGCATATATGATACAGTATATCTGGTATTAAATTTACAGAAATAACCACTGTTTTATCACTTGTAATCCTAAGTCAGATCGTCTCATAACAAGCTTACTATTATTAAGAACCTGTTTGTGACATAGCCTTACCACATCCTGCCTGCTTTGCTGCCCCTGTCTGCCTGCTTTTCTTAGCTCTGCTACACCTGATTGTCTGCCTTGCTATAGCTGCTACCTCTGATTGCTTGCCTTGCTATAGCTGCTACCCCTGCCTGCCTGCTTTGCTGCCCCTGAGTGTCTGCTATGCTACCCCTGCTTGCCTTTTCTGCTCCCTTGATTGCCTGCTTTGCTCTGCTAAACTGATTGCCTTCCTGTTTTGCTGCCCCTTTTTGGGTGCCCTGCTATTATTGCCTGTTTTGCTTTAGCTCTGCTTCCCATATTTGCCTGCCTTGCTAAAGCTATACTCTGCTTGCCTGCTTTCTATCCCCTTATTGCCTTCTTTGGTAGCTCTGCTTGCCTGAGTTGCTACCATGCTTGCCTGCTTTGTTACCCCGGCTTGCCTGCTTTGCTAGCCCCCTGCTCACCGGCTGAGCTACCCCTGCCTGCCTGCATTGCTAGGCCTGCCTGCCAGCTTTCCTAGCCCTGTGTGAACATTTTGTTTCCTTTTCCTGCTTGCTTTGTTAGCCCCCTGCTCACCGGCTTAGCTACCCCTGCCTGCCGGCATTGCTAGGCCTGCCTGCCAGCTTTCCTAGCCCTGTGTGAACATTTTGTTTCCTTTTCCTGCTTGCTTTATTAGCCCCCTGTTACCGGCTTAGCTATCCATGCCTGCCTGCCTGCTTGTCTAACCCTGCCTGCCAGCTTTCTTACCCCTGCCTGCCTACTTTACTACCCCTGCTTATCTGCTTTATTATCCTTGCTTCCTGTCTGCCATTTCGCTACCCCAATTTGCCTGCTTGCGACCCCTGCTTTCCTGCTTTGTTATCGATGCTTGGCTGCTTTGCTAACCCTGATTACCTGCTTTGCAAGCCCTGCTGCCAGTATTGCTCTCCGCGCCTGCATACTTTGTTACTCCTGACTGCCTGCTTTGGCAACTCAGCTTGTCTGCTTTTTTTTATCTCTGCTTCCTGTCTGTCTCTTTTTCTATCAATGTCTGCCTGCAAATTTTGTTTTTATGTCTTCCCAATTAGCCCAAAACAATTGAATGAAATATTTTATTCAATTATTATGGTTTCACCCCCCCCCGGCCACGCTGAGGCTGGAAGACTTGCGGGGGGTCCCCAATCCGCCCGTGCCATGACTTTCTGATGGAATACAATCGATTTTGGGCGGATTGAGGAGGGCAGTGCCGTATCTAACTTCCGTACAGAAACATGAATAAAACATGAAAAGCAAAACAAAAGTAACCAGTGATCAGCTTACTGAATCAAACATCGGAAAAAAAAACATATATGTACAAATCAATAGTACAGCTGATCACTGGTTACTTCCGATTCACAAAAGGAGATGAATTTTTCAAAAAGTCAACATAGTAGATACTTTAGGGATACAGTTGAGATAGCAAGGAGTTAGGGATATAGTAATAATAGAGTAGGAATTAGGGATAGAGTCGGGGAAATGTAGGGATTAGGGACAGAGTAAAGACAGTAGGGATTAGGGATAGAGTAGGGATTATGGATAGATTAGGGGTAGAGTAGGGATAGATAAGGGATAGAGTACGAATTAGGAATAGAGTAATGATATAGTAGGGATTAGAGATAGAGTAGAGATAGAGTAGGGATTAGGGATAGAGTAGGGATTATGGATAGAGTAGGGATACAATAGAGATAAGAGTTGAAATTAGGGATAGAGTAATGATAGAGTAGGAATTAGGGATAGAGTCGCGGAAACGTAGGGATTAGGGACAGAGTAGAGATAGAGTAGGGATTAGGGATAGAGTAGGGATTATGGATAGAGTAGGGGTAGAGTAGGGATAGATAAGAAGGGATAGGGATTAGGGATAGAGTATGGATTATGGATAAAGTAGGGATACCTACCTTGTTAAGTCTAAGTGCAGCCCCCTCCGAGCCAATAGAGAAAGAGTTGAAATTAGGGATAGAGTAATGATAGAGTAGGAATAAGGGATAGAGTCGGGGGAAAAGTAGGGATTAGGGACAGAGTAGAGATAGAGTAGGGATTAGGGATAAAGTGGGGATTATGGATAGAGTAGGGTTAGATAATGGATAGAGGAATTAGGAATAGAGTAATGATATAGTAGGAATTAAGGATAGAGTAGGGATTAGCGATAGAATAGGTATGGAGCAGGAATTAGGGATATAGAAGGGATATGAATTAGAGATAGAGAAGGAATTATAGATATAGTCGGGAATATAGATAGGGAATATAGATAGAGTGGGAATAGAATAGGGATTAGGGTTAGAGTAGGGAAAGAGTAGGCATATAGCAGGTCCGTTACTTGCCTTTAGCTCTTTAACTGCTGAAGAGACCAATAGTTTCGGTGTCAATTGTGTGGAAAAATGACCTCAAATTGTCACGAACCTTCTCATATTTTTGTGATTACATTTGGTTATGCTCACCACAGCAAAACCTATTACGAACCCCATCGCATACGGCACTGCCCCTGGGCCTGATGCATGGCACTTTATACCGTGTCAGAATTTACTGTGGTTACGGAGACACGGAGATTTGGTTTTAATTTCAAGGCTGTTTCAGTTTTTGCTGTAATAACTTTTGATCCTGGCAGGCGCTTACTGTCCCAGTCCAAAAGTTAAAACAGCAAAACACTTACGCTGACTGTTCTAATTAGAGTTAAGATTCGATTTTTATAGCAAAGCTATGTCAGTAATTCCTGTGATAACGTTTGGTCCTGGCAGGCGCTTACTGACCCAGTCCAAAGTTATCACAGCAAAAACTGACACTGACTGTTCTATTCATTGTTAAGTACAAATTTAACTATACCTACCTTGTTAAGTCTAAGTTCAGCCCCCTCCGAGCCAATGTGTCTGACACACTCCCCCAAGACATGGATATTTGGTTTTTATTGCGAGGTTGTTTCTGTCTTTGCTGTGATAACTTTTGGTCCTGGCAGGCGCTTACTGACCCAGTCCAAAAGTTATCACAGCAAAAACTTACAGTAACAGCTCTATTCAGTGTTGCGATTCGGAGGTAACTGCAAAGCCACAGAGCAGGTCCCGACAGTATTTGCTGTGATAACTTTTGGTCCTTGCAGGCACTTTCTGACCCAGTCCAAAAGTTATCACAGCAAAAACTGATACTGACTGCTCTATTCAGTGTTGCGATTCGAGAGTAACTGCAAAGTCACAGAGCAGGTCCGACCAGCATTTGCTGTGATAACTTTTGGTCCTGGCAGGCACTTTCTGACCCAGTCCAAAAGTTATCACAGCAACACTGGCACTGACTTCTCTATTGAGTGTTGCGATTCGGATCCAAAAATGGTGGTGCCAGCTGGCGGCTAGCAAAGTGCAGCCCCTTCCGAGCCAATGTGTCTGACACACTCCCCAAGACATGGATACTTGGATTTTATTGCAAGATTGTTTCTGTCTTTGCTGTGATAACTTTTGGTCCTGGCAGGCACTTTCTGACCCAGTCCAAAAGTTATCACAGCAACACTGGCAATAACTGTTTTATTGAGTGTTGCGATTCTGAAGAAATTGCAAAGTCACAGAGCAGGTCCGACCAGCATTTGCTGTGATAACTTTTGGTCCTGGCAGGCACTTACTGACCCAGTCCAAAAGTTATCACAGCAACACTGGCACTGTCTGTTCTATTGAGTGTTGGGATTCGGAAGAAATTGCAAAGCCACAGAGCAGGTCCGACCAGCATTTGCTGTGATAACTTTTGGTCCTGGCAGGCACTTTCTGACCCAGTCCGAAAGTTATCACAGCAACACTGGCACTGTCTGTTCTATTGAGCCATAGAACTGACTATAGCCTCAGGATTAATTTGGGACAATGCATGCTCAACATCTTCGGGCATGACCCGACGCTTGCCTTTCTCTGCCTTAGGCAGAGAGACAGCATGAGGGAGATCATCTCCAGATGGAGATGAATCATCAACTGGAGGAGCCTGTCTTGAATCAGTTTTGACTCTTCGCTTAGCCTCTTTACCCTTAGGCGCAGAGGCAGCATGGTCAAGATCTTCCCCAGATGTTGAGGAATCGTAGATGACCCTTTGCTTCCGTTTGTGAGCTTTACAATGTGTTGGCTGTAAACTTGCGCCAAAGGTGGTCGCTATGCGGCATAGACCTAAGACGGTCATGACCGTATGTACAGCGGGGTTGCCCCCGCGACTTCTCGGTGTTTCCGAGCCCCACATCGCATCGATATCGAAATCGAAAAGGCGCTGAAGCTCGTCGCGGAGGCTATCTGCAATGTCTATGTTCGCTGTTTCTGCTAGTGCATCTATGCCAGCCTGGTGGACCCAGTACTGTGCCTCCTCGTGTATTTGGGCATAATCCAAACTCTCTAAAAGTACAATCAGAGCATCGGTCAGCTCATCCCGGCTCTCCGGCATGTTACTGAAGGTAACATGTGGGACCTTCTCTCGTGCAGAAGCAGCCCACTCAGTCACCATCTTCTTTATGTCTAGTTTTAGGGCCTGTGGCTTCGCAATGACTTCAGACTTACCTGACTCTTCATCTGTATCTTCAGTCTTGCCTTCATTTTCGACGACTTCGGCCGTGAACTCTTTCACCTGGTCTGCAGCCGCAGCCCAGTCCTCCACCTCTTCTTTCGGCTTCTCCAAACCAGATGTTCCCGGTTGGGTCTGCTCCCGAGGCTTCTTTGGAACAGGTTCCTCAATTATCAAATTAATCTTCCAGTCCCAAAGGTCTTTTGTTGACTCATCAGAGCCTCCTGCCTCGAGGAATTCATGGGCCAGCAAAGGAGTTTGGCTTTGATGAGCTGCGCTCTCCTTGACGGCCTTATCTATTATGTGCACGGCCTGGGCACTTTGCTGCCTCTTGGCTTGCAGCCGATAGATTCTATCGGCTTGGCCAACGCCGTGGCAGAGTTGCGCTGCCACAAGCGCTGCGTTTGCCGGGTTCGAATCCCTGGCCGCAGAGGTAACCAGTTTCCGGTTAACCGTGCAATTGATATGTTGGGGATACTTTGCCGCAGTCCCCGAGGCAGTGTAAGTCCTTTGAATACAGTCATTGACTGTACTTGCGGTACAAATTTCATCCCCCGTCTGAGTCAAGAACACTCCTGCCCCTGGTTGTCTAGGGCCAAATATGACTTCTGTCAATCTTTGAAACGCTCTCAGCTCCCTATAAATGAGGGGAGGAACTGAAACCCCGGCTGCCCCGCTTGATTTTGTCGTCTTGTGTTTTGCCACCACCATGGTGGCGTACATCCTTTCACTTAGGGGCTCCTCCCCTGGCACTTCCTCAGCAGTGGCCAGCCTGAACTGCTCATTTGTTAGGTTTTCAATGACCACTGGTCGATGACCATTGTAAAATGAAATGGCGAGGATAAGATAATCCCGGTAGGGGATGAAGAGTGACCGGTCGGGGCGGCCACTCATGAGACTCTGCCGGAGGCTTACAATATAAGCACTATTGAAATATGTATGCCTCACGGCTGCTGGCAGGCGGTCTGCCTCCACCTGAACTTGAGACTGCACATCCTGTATTTTACGCTGCTTTTCCAGGCTGGACACTATGTTTCTTAGGGTACCTGTCAATTTTATGTTGCGTCCAACGTTGATGTGATCGTTGGAGAACAGAAAGTCGACAAACCTCTTCAATGCCCTTAAGTAAAAAAGGACCGTACCGGCCTTAAATTTCTTACTTATGTGATTTGTCCAGGCCTCCAGGTTGTCCATGTTTAGGCATGTAATGTGTACAGTACCATTGAAGTCGAAAAACGCTTGTACCCGATTGGACATTTGCGTGGCTGTGGCCTCGTCTATGTCGCCACCTGACCTGGTCTGGATCCAAAAGTAATAAAGTTTAACTAACCTTGTATAGGTCTTAGTCTTAGAAATCAGTGTGTCAGGAATTACCGGAAGGCGGCGGCGGGGGGCTCCTGAAGAGTGCTCTGCAGGAGACGTTTGCCGTGCCACCGAAGACTCCGACACAGGCACAGGCTTTAGGGATTTAGGTACAGATTCCCTTCTCGGCACTTTCTCTGGGGTAATATCCTCAAGGGCCGGCTTTCTATAAAGCTCGGCAGTAGCACAGAGTCGGGCAATTTCCTCTTCCGTGAGTTTATCTTTATGTTTTTTGGCCCGGCGGAGGTGCTGTGGTAGCCGAACCACCACCACCGTCCCGCAGTCGGGTACGGGGCATCGCCGTCTTATACGGCCATCTTTAGTTTTTTTCCTGAACCGTAATGCTAAGAATAACTTTATCGGCACCCTTTTCATCTAGCAGATGTTTTTTCCCGTTAAATGACGTCGCAATCTGCCATATCTCTTGATGCACAATGGGCACACAAGAGGGTTTCGTTCGTCTTTTATGGGAATGGACGGCTGCCCATTGGTTTGGGTTTTCGCAACCTTTCTCGGAGGGGGCCGCGACGGTGGGCGACTCCTGTGTCGCCTATCACCGTTGCCCCTGCTGCCACTTCTGCTTCTTCGCATAGTTACCTGTTCTATCCTAGCTTCAGACGCAACCTTAACCTTGACTGCAGCCGCAGTTCCTCCGCTTACCTGTTTTTCCTTAGCTGGACCCTTAGACCTAACCTTAGGCTGGACTGCAGCTGCAGTTCCTTCGGTCACTCCTTTCTCTTCTTCCCTCTCCGAATCGCCAGCTTTCCAAAGGCCCGACAAGCCGCCGCTTGTTTGTTCAGAAGGGACATATGAGACTGATGAGGACTGGTAGTCAGCTCCATCTGTCTCGTATTCCACTGAATCTTCCTCTCCTTCCATCTCGGAATCCTCCTGCACATCTTCCTCCCTACCTGTTCTTCCCTTAACCATCTTCCTTCTTTGAATCTTCATCATCTTCTTTTTTGAATCTTCATCATCTTCCTTCTTTGAATCTTCATCATCTTCCTTCTTTGAATCTTCATCATCTTCCATCTCTGAATCTTGTAGATCGGAAGCTAACCCCAATTCTGTCAGACCGATGGACTCTCGGCTAGTTCCGACATAGACGACAGATGACTTGTCGTCACCTTCATCCCACTCTATATCCATCTGAGTTTGTTCATCCGACATTCTTCTTAACACTTAACACTTCTTACTCTTTAAAACGCGTCCGTACTGCTTGGTGTCTGAAAGACAAATGACATTAAGTATATAAAAATACCTGTATGGTGTACGTCACGCTTCTAGTAAAAGATACTGCTAAAAAACCCAATAAACCTCTATATCTTTTTACTCGTTCATATTTTATCGAGACATGTATATATCAGATTGAAGCTTATTTCAAGGCCTTCATTTTGATATATAACTTTCTGGGCAACAATAGTTAGGTAACGAGATAAAGCGAGAAAACGTATTTTTGGAGGGTGTAAAAACGTCATCCCATTTAAACCATTACAATTTCTTCTTACTAAGAATCCTTCTGCGACCAAATTGTATATGCTATTATAAGTACAATTTATTGCCGTCAATCTGAAGCATAAATGATAAATTGGAAACAGTCTTGCGAGTTTTAATAAGCGTTTTAACAGCCCTACCCCCAATTTCAACAAAATCAGATAATTCCCGTAATTTCACCTAAAAAAATATTCTAAGAAGCACTAGGAGCTTTCCCACTATTCATGTTTGGTATCAAATTAAAGCAAATTTTATAAGCTTTAAGCTGATATATAATTCATATCTTAATGACTAGAGCGCCAGGTTTTATGGGCATTCATACAACCCAACCCTATCGGAAAAAGTCTCTTTAAGTGAGCACCCGTCATGTTTGGTATCAAATTAAAGACAATTTCATTGTCTTATAAGCAGACATCTTACACCATTTTGAAGGACAATTTAACTGGCTTGAACATGCTACCAAACATTAGTGTGTTTATGTTACCAATAAGAAGCCAAGACCTTTGTTTTAGCGTTGATCGAATATCATTTTATTACAAAATGATGTTTTGAGCTGAGTTGTTGGTTTGTTTGAACGATCATAGAATATGAGGGTCACATTGCTCAAAATAGATCAATACATCGTCTTAAAGCTATTATTTTTTTTCTTTATTTTGACACCAACAAAATTTGGGAAGGACGAAAAACTAATACGAAAAATCTTTTGATTTCCTCATTTTTTACCTAAAATGACGATTTTTGGTTAGGGGCTTGTGTTGTTTGAATGCCTATAAAACCTGGCGGTCTTGCAATTAAGAAACGAGTTTTATATCATCTTCAAGCTTATAAAATTTGCTTTCATTTAAGTCCAAACATGACTAATGGGAACACTCCTGTTGCTTCATAGAAACCTTTTTTAAGTGGAATTACGGGAAATATCCGATATTTGTGGAAATTGGGGGTAGGGTTGTTAAAACGCGTATAAGAAATAACAGGATTGTTTCTTATTTATCATTTATACATCAGATTGACCGCAATAAATTGTTCTTATTCTAGCATATACAATTTGGTTGCAGAAGGATTCTTAGTAGGAAGAAATTGTATTGGTTTAAATGGGATGACGTTTTTATCCCTTCGAAAAAAATACGTTTTCTCGCTTTATCTCGTTACCTAACTATTGTTGCCCAGATATTTATATATCAAAATGAAGGCCTTGAAATAAGCTTTAATCTGATATATACATGTCTCGATAAAATATGATCGAGTAAAAAGATATGGACCAAAATCCAATAAAATTACCATTTTTCGGTTTTTCAGCAATATCTTTTTACTCGATTTTTTTACTCGAAAAATATTCTAAGAAGCACTAGGAGCTTTCCGACTATTCATGTTTGGTATCAAATGAAAGCAAATTTTATAAGCTTTAAGCTGATATATAATTCATATCTTAACGACTAGAGCGCCAGGTTTTATGGGCATTCATACAACCCAACCCTATCATTTTACCTTAAATGACGATTTTGGGTTAGGGGCTTGTGTTGTTTGAATGCCTATAAAACCTGGCGGTCTTGCAATTAAGAAACGAGTTTTATATCATCTTCAAGCTTATAAAATTTGCTTTCATTTAAGTTCAAACATGACTAATGGGAACACTCCTGTTGCTTCATAGAAACCTTTTTTAAGTGGAATTACGGGAAATATCCGATATTTGTGGAAATTGGGGGTAGGGTTGTTAAAACGCGTATAAGAAATAACAAGATTGTTTCTTATTTATCATTTATACATCAGATTGACCGCAATAAATTGTTCTTATTCTAGCATATACAATTTGGTTGCAGAAGGATTCTTAGTAGGAAGAAATTGTATTGGTTTAAATGGGATGACGTTTTTATCCCTTCGAAAAAAATACGTTTTCTCGCTTTATCTCGTTACCTAACTATTGTTGCCCAGATATTTATATATCAAAATGAAGGCCTTGAAATAAGCTTCAATCTGATATATACATGTCTCGATAAAATATGATCGAGTAAAAAGATATGGACCAAAATCCAATAAAAATTACCATTTTTCGGTTTTTCAGCAATATCTTTTTACTCGATTTTTTTTTATCGAAACATGTATATATCAGATTAGAGTTTGTTTAAAGACCTTTAATTTGATATATATATATGTTGGGGTCTACGCCGCCTTATAATGCAAGTAGATGTCTCGTGCTACTAAGCGACAGGTATTTATGTACTGTTCAAGGTAGATCATTGTCAGTTGTTAATTGGCTTTCAACGAGTGCAGTTCGCGATATTGTTTATATTTAATTCTTATCGGTGAGTGTTTTCTTTGATCAGGTTGGATACACACCTACCAACTATGGATGTGTGCTTGTTTGGACACAGTTTTGTGTCTCACCTAGACAGATACATGGATAGGAATCCTGAGGCACGTAACCTGGGATTGCCTATCGATGAATTTAAGTTAAGAACGCTAGCCATGCCAGGCTTTAGCTTAGATAGACATGATGACCTTACAGCAAATGAACAGTTTGTGTGGGGGGCAGATATCTTAATTATTGAAATCGGTACGAATGATTTATGTAACGAGATGTATGACCCGCGGCTCAAGAGACAAAGAAATGAGCAAAGAGCAATTAAAGCAATTGGAGGCAGATAACAAGAATGCATTTAACCACGCTGTGTCAAGGATGAGGGGAAGTCTATTCGTTTCGAGGGAGGAGATAGAGGAGCAGCAGACATACACATCGGATGAGGTAATTGATCTTTTGGAGTCCATGGGCCACTGCATTATACCTTCACGGGCGGAAGGCATTTATAGCAGAACAACGGTATATAATGAAGCATTGAAAACGGACGAGACGACGGAACCAAAACGAGCAAAGAAACCAACGGAAGGAGAGCAACCAACGGAAGCGAAGATACCAGCAACATCGAAGAAACCAGACCCTGTAAGAAAAGCGCAGAAGGAACCGAGCAAAGCAACAACAACAACAACAACCCAGCAAGCCGAGGCAAGTGATAGAGAGGTAGATGATCTGGAGAAATACTTAACGGATAATGTAATGGACTCTGAATGGAATAATGACTTTGAGGTAGACGATATGCCACTTAAGGCAAAAGCATCAACGGAAGCAGAGAAACGGCAGGATGAGGGAGATGAGAAAGACGATGTGCCACTTAAGGCGAAAGCATCAACGGAAGCAGAGAAACGGCAGGACGAGGAAGATGAGCATTCACCTATTAAACCACCACAAGGATCGCGGAAACGGGCTTTAATTACATCGGATGACGACCGTGAAGACGAAAGTGATGTCGACGTTATTGCACCATCTCCCCAAAAGAAAGTGAAGCAACAGCCACAAGGCAGCAAGAAGGGCAAAGCGCCTGCACGTAGACAAATTCTACCAAAGAGCAGCAAGAAAGCACCAACAGAAGACAGCGACGATGACGAGGATACCAATGCAACTGACGACGATTACCTATCGGACCCGGATGAGGAGAGCCAGGAGAAACCAGACGAATTGGAGACAGAGGAAGGATATATGAAACAATACAATTGGAAACCAGGAAATAAAGCAAAACTTTTAGATATTGGCTGGTATAAGGTGCCCATGACTTTTGCAAATGATCCCGTTTTTTTGGAATTTGAGAGCGTTTATCTGAAGCAAGGGAAGAAGTCCCACGTTAAGAAGAACCACTTGGATAACATGAAAAGACTTTTGTATAGGATGTCAGGAGGAAATTCGGAAACATATTCAGTGGACATACTTGATGACATGAAATTCGACGACGTTATAAGGGAACTTGAGGAATTTGGAATAAGCTACAACACATTGCAGAATTATTACAAATCTTTGGCACATTTCATCAAATTTCAGAAGAACAAGTACGGAAAGATGGGAATGAGGAAGGCAGACAAATGTACAGAAGGTTAAAATTCTTACAAGCGGATGTGGCACATACGGGTACAAGGGTAAGTTCAAGGGGAGACGAACAACGTAGACAAGCCAAAGTGATGAAAGCCAAGCCGCCAACACCATGGGAAGTAACAGCAGTACTGAGAAGCCAGGCAAAGGATGATGTAGCCAAGTTGCTAAACGATGCTAAAGAGGGAGTTCATCTTAACAGAGATCAGACGGCAAAAGTAAACAGATTTTTAGCGTGTATTATTACCTTGGGGCAAGCAAATAGACCATCAGCATGCGAGGGGCTTACGGTAGAATTAGTGGAGCAAGGATTGACACAGAATTCATGGAAAGACCCGAAGACAGGAGAGGAAGCAGTTTGTATTAAATCGGACGACCACAAGACGGCAGAGAGGTATACCGTGCAGATCATACTTAAGGGATATACACTAGAGTTTTTTAAGAAATACGCGCAATACGTTCGACCACAAATCGTCAAGAAAAAAGGAGCAACTAGCAAAGGATTTCTACTTCAAAAGGACGGAAAGGCATTCGACAAGGCATCTGAGGCACCAACAAAACTTCAAGCCCAGTATAACCTTCCTGCGATCAACAACAACGACGCGAGAGATTCCTACGAGACTTATGTGCAAAACTGTGACGAAAGAGAAACAAAGAGAATGGCCGACTTTTTATGCCACACCCCAGCCGTTAGGGACAAAAATTATAAGGTTAGTGCAATGGAGATAGCAAATGAGGTGTATGATCTACAAGTCAGGATGCAGCAGTATTATAGAACACATAACAAAGATGACCCATGCCCGAAGGAATACCCCGAAGTGACAGAACCCAGCGAGGAAAATGAGCCCCTGTCAGCCAGAAAAGAACACAAAACCCAAGATAAACAACAGCCAGGACCATCACACAGAGACCAAGATGAAGAGCAGCCAGGACCTAGTCATCAAGCAGATACAAGCCCCATTGAAAGCCCTACTAGAAGGAAGCCAGCAAGACAACCGAAGACGCCCAGAAAACCGAAGACGCCCAGCAAGAGCCCTTTAAAAGGATCGCATAAACGACCGATGTCAATTGAACAGAAAGCTGGTTATCCTTTGGATAGGATTGGTATTGACGTTATGGGACCATTGAATGTAACAAATGATAAAAACAAATACATCCTGGTAATCGGGGATTATTTTACAAGATGGATGGAGGCGTATAGCTTGCCAAGTCAGCATGCAGAGGTTGTAGCTGAGAAAATGGTCCATGAGTTTATATCAAGGTTTGGGACACCACTGGAAATACATTCTGATCAGGGTCGAAACTTTGAGAGTTCACTTTTCAAGGAAGTTAGAAATAAAGAAGACCAGAACTACAGCATACAGGCCAATTTCGAATGGTTTGATCGAACGTTTTAATGAGACCCTGGGTCGTATGATCAAGAAATTTATTGACAGCAATCGATCAAACTGGGACAAGCATTTGGATCTTCTTTTTTTAATAGCTGCTTACAGAGCGACACCTCATCCTGCCACAGGATACAGTCCAAATATGCTGATGTTTGGGAGAGAAGTTAATATCCCGAGTAATATACTTTACCCATTCCCAAGACCAGAAGAACCTGAAACTGTACATGAATATGTCAGTGATCTCAGAAATAGCCTTGAAGTTATATATCACACTGTGCGTAAAAACCTTAAAATTTCGGCACAGCGACAAAAAAGGAGACAGCAGAATTGTGGAGAATGTGTACCAAAGGGGTGACTTGGTGTATAAGAAGGAAGGAGCTGGAAAAAAGTTAGACCCCAAGTATGTTGGACCATTCATTGTCATAAAGTGCCTGAGTCCATCGGTTTACAAGGTGCAAGGGAAAAGGGTGACAATGATTGTTCATCATGACCGGTTGAAGATGTACGGGGCAGAGAAAATACCATCCTGGGTTGTGAAGATTAAAAGAAACCTTGGGCTTTAGTTACTGAATTTGTAAAACTAATGCCAGCCTACCCCCTTCCATTTCCTCAATGCTTCATGATATACATATTCAAAGCCCTGAACTATATATGTATTCACTGGTTTTGCAGATGAGGACCAACATCTGTCTTCTATGTAGCAGAATGGCGTGCTACCAGAGCATCATCATTCACATTGTGAAACACCACTCCAATCAGCCAGGTGACAATGACTGTCCATGTGGGTTTATAGGTGCAAAACCAGTAGATATGTCACGGCACCAGCATACACACAACCACAAGGGCCAGAGCATTGCTGTAGTTCGTACACCAATTGAAATCATGTACAGAGAAGTCACGTGCAAGGAAAAGAAGATCTTTAAAGATGACAGGAAGAGACGTGTGGCAGAAAGCTTAAAACAAGAGATTAAGGAAGAGGTGAAAGAAGAACAGAAGACAGCCAGTACAGAACAACCATTGGAGAGCCAGACATTAGTTGATTATAGGGACTGGGATAGTACGGAGACAACCGAGGAGGAAAGCTGGAGTGTAATTGCAAAAAGGTGTAAGACAACAGAAGAAGAAAATGAAAGACTTAAAAAAAAAGGTGGAAGAGTTGAAAAAAAATATCTGATGTGCTTGCGGCAGACATGTTGGAGCCTAATCTTGGTGTTACAACTGCTGCGGCTCTGTCTGGGTTTGAGTCAGCCTTGACAGAGGCACAGCGGCATAGGGATTATCCCTACCATCATCTCTTCCCAGATCCTCCGAGACAGGTACAAAGTGTTGTTGTTGTTGTACCTGATAGTAATCTCCATTTAACAAGGAATCAGAGGGTCTAGAGGCAGAGCTGCCAAAAAGCCATCAGAAATTATAATCAACGCCACAAATTGGTCAGAAAAGTATTCATTTTAGTTGATTTTAGGGGGAAATTATGCAAATTTTAAGTTTTTGAAACATTTTAAAACATTTAAGGACATCATAAATTAAATAAGTTAATAAGTCACAATGTTTTGGCTACTGGTTTCAGTGTACATTTCTAATGCCATTTTGCATTGTCAAAGTGAAAATATGCAAAACCAGATGTTTCAGTTAAGCATTCGTAATCAGTTCATAAATTTATGTAATTTACATTTAAGGGATCATAATTACTTAGATTATATGTGATAATTATTATAGTATGTTCTAACA